>JAWNOY010000277.1:0-237700 GCA_035045545.1 Drosophila gaucha
TATATACTAAGCTAGCCCCTTGCATTTAAATACATAAACTCGTGTATACCACTGCAGTGAGGATTATTAAGTCTATCTAGCAATTATAGCATCTTATTTTGGGGTTTGACAAATCGGTAAAAATTAAAATATATATTCTACAGTTTTAGAGGTGAGATGAGCAAGCTGTGCAGGTGAATAACTGTTAATCTCCTCTTTTTACCTGTTTTGATCTATTGTATTGTATTAGGGTTAGACATAGTAGGTAGTAATCTGAGGTACGCTATTTCATTTTGTTTTGATACAAGTTTAGGTCAACACCCGGTCCAGCAGGTCTTGAGCATGGTGACGTCTAATTCTTCTTCTCGGGCAAGTAGTTCTGTGGGCTGCGACCCCTAGTCTCCTACCCAGAATGTTGGGGTAAGAGTCCAGTCTCTCAAAATATTTGTTTGCCACCTCCTGTATTTTGTCTCCAATTTTTATCACCTTGAGGTCGCGCTCGATATCCCTGGTTCTCATGTACCAAGGGGCCCTAGTAATCTTTCTTAAAGTTTTTGCCTGTAGAATCCTTAACTTATTTAAGTGTGTTTTGGCTGCAGACCTGGAGCTAGGATAGTCTTGTAAATTTTGACCTTGTTGTCCAAGGAAAGCTTGTTGCGTGCTGCGTGTAACCACGACATTTTTGACAGCTTATTTTTAAATGAGTGATGCAGTGCCGTGATATGTCTGCAGAACGTGAGTCCTCTGTCTAGGATGTCACCAAGGTACTTGAATGCAACTGAGTGATTTAGCACTTGTTCATTAATTGTAACACCGGGGCAGTTGCGCGTTCCACAATCCGATTTTTATAATCGGTTGCGTCATGATGGTATTCGTGAGATGAGAGTCTGGACCAGTTCTGGGAAGGCTTTGTTTGCCTCCACAGTCTCTTGCACTAGTTTGAACAGTTGGTCCATTCTGGAGCTGATCTCTCGAATGGAGTTTTCCAGCGTTAGGAACTTATTGCCGATATTTAAGTCGTGCAGTGAGTTAGACTCTCGCTGGGCCGGTAAGTACGAGTAATGTCGGCATAAGACATATTGCCTCTGATAGCTTCAGCCGAGATAAAGCCTCGTGAAGAAGATTCGTGATTGTATTTCGGCTTCACAGCATTACCTTTAACCAGGAGCCTTGAGCTTGCTTTCCGTTTCCTTCATTTTTCAATCCTGACTGGGCAGTCAATATCAGTTGAAGCATGATCACCACCGCAGTTGACACACATAAAATTATTACTGGTACAAAGCGGTGAGCCAGTCATGTGAGAGCCAGCACACTTCCCACATTTGGGGTCCTAAACGCAATAGTTTTTGAAATGCCCAAAAATGCAGCATCTCATGCACTGCAACACTTCTTTTCTGCGCGGAGCGCGCTGTACTGTGACTCTGTAACTGCTTAGTTGTGTTATTTTCAAAGCTTCAGCAACATTTTGTACTTGTTTTAGGTTGACAAAAAACAGATTTTGCCTAGTTTTGTAATTAATGGTGGCGTCATCATCGTCCTCATTGATTTTAGCATTGTGCCAATCTACCTTTCTTGGGCAGTATATGTTAAGCACTTCAAACCCGTGGTCAGCAAATGCATTCTTGATTTGCGCAGGTTTGGCACGTTAGGCACGTTTGCATGGATTCCTATGAGTATTATAGTATACGGCTTATCTACTTTGAGCTGATGATGCCAGAATTGACAATTCAACGCTGTTAAGTGTTTCACCGCTGCACGGAAAGCATCGGCGATGACAGTGTATATCCGTGACACACCGAACTTGGAGGTGCGAATATTCGGCGCCTGTTATAAAGAGTGGGGATTGTCAACGTTTCGTACGCATATAGCTGGACGCTTCGGGAGCCCTTTCAGATATTGTCCGTTCATATTGGCTGCAGCCGGTTCTTCCTCTTCTCCATTAGAGTCAATTTCTGACAGATCTGCTCCATAATATTGTCCGCTTCTTCAGGCAGAGCTGCAAAGCGGTTGTTACTTATTGCCTTTGCATTTAAGGTTGATGACACAATTTTGGGAGATATATTGAGCAGATCAGTGGGCTGCAGCTTTATTTTGCTGATGGATTGACTAGTATTAACGGCTCCTTTACGTTTTTTACAAGTGGATAATTCAAGTGCTTGATACGAGCACTTGCCTTTTTGAGTCGTCTTTCGAGCCAGATGTATGGTTTTTTCTTGCAACGAACTGTTGTCAACTGACGTTGTTGAGCAAATGTTGGGCCCCACAATTGAGAGGTACAAGCACAACTTGCTTGGGACGTCGTTACAGTGCAGGTAACGTTGGTATTACTACTAGTTTATATCGATGGGTAATCGAACTTAGATTTCGCCAACAAGCTCGAAGCTTGAGTAGTGGCTTGCGTTGTCGCACAATTATCTTGTATTTGGGATAAAAAAATTGCAGAGTATGCTCCAGCTATTTTCCTCATTGCCCTAAGTATTGCATTCCTTTCACTAGGTAACGAATGAGACGATATGTTTTCTTCCATTATTGAAAATCTCGTTAAATATACATATATATCAGTTAAAAGTGCCTGGAGAAGAAATTATGCCGCCACCGCACAGCAGAGGCCAAAAAGTAACCGAGTCCTATTCTTAGCCATACTCAGTGTATAAATTTAAAATTTTAAGTTTTATTTTTTGTTTCTTATTTTTCTCAAAAATCACACACGTTCGCATTTGACAAGCAGAGTTGTCGAAAATACTTTCTATTCTACTTAAGTTTCTATTTGGAAAATAAAAGCAAATAAATTAAATTAAACACAAAAAAGTTGAACAATGACAAAATATTGAACTTTTTCCAATAGTAGAATGATTATGTTAAATTAAATTAAATTTGGTTAAGTTGGCTAAGATGATGCTAGGTATTTATGTTATGCTTGGTGAAATAAGTTGAAGCTAGGTTTATTGGGAAAGGATAGGTTTTGTTATTAAAGGTTAACTTTATTTAAGTTCCCCATAATACCGCTGTCTAGAATGGTCACGCAACGAGAAGTAAAAGGCTCTCTGTATCCTGATTTTCTGTTCATAGAGAATCTACAATCCTATCAATAGTACCACACGATCGGGAGTAGCTATGTCCTCTTCAATCTTGTAATAATTAAGATATACAAAGTCAATTAACCGATTATTAAGCAAATACGTGTAAAACAATATATTCGGGCATAGGAATCGAATCTTTAAACTGATGATTCGAATCGTAAAGCAAGCTCTGATAAAAAGTGGTCAAGTCTACGGGTCCACTTTATTATACCCTGAACCCATTGAAAATGGGAAATCAGGGTATAATGGTTTTGCAAAAAGTATGTAACAGGCAGAAGGAGGCGTGGCAGACCCCAGAAAGTATATATATTCTTGATCAGGGCGACGAGCTGAGTCGATTTGGCCCTGTCCGTCTGTCTGTCTCGTCCGTCCGTCTGTCCGTCTGTCCGTATGTATGAACGCGTCGATCTCAGAACCTATAAGAGCTAGAGACTTCAAATTTTGCATGATGGTCTGTGTATACAGCGAAAATATCGAGTTTGTTTTAGATATTCGATAAATTTTTCCGTTTCAATGTTATCTGTTTAAAACGTTATCAAGATTCAGTTTTTTGACCATATCTCTTATATATTTTTAGCTACAGCTACCAAATTTTCTATTTTTTCATATTTTGGATAGCGGCTCCACATTTCACAAAAAAAATTTATTAAAAATAAAAATTATCAAAGCCACAATTTAATTTTTTCAAATTTTTTAGTGAAAACCGTATTTTCAATTCAAATCCGTTAAGTAATACAGAAGTTATTAAAGGAAACATTGTAAAAGCACGCTGCAGCAGCCTGTACGTGTGCACCCATACATTCAAATCAACTACGCAGTAATCGGCGCGCGTGCTTCTGTGTGCATGGTATGTATATGTGTGCATGTGTATACAAATGTGTGCATGTGTATATGTGTGCACGTGTTTATGTGTGCATGTGTATATTTGTGCATGTGTATATGCGTGCCTGTTTGTTTGTGTGCATGTGTATATGCGCGCAGAGGTAATATGTATAGATAAAAGATGTAAGCTAGGTTGTTTAAAACATCAGCTCGGACTTGGTTCAGGGGATCTCGTAGTCGGGCTGTGACCCGACTAGAGCTTTCTTACTTGTATTTTATCTGCAGTTAAAGATAGAATTCCATTAGCAGTTACAATAGCTGCCAGACACAAAAATGCACACTCACGCACCCACGTAGGTGAATCTTTTTGTATTTGACAATGGCTGGCTATTGCAGTCAGCTACTAAATTAACAATTTTTTTATACATTTATGGAAATAACGTTGAAAATGCAAAATAAATGGCAAAACCAGAAAAGCCAACCAGAGGCTTGCCGCGTTTACCCAGCCCAAAAACTAGAAACTAGGTCAGCAAAAAATTCCAGCCAGGGCGAATATCTACGTAGCTGTAGTTTTTGTTGCAATTGTTGCTTTTGGCTGATTTGGAGCTGCAACGTTATTTTCCAAATAAATTAGATCAACTGCAAGAGCGGGTAATGGCTGTTGGGAAAGTGAATTTTTTCATCAAGCATCCATCCAATGGTCATTTTGAATAGCGGCAGCAGACAGGCAATGCTCAGATACTAGTCTTCGCTCTCTGTTATTATGGCAAGGGCTACTCGAGGGGTGGGCCAGCGGAGGCTGACGACTAACATTAATTCAGATGTTAACAAATCACGCAAGGGTGGCCTGGACAAAAGCCCGTAATGGTAATGATGATGATAGCCCGATGAGGGGCTTCGATGCCCTTTTCATTGCACCCGCTCGCAAACCAACGCCAACAGTAAAGCTGTATTTACACTTCCGCATCAGCGCGCTGCGAAGTCAACTTTTGTCGAGTAGAGCCAGAGCGCTGT
This sequence comes from Drosophila gaucha, assembly GCA_035045545.1. Classification (NCBI taxonomy): domain Eukaryota; kingdom Metazoa; phylum Arthropoda; class Insecta; order Diptera; family Drosophilidae; genus Drosophila; species Drosophila gaucha. The sequence goes on from JAWNOY010000277.1 coordinate 4,896, forward strand.
AAAAGTTGTCCAACAACGCAGAAACAAAAATAAAAAGTTAAAGTGAAAACCTAACAAATGAAAGGGAATGAAGAAAAAACTCTGAGCCCAAGTAGACGTGGATGGGTCTGGTACATAGTTTAGCTTCGGCCTCAGATGCTGTCATGCATGCTAAAAATATGTCAACAGCGACAAAATTCCAAATGCAGCACTAAAAGTCGCTGCCAAGAATTCAGCAAGAAAAATGTTGCTAGAAAAATGGAAAAAGGACATAAAAACGTTCACTTTCAATACATTAAAGCATGACTATAAGAAATGTACAAAAATTCGAAGCTAGTAAGTAGAGCATCGGTCGCAAAACCTTAGCAATTACGCAGTTCGCTACATACCACCTCTTCATTGTAAGCATCCAATTGTGCACGGATGGACATTGTTGGCTTATTCCAGTTACAGTTTGCCCTCAAACTCAACTGTTTCAATTGACTGCGGAGAATCGCTTTATTTGCACTTTGACTAGCTGTCATACCCTATTTTGCTAACACAAACTATTGGAAGAGGGAAGTCAGTGCATAATAGTGAAAACATGCCAAACGTGGCCGACCGCATAATTATACCCATGCAAAAAGGGTATGTTAATTTTGCACAGAAGCTTGCAACGCATAGAAGGAAGCATCTCCGACTTATAAAGTTGATATATTATATTATATTATATATAGTCATGTCCGTCTGTCCGTCTATCTGTCTGTTCGTCTGTCTGAATCAACTCAATCTACTCGTAGACTATTGAAGCTAGAGAGCTGAAATTTTGCACATATGCTGCATTGTATATCTTGGAATCATCCGGATCGAACTACTATATCCTATAGCTCCAATAGAACAGATCGGTTTAAAGAAATGTTTTAGTGGAATAACTTCAGCACTATTCACTAACACTTACAATTTTGAATATATACTCGTGTATCTCACCTCCATTCGAAAAGATTAGTATATATAGCTACACCTATTGGGGGAGTGGCAAGTCGGGTAAGACTGTATCGTCTACAATTTTACATCTAGAGACTCTAAAATTGACAAATACGTTAAGCTTGACAGCTTCAGCAAAAATATAAATATAAAATAGCAAATCGGAGAAAACTTAATTTTTTCAAAGTTGTATAGCTAGAGCCCCAAAATTTGACTTATAGATAACTGTTGCCCTACTAAAAAAAATATTTATACGAAATTATTTATATCTGCATTTTGGGCGAGTGGCAAATTGGTAAAATCTTTATATTCCACAAATTTACACCTAGAGATCCAAAATTTTTCAAATATGTCAATCTTGAACTTTTCATGGCAAACCAGAGAAAACTATATCTACATATATCCTCTACAATTGCAAGGGTATTACTAAACTTCGGCATGGCCGGAGTTAGCCCATCCCTCTACGTATATATATTATTGATCAAAATGACAAGTAAAGTCGATCAAGCCATATCTGCCTATCCGTCCGACCTTCCATCTCAGAGCCTATTAGAGCTAGAGACTACAATTGTTTATGAAGGTCCTCCCATGGCACGTGCAAATCAAGTTCAAGTTTAAAGTCATCGAGTAGTTTTATATTTCATTAAAATCGATATAAAAAGTCTTATCTCATACGTTCTCCACATTTTTGATACCCATTCCCATTCCTCCAAAATCAGAAAAGAATTGCTCGGCACGGATTTTAAGGTTCTAGTATCTCCTAGTCAGAAAAACCCAACTAAAACACGAATATTTGTCTTTGATTAAGCTTTGGTACCTGTGCTACAATTAATGGTGAAAAGAATAATGAGTATATATCAATTGTCAAGCTCTTCTCATGCCCTATATATAATCTTTATATATAACAAGTAAGAACGCTATAGTTGGGACTGCCCGACTACAAGATCACCTGAACCTTTGTTCGAATTGGGGTTTTTTCATACAAACAGAAAGAAATGAATGCATCAGTAAGCAAGTAAGAACACTCTAGTCGGTTCTGCCCGACTAGGAGAATCCCTGAACCAAGTCCGATGTGGTGTTTTAAACAATCTAGCTTACATCATTTATGTATTGTATACATATTACCCTCTGCGTACACACACACGCACACATATACATGCACAGTGTGCATTGCACACACAAGCACGTGCGCCGCTTACTGCGTAGATGATTTAGCGGCTGCGCTTGGGCTGCATTCTGGGCAGCATTATGAGAAATTGATTGTTAAATAACTTCGGTTCTAGATCTATTCTGATTCTGAATGAAATTTTCTTGACATAATATTGACAACAAAAGGTGTATATATGCGAAATCCCAACTCCCTAGTATTTAAATAAGTTTTTTGCAGTTTTGGGGCTAATGGGGGAGGTATCCAAAATGTAAAAAGTTAATTATCTGTATTTGCATCACAATCAATTTGGTATCTCTAGCTATTATGGTATTTGAGTCATAGCTTCAAAACAAAGTCAAAATATCTATTGTTATCGATAATAAGAATGGAATAGGATGAGGTATCGAAAAAAAAAACTTGTTCTGCGTATGGTATACATGAATATATATCTAAAATTTCAAATCTCTAGCTTTTGTGGTTTTCGAGATCACTGCGTTCATACGGACGGACAGACGGACGGACGGACGGACATGGCTAGGTCAACTCAGCTCGTCGTCCTGATCAAGAATATATATACTTTATGGGGTCTGCCACGCCTCCTTCTGCCTGTTACATACATTGTCACAAAACCATTATGGGTCTTACTTGTTATACCCTGAACCCATTGAAAATGAGTAGATCCCGAACCGAAGTTTTTTTTTTTTTTTTAACTTTGCTTTTTATTTATTGGATCTACTCCTGAAGGAGTCTAACAATAAGTTTATCAAATCTTACAATAATATTAAATAATTGACAGTCATGTTGACTGAATGAAGGTTACGGGCCTCGAGGTTTTAATGCTGGGCTGGAAGGTCGTTGCGCTGAAGACGGGTTTGGTTGCATACCCGAGATAAAGATCTCGCAAGATGGTTAGGATGCATTGAGAGTTTGATGGTGTAGTTCGCTTTTTGGTGTGCTATTTCATCTTACTAGTCGAATGTTCAGATCACTGTGAATGTTCTCGTTTCGAACATACCATGGTGCCCCAGTAATTGTCCTTAGGATCTTGGATTGTGCTCGTTGTATGATGTCAATGTTGCTGCTGCTTGCGTTCCCCCATAGTTGAGAGCCATAAGTCCAGATAGGTTTAAGAACGGAGTTGTAGAGGAGGACCTTAAAGTCCAAACATAGGGGTGATCGGGCGTAGGATTGATATTAGCTTTAAGTTTTAACTGCATTTTTTTTTGCGTCAATGTGTCTCCGCCAAGTCAGGCGCCTGTCGAGATGAACTCCGAGATACGTAACATAATGAGCTTGGGGAAGTTGCTTGTTGTTTAGGGTCAGCGGAGGACAGCTTTGCCTGTTGAGAGTGAACGTTACGTGTTTGCACTTTTGTTCGTTTATTTTCATGCGCCAGTCTGCTAGCCACTTTTCCACTACCACCAGATGATCAGCTAGTTGTACTGTTGCTTGAACTGGGCATCTAGAGCGACTTAGAATCGCGGTGTCATCAGCAAACGTAGATGTTGTAAGACGTACGCTTGTAGGGATATCCGCTGTGTACAGGACATAGAGGGTAGGCCCGAGTACGCTGCCTTGAGGAACTCCAGCTTCTATAACTCCAGCTACTATGTCCGCAGACATAGTAGATTTGCATCTCACTGCAAATACTCTATTGTATAGATACGATTCAAAAAGCTTGTGAGTGTATTCAGGCAGTAACGTTTTGATTTTGTGCATTAGGCCATCCAACCAGACTCGATCGAGATACCTGAGATACATCAAGAAATATCGCACTGCAGTATTCCCGATGTTCAAATGCAGTACGTATTTCTGATGTTAAACGGTTAACTTGCTCTATAGTTCCATGGTTTTCTCGAAACCCAAATTGATGTGCTGGGATTATGTTGTGCTCTCTCAAATATGGAACTAGACGCGTTAGGATGCATTTTTCAAGTAGCTTTGACAGGCATGACAGAAGGCTTATTGGTCTGTAGGATGATGGTGTTGGGTGATCTTTTCCTGGTTTCGGTATCATTATGATGACAGACTTTTTCCATTTTTTTTGGGAAATATCCAAGTCTAGTAATTACGTTAAATAGAGTGCAGATGAGGCAAATTGCACAGTTCGGAAGTTCAATTATCATTTTTGGTGTTATTAGATCTTCGCCGGGACACTTTTTTTGGTTTTAATTGTTCTCTGATGATTTTGGCAATCTCATTCGGGTGAAATTCAATTGGCTCGGTCGCAGTTTGGATGTGAGTTTCTGCGGACGGTAGTACAAATGAATTGGTTGCAAGATTTGGTTGAAAAACTTTTCGAAGATGAGAGGCAAATGTGCTGGCTCTGTCTTTGTCGCTGCGGGCCCAACTGCCAATAGAGTTTCTAATTGGAATGACTGTTTCAGTCGGCGCGCTAAGACTGGGGTGAGCTTTCCAGAGTGGATGCTTTGTACTGGTTGGCGATAATTGCTCTATGTACCGATGTTGTGCGTTTTCTTCTTCCCTCTTAAGAGCCCTGGTGAGTCTCCGTGTAGCTTCCTTAAGCAGTTGCTTTGATGATGGCGATCTGTGGTACTGCCAGTTTCGTCGCAGTCGTCGCTTTTCCAACACAAGTTGTTCAACTTGCAGATTGGTTTTCGATTGGTTGGTTTGCACGTTCCTCTCTTGTGGCGTTGAGATTTTGGCTGCTGCTGTGAGAACAGATTCCAGTGCGTCGACAGAGATGTCAATTTCGGCTTCGATGTTGAGCTGCTCGGCTAAATCGATGTGGGAACTCACATATTTTTATACCCTGAACCCATTGAAAATGGGAAATCAGGGTATAATGGTTTTGCAAAAAGTATGTAACAGGCAGAAGGAGGCGTGGCAGACCCCATAAAGTATATATATTCTTGATCAGGGCGACGAGCTGAGTCGATTTGGCCCTGTCCGTCTGTCCGTATGTATGAACGCGTCGATCTCAGAACCTATAAGAGCTAGAGACTTCAAATTTTGCATGATGGTCTGTGTATACAGCGAAAATATCGACTTTGTTTTAGATATTCGATAAATTTTTCCATTTCAATGATATCGATTTAAAACGTTATCAAGATTCAGTTTTTTGACCATATCTTTTACATATTTTTAGCTACAGCTACCAAATTTTGATTTTCAGCTTTTTGTAAATAAAATACATTTTCTATTTTTTCATATTTTGGATACCGGCTCCACATTTCACAAAAAAATGTAAAAAAAAAAAAATTATCAAAGCCACCAATTTAATTTTTAAAAATTTTTAGTGAAAACCGTATTTTCAATAAATTAGTAGCATGGAATGCATTCAAATCCGTTAAGTAATACAGAAGTTATTAAAGGAAACATTGTAAAAGCACGCGGCAGCAGCCTGTACGTGTGCACACATACATTCAAATCAACTACGCAGTAATCGGGGTGCGTGCTTCTGTGTGCATGGCATGGAATATGTGTGCATGTGTATACAAATGTGTGCGTGTGTATACAAATGTGTGTATGTGTATACAAATGTGTGCATGTGTATATGTGTGCACGTGTATACAAATGTGTGCATGTGTATATGTGTGCATGTGTATATGTGTGCATGTGTATATGCGTGCCTGTGGTATGTGTGCATGTGTATATGCGAGCAGAGGTAATATGTTTAGATAAAAGATGTAAGCTAGGTTGTTTTAATCAGCTCGGACTTGGTTCAGGGGATCTCGTAGTCAGGCAGACCCGACTAGAGCTTTCTTACTTGTTTGTACATAAGCCAATCGGTTCTGTGAGTTGTGAGCCAATGTGGATGATCTGCGATTTCCGGCCATTGAAGAAGATTGAATAGAACAGGAGAGTGGTCGGATGAGAGGTCCGTGAGTGCTTCGGCACTTATCAGATTCCGTGCGATGTTTTTTGTCACTGCAAAGTCAATCAAGTCTGGTAGTTTTCTAGGGTCTGCTGGCCAATATATAGGCCTACCCGGAGAAACAAAATTAAGTTTATTCCTTATTTTGATTATTGCATTATATAATTACTTTCCTTTGGGGTTCACAAGTCGAGATCCCCAGAGTGTGTGCTTGGAATTGTAGTCTCCTGCTGCTATGAATCGATCACCAAAGAGATCTGTAAAAGTCTGTGAATTGATCTTCAGAGACTGAGAAGCGCGGCGGACAGTAAATAGCGGCTATGTTAAGTTTGTTTTTTACGGTTTGTACGCTTATAGAAGTAGCTTGCAAATAATTTGTTGCAAATCTTTTGTGGAAGTGATGTTTGATGCGGTTTCTAATTAAAACTCCGGTTCCGCCGTGTGCTTTTCCGTCCGGATGATCTGTACCGTAGAACAAATAAGCCCGTATTTGAAAGTTGTTTTTGTTTGTTAGGTGCGTTTCTGAGAACAGCATTACATCAATGTGTTTGTCATAGAGGAATTGAGTTATTTCGAGTTTATGCCGTGAAACACCGTTGGCATTCCACATGGCTATACGAAGAGAAGCCATTGATTATTTTGAGTGTTGGGATGCAAGCATCTGTATTAAAGTGTTTTGATTTTGCATAAGATTTTCCATTGTTGTTCTCATGAATGACATAAAGTCCATCATGCTTTGCTGCAGACTGGTTATAAGCGCTTCAATAGAACTTTGTGGTTGCTCCATGGGCTGCCGAACGTTTGCCATATACGGCTCTGTTTGGATTTCATGAAGTGATGATGTTGAGGGGGCTGGTTTTTCTAGACCTGTTCTTAGAGCACTAGCAAACGAGATGCCCTTAATGGGCCAAATGAAGATCTGGCTGCTTTGGCGAAGAATACATCTGGTGTAATTTGGGAAGTTAGAGCTCCGTAAGGTGTGTTATGATTTCGTGCTGCTGGCACGCGCTTGATACGGTTTTTTAAATCTTTGTAGACTGGGCATCCTCTGTAATTTGCTGTGTGGTTTCCTCCACAGTTTCCGCACTTTTTCGTGTTTATATTCTCTTTGTTGGCGGAGCAGGCGGAAGATTCGTGAGAGTCACCACAAGCGACGCAGACTGGTCGTAGCGTGCAGTACGACTTGGTGTGCCCATATTCCTGGCAATTTGAGCATTGCACTGGAGCGTTGCGCTTGTGCGGTTCTTCTACAGTGATTCTCCGGTTCAACAAATACTGTAGATTATATATTGGGTGCACTTCGTTTTTCTTTAGAATTTTACTCTCTGGCTCGAGCTCAACTCTGAAGAGTGGTTGTGACACTTTGTTTTTATTTAATATATTTATGACGAACCGAAGTTATTTAACAATCAATTTCTCATAATGCTGCCCAGAATGCAGCCCAAGCGCAGCAGCTAAATCATCTACGCAGCAAGCGGCGCGCGTGCTAGTGTGTGCATGTATATGTGTGCTTGTGTGTGACTTGGACTCGGACTTGGTTCAGGGATCTCCTAGTCGGGAAGACCCGACTAGAGCATTCTTACTTTTTTTTTCATAAATTTCAATTTAATGAACAGTAACCCACCTGTCAAATTTGGATGCTCTACCTCTAAGACTGTAGGAGATACAGTTTTACCCTATTTGTCAATCCCCAAATGGGCGCAGCTATATGTAACTAGTATATACTAGTATATACTACTACTAGTATATATATTCCAAATCTCAACTCTTAGACGGCAATATTGCCGAAATTAACACGGTTTTAATAAAGGATATATTAATTCCCGATTCGCCATGCCCCCAGAGGACTAGAATACATAACTTTTGGTTAACTTAAGAGGAGGTCAACAGTATCCCACATGCAAAATTTAGACGCTCTAGCTCAAAAACTGTGGGATATACAGTTTTATCCGATTTGCCACGCCCTCAATGGGGGTAAATATCTAAAATATATATTTTTGATTCCAGGTGATCTACTTGCATATATATCCCAAATTTCAAGTCTCTAGCTCTTATAACGCTCAAAATATTATAGGATTTATACAACATTTTTTTTTGCCAAATTTGGATGCTTTAGCTTCAAAACTGTAGAAGATATAGCATTTCCCGACTTGCACGCCCCCTGTGGCGTATTGGAAAAATACTCAAACTTGATCTGACGCGGATACACACTAAAATATTTTCTAAATTACAAGTCTCTAGCTTCTATGGTGTCCAAATGCTGCGCGTTCATACAGACAGACGAAAAGACAGCAAGACGGACATTGCACAAATCCAATATTCTCTTTTTCCCTAGGGAACAGAGTATAAAAATAATTTGATTTTGAACAAAAAATGTTGACAGCAGCGGGAATTGAACCTGTGACTCCACGCTTGCAAGCGGCCATCTCTAACTATAACAGTACACTCTTCAATTGTTCTCAGTGACAAAGACGCCACTAAAGTAGCAGCGGCGAGAATTACAATTAAACTGAAATTGCGATTTAACAAATAAAATTCAAAGAATAACGAACACGTTTGAATGTATGTGTGCACACGTATAGACTGCGTGCACTGCACACGTTTTGGAGCTCGCTGCCGCGTGCTTTTACCGATTGACAAAATGTTATGTTTAATAACTTCTATGTTACTAAACGGATTTAAATAACATTTTCAGCATTGCATATTTCTTTTTATTGAAAATACGAACTTGCTTAAAAAATTTTTAAAAAAAATGTATTTTGGCTTTAATCTTTATTTTTAAATACCCTGAACCAATTGAAAATGGAAAATCAGGGTATATTGGTTTTGCAAAAAGTATGTAACAGGCAGAAGGAGGCGTGGCAGACCCCATAAAGTAAATATATATTCTTGATCAGGGCGACGAGTTGAGTCGATTTGGCCCTGTCCGTCGGTCTGTCCGTCTGTCCATATGTATGAACGCGTCGATCTCAGAACATATTAGAGTTAGAGACTTCAAATTTTGCACGATGGTCTGTGTATACAGCGCGCATATCAAGTTTGCTTTAGATATTCGATAAATTTTCCTGTTCCAATGATATCGATTTAAAACGTTATCAAGATTCCGGTTTTTGACCATATCTATTACATATTTTTAGGAACCAAACATGGACCTTCGTGCAAAATTTCAAGTGTCTAACTTTTATAGGTTCTAAGATCGACGCGTTCATACATACGGACAGACAGACGGACAGACGGACGGACGGACAGACGGACGGACAGACAGACGTACAGTGCTAAATCGACTCAGCTCGTCGTCCTGATCATACTGTTTCATACTTTTTGCAAAACCATTATACCCTGATTTTGAATTTTCAATGGGTTTAGGGTATGAAAATAGAAAAGCCATTTTATTCACAAAAAGCTAAATTCAAAATTTTGTGACTGTAGCTAAAAAGATGTAATAGATATTAAGCAAGTAAGAAAGCTCTAGTCGGGTCTGCCCGAGTACGAGATCCCCTGAACCAAGTCCGAGCTGATGTTTTAAACAACCTAGCTTACATCTTTTATCTGTACATATTACCTCTGCGCGCATATACACATGCACACATACACAGAGGCACACATATACATGTCCGTATGTATGAACGCGTCGATCTCAGAACATATAAGAGCTAGAGACTTCAAATTTTGCATGATGGTCTGTGTATACAGCGAAAATATCGAGTTTGTTTTAGATATTCGATAAATTTTTCCGTTTCAATGATATCGATTTAAAACGTTATCAAGATTTAGTTTTTTGACCATATCTTTTACATATTTTTAGCTACATCTACCAAATTTTGTTTTTAGCTTTTTGAAAATAAAATACATTTTCTATTTTTTCATATTTTGGATACCGGCTCCACATTTCACAAAAAAAATTTATTAAAAAAAAAAATTATCAAAGCCACAATTTAATTTTTATACCCTTGCAAAAAGGGTATATTAATTTTGGTCAGGAGTTTGCAACGCAGAGAAGGAAGGATCTCCGACCATATAAAGCATATATATTCTTTATCAGCACGACGAGCTGAGTTAATATAGCCATGTCCGTCTGTCCGTCTGTCCGTCTGTCTGTCTGTCTGTCTGTCTGTCTGGATCAACGCAATCTCCTCCGAGACTATTAGAGCTACAGAACTGAAATTTTGCAAATAGGCTGGAATGTGCTGCAGGCATTGTATATCTCGGAATCATCCGGATCGGATGACTATATCCTATAACTCCCATAGGACAGATCGGTTTTAAGAAATGTTTTAGTGGGATAACTTCGACGTTATTAAAGTCAGAGACCTAATATTTGGAATATATACTGCTGAGTTGCACCCAAATACAAAAAGATATAGATTATATAGCTACGCCCTTTGGGGGCGTGGCAAATCGGATAAAACTATATCTTCTACAGTTTTGAAGCTAGAGCATCCAAATTTGGAAATTAATATACTTTTGGCCTTCTCTTCAGATTGATAAAAAATAATATATCCACGCCTACTTGGGGCATGGCAAATCGGGAAAGTCTATATAGTGCTTAACGTAAATCCTCCAATATTTTGGATGCTGTTAAAGCTAGAGACAGGAAAGTCAAAACATATATTTGTATCAAACACCCCTAGAAAAAAGATAAAGAATATGTACCTACGCCCATTGGGGGCGTGGCAAATCGGAGAAAACTATATCTTCCAAAGTCTTATAGGTACAGCTTCAAAATTTAATACATAAGTTACTGTTGCCCTGCTCAATAGATTGACCAAAATTTATAGATATCCGCTTGTAAAGGGCGTGGCAAATCAGAGAAAACTATATCTATATCCTTTACAATTGCAAGGGTATTACCAAACTTCGGCATGGCCGAAGTTAGCCCATCCCTCTAGTTTAAAATTTTTTAGTGAAAACCGTATTTTCAATAAATTAGTAGCATGCAATGCATACATATCCGTTAAGTAATATAGAAGTTATTAAAGGAAACATTGTAAAAGCACGCGGCAGCAGCCTGTACGTGTGCACACATACATTCAAATCAACTACGCAGTAATCGGCGCGCGTGCTTCTGTGTGCATGGCATGTATATGTGTGCATGTGTATACAAATGTATGCATGTGTATATGTGTGAATGTGTATATGTGTGCATGTGTATATGTGTGCATGTGTATATGTGTGCATGTGTATATGCGTGCCTGTGTGTATGTTGTTTAAAACATCAGCTCGGACTTGGTTCAGGGGATCTCGTAGTCGGGCAGATCCGACTAGAGCTTTCTTACTTGTTTTTTTCTAGGAGTGGTTGATACAAATATATATTTTAAGTCTGAAAGTCCCTGGTTTTAACACCATCCAAAATATTGGAGGATGTATGTTAAGCACTATATAGACTTTCCCGATTTGACACGCCCCAAGTAGGCGTGGATATATAACTTTTTGATCAATCTGAAGTGGAGGCCAAAAGTATATTACTTTTCAAACTTGGATGCTCTAGGAAAACTTTGTCGCTATTGAAGTCTAAAACTAGGAATTTGGAATATGTACTCATGAGTCCCCACCAGAGAACTGCAAGTGTGTCTCTTTTTGCCACCCTACTCACACCCATTGAAATTTGTGTCGCGGTGCCACTCACCACCGGCTTAGCAAGGCACTTATAAAAAATTTTATGTATGCTGCAGGTGCCTACAATATTATGATCTCAATCATAAAATGTACTGTTTTTTTTTCATGTACCCAAGCATTTTTAGGCGAAGCGTGCCGGTCGCACTTACACTCAAAACGAATGTACGAATAAGCGCAAGTGAAAAACAAGTAAGAACCCTCTAGTCGGGTCTGCCCGACTACGAGATCCCCTGAACCAAGTCCGAGCTGATGTTTTAAACAACATACACACAGGCACGCATATACACATGCACACATATACACATGCACACATTTGTATACACAAGCACACATATACCATGTACACAGAAGCACGCGCGCCGATTACTGTGTAGTTCATTTAAATGTATGTGTGCACACGTACAGGCCTTTAAGAACTTCTGTATTACTTAACGGATTTGAATGCAGTTTTCTGCATTGAATACTATTAATCTATTGAAAATACGGTTTTCACTAAAAAATTTGAAAAAATTAAATTGTGGCTTTGATAATTTTTTTTTTTAATAAATTTTTTTTGTGAAATGTGGAGCTGGTATCCAAGATATGAAAAAATAGAAAATGTATTTTGTGTACAAAAAGCTAAAAGCAAAATTTGATAGCTGTACCTAAAAAGATGTAAAATATATTGTCTAAAAACTGAATCTTGATAAAGTTTTTAATCGATATCAGTGAAACAGGAAAAGTTATCGAATATCAAAAACAAACTCGATATGCGCGCTGTATACATGGACCTTCGTGCAAAATTTGAAGTCTCTAGCTCTTATAGGTTCTGAGATCGACGCGTTCATACATACGGACAGACAGACGGATGGACAGACGGACAGACGGACGGACGGACAGACGGACAGACAGACGGACAGGGCCAAATCGACTCAGCTCGTCGCCCTGATCAAGAATATATATACTTTATGGGGTCTGCCACGCCTCCTTCTGCCTGTTACATACTTTTTGCAAAACCATTATACCCTGATTTCCCATTTTCAATGGGTTCAGGGTATAACAACGAGATCCCCTGAACCAAGTCCGAGCTGATTAAAACAACCTAGCTTACATCTTTTATCTATACATATTACCTCTGCGCGCATATACACATGCACACATACACACAGGCACGCATATACACATGCACACATTTGTATACACATGAACACATATACATACCATGCATACAGAAGCACGCGCGCCGATTACTGCGTAGTTCATTTGAATGTATGTGTGCACACGTACAGGCTGCTGCCGCGTGCTTGTACAATGTTTCCTTTAATAACTTCTGTATTACTTAACGGATTTGAATGCAATTTTCTGCATTGAATGCTATTAATTTATTGAAAATACGGTTTTCACTAAAAAATTTGAAAAAATTAAATTGTGGCTTTGATCATTTTTTTTTTTATAATTTTTTTTTGTGAAATTTTTTTTTATAATTTTTTTTTGTGAAATGTGGAGCCGGTATCCAAAATATGAAAAAATAGAAAATGTATTTTATTTACAAAAAGCTAAAAACAAAATTTGGTAGCTGTAGCTAAAAATATGTAAAAGATATGGTCAAAAAACTGAATCTTGATAACGTTTTAAATCGATATCATTGAAACGGAAAAATTTATCGAATATCTAAAACAAACTCGATATTTTCGCTGTATACACAGACCATCATGCAAAATTTGAAGTCTCTAGCTCTTATATGTTCTGAGATCGACGCGTTCATACATACGGACATGTATATGTGTGCATGTGTATATGCGCGCAGAGGTAATATGTATAGATAAAAGATGTAAGCTAGGTTGTTTAAAACATCAGCTCGGACTTGGTTCAGGGGATCTCGTACTCGGGCAGACCCGACTAGAGCTTTCTTACTTGCTTAATATCTATTACATCTTTTTAGCTACAGTCACAAAATTTTGAATTTAGCTTTTTGTGAATAAAATGACTTTTCTATTTTCATACCCTAAACCCATTGAAAATTCAAAATGAGGGTATAATGGTTTTGCAAAAAGTATGTAACAGGCAGAAGGAGGCGTGGCAGACCCCATAAAGTATATATATTCTTGATCAGGGCGACGAGCTGAGTCAATTTGGCCCTGTCCGTCTGTCCGTATGTATGAACGCGTCGATCTCAAAACCTATGAGAGCTAGATAATTGAAATTTTGAGCGAAGGTCCATGTATATAGCGCGCATATGAAGTTTGTTTTAGATATTCGATAACTTTTTTTGTTTCACTGATATCGATTAAAAACATTATCAAGTTCCGGTTTTTAACATATCTTTTACATCTTTAAAGCTACAGTTACCAAATTTTGCATTAAGCTTTTTGTATACAAAATACATTTTCTATTTAGACTTTGTTCCCAAAGGGAAAAAGAGTCTATTGGATTTGTGCAATGTCCGTCTTGCTGTCTGTCCGTCTGTCCGACTGTCCGTCTGTCCGTCTGTCTGTATGAACGCGCAGCATTTGGACACTATAGAAGCTAGAGACTTGTAATTTGGAATATATACTCGTGTGTATCCGCGTCAGATCAAGTTTGAGTATTTTTCCGATTCGCCCACAGGGGGCGTGGCAAATCGGGAAATGCTATATCTATTAAGACTAAAACGCCGTTATTTTCGTCAATATTGAAGTCTAAGAAATTTGATTTAGAATATATATTCGTGTACCCCACGCGGACGTTTTAAGATATAGATTATATATCTACGCCCATTGTGGGCGTGGAATATCGGATAAAACTGTATCTCCTACAGTTTTGGAGCTAGAGAGTCCAAATTTTGCATGTGGGATACTGTTGACCTCCTCTTAAGATAAGTCAAAAGTTATGTATCCACGTCTTCTGGGCGCGTGGCAAATCGGGAATTACTATATCTTTTACTAAAACCGTGATAATTTCGGCAATATTTCCGTCAAAGAGTTGGGACTTGGAATATATATACTAGTATCCTACCTCTACCCAAAAATATATGTTATATATAGCTACGCCCATGTGGGGCGTGGCAAATAGGGTAAAACTGTATCTCCTACAGTCTTAGACGTAGAGCATCCAAATTTGACATGTGGGTTACTGCTCATGAAATTTAAATTTACGAAAAAAAAATAATAATAATAATCATAATGTAAGCCTCCGTAAAACAAATTCTAGTTGACCTAACTGAGGATTGAAGCAGGGTCTTCGCTACCACAACGCAAGTCTGTTTAACCAAATCAAAACACTTCCAGACTCAGTTTGGCGCATAGTCGCGCAAGAGACGCCGTGGTGTTGTGGGTAGAGTCGGTGGCATGCGAAGCGCGTGACCCAGGTTCGGTTCCCATCGCTGCCGCGTGATATTATCATTTAATAAAATGTTTTCTTTTTATTTTTTTATAACTTCTATGTTTGTTAATGGATTTTGATAAAACTTTCTGCATAAATCCTTATATTTTATTAAAAATACGGTTTTACCTAAAAAAATTAAAAAAAAAAATGTAAATGTGGCTTTATTTGCAACTGAACTTATATTAAATTGATTTTGTGAAATGTGGAGCCAGTATCCAAAATATATAAAAACCAAAATAGTATTTTATTTTAAAAAAGCTATATGTAAAATTTTATGACTGTAGCTAAATTGATGTAAAAGACATGCTCAAAAAAGGAATCTCAATAATCTCGCATTCAAACATACGGAAAGGCGGACGGACGGTCTACATATTTATTGAGCCTACACACCTTTAACAGGAACAGAGTCTGACGCAGTCGGTGCCGCCCGACTGCAACGTTCTTACTTGTTTTTCTCAATTTTTGTGTCTCCCTTTTCACCCACCCTTCTTCAGACGCTGGCGCGTCGAAAAATGCCATACGCACATATGCAAAAAACTACCTGCTCACATTTTTGCTTGTGTGCCCAAAACACTCATGCATTATTGTAGGGCGTGTGATTATACTCAGTTGTCCGGTGGTCAAACACACCAGGGTGTCAAAATCACCCTATGTTCACTCGGTGCACCTTAAGTGCCGGTGGCTTGTTGCAGATCTCTGGTACCCACACAAAAAGATATAGTATATTTAGCTACGCTCTTTGGGGGCGAGGCAAATCGGGTAAAACTATATCTTCTACAGTTTTGAAGCTAGCGCATCCAAATTTTTAAAGTAATATACTTTTGGCCTCCCCTTCAGATTGTTCAAAAAGTTATATATCCCCGCCTACTTGGGGAATGGCAAATCGGGAAAGCCTATAGTGCTTAACATAAATCCTCCAATATTTTGGATGCTGATAGAGCCAGAGACTTAAAACTTCAAACACATATTTATATCAACCACCCCTATAACAAAAAGATAAAGAATATATATCCCACGCCCATTGCAGGCGTGGCAAATCGGAAAAACTGTATCTTCTACAATTTTACGACTAGACTCCCAAAAATTAACAAAATCGTTAAGTTTCACCGTTTTGACAAAATTATGAAAAATTATATATATGAGCCTCTTTGGGGCGTGGCAAATCGGAGAAAACTATATATTCCAAAGTTTTATAGGTACAGCTCCAAAATTTGATATAAAGGTTACTGTTGCACTGCTCAATAGATTGACCAAATTATATATATCCACTAGTTGGGGGCGTGTCAAGTCAGAGAAAACTATATCTATATCCTTTACAATTGCAAGGGTATTACCAAACTTCGACATGGCCGAAGTTAGCCCATCCCTCTAGTTATATATAAAGATTTATATATATATATATGTGTGTGTTTATTTATTATTTATACAGAAGTCTGGCTCTGTCACTGCAGCAAACTGTATAAACGATTTTTCAGCTTCAGGCGGTGGAGCATGAGCAAAGACAGTGACCTAGTGAAGAGCGACCCACTAATAGATAAGCTTATATCACCGCCAAAATGTAACTCTTCTAATTTTCTCTTTTGTGTTTACAAACCAATTTATATAAAATTTAAAACAGATATGCATTAAAAGTATAAGAATATTCTGTAGAATTGTAGAGCTGCGAAGAGGTAAACAAAATATTTCCCACATCTGTGTTAATCTAATGCACAATTAATACTTAATCAACAGAAGTATTTTGTAATATAGCACATTAAACGATACATAGTTAGAGCTTTAAGTCTCCAGCTAATCGGGAAGTAGAAACACACCCAAAAACATGGAGCTCTTTAATTCTTTCTTCTACCTGTTATATGCACACAATCATTTGCGATAGGCAATAATAACAACAGGAGGAAAAATTTGCACATTTCACATACAGAAAGTGTACATATGTATATATTTGTATATGTACATACATACATATGTACAGCGACGAACAAAATTATTGGCACAGCAAGCATTTTTAACTTTCTGGCCAACTTTTGACCCTTTAAATATCGATAAATAAGAAATAAAAAAAAATTATCAATTAGATTAAACTATTTATTATAAATTAACAGAATTTTTTTATTTTAAAAGTAACAACTAGTATTAATATTAAATAAAATGAAAAAAAATGGTGTATTTCGCTGAACAAAATTATTGGCACACCCAAAGAAAAACTTAAAAATAAAATACAAAAAAAAAATTGTTAATATTTTGTGCTCAAGCCTTTGGCATTAATGACGGCTGATAAGCGAGCTGCCATTGAGTCTACTACTAGTTATACCCTGAACCCATTGAAAATGGGAATTCAGGGTATAATGGTTTTGTGACAATGTATGTAACAGGCAGAAGGAGGCGTGGCAGACCCCATAAAGTATATATATTCTTGATCAGGACGACGAGCTGAGTCGATCTAGCCATGTCCGTCTGTCCGTCTGTCCGTCCGTCCGTCCGTCCGTCTGTCCGTCTGTCCGTCTGTCCGTCCGTATGAACGCAGTGATCTCGTAAACCACAAAAGCTAGAGATTTGAGATTTTAGATATAAATTCTTGTATACCATACGCAGTACAAGTTTTTTTTTTTTCGATAACTCATCCTATTTCCTTATTATCGATAACAATCGATATTTTGACTTTGTTTTTAAGCTATAACTTTTAGACCATAATACCTAGAGACACCAAATTGACTATGTAGGTTGCTGTGTTGTAAATACAGATAATAAACTTTTTAAATATTGGATACCTCCCCCCATTCGCCCCATAAGTGGAAAAAACGTATTTCAAATACTAGGGAGTTGGGATTTCGTATATATACACCTCTAGATGTCAATATTATGTCCTGAAAATTTCATTAAGAAAGTAGATCTAGAACCGAAGTTATTTAACAATGAATTTCTCATAATGCTGCCCAGAATGCAGCCCAAGCGTAGCCGCTAAATCATCTACGCAGTAAGCGGCGCGCGTGCTTGTGTATGTATATGTGTGCGTGTGTGTGTGCACACAGAGGGTAATATGTACCGGTAAAAGATATAAGCTAGATTGTTTAAAACACTGCCTCGGACTTGGTTCAGGGGATCTCGTAGTCGGGCAGACCCGACTAGAGCTTTCTTACTTGTTTTTTTGTTGTTTGCTTCCCAATATTCTGCCATTCTTCAACAAGGGCTTGCTTTAAGTCGGCTTTTGTTGATATAGCCGTCTTTCTTACACGCCTATCCAATTCTTCCCACAAATGCTCAATGGGATTGAGGTCTGGAGACTGTGGTGGGTGGGGCAGCACATGGGCGGCATTATAGGCAAGCCACATTTTCACAATATGGTCAGAATGCTTGGGGTCGTTGCCATGCTGAAATGTGAATGCATTTGGTATATTTGGTTTTTGGCCACTTTCCTTGAAATAATCCATAAAAATATTTAGATATCCAGTTTTGTCCATGATGCCGTCTATGAAAACCAATTCAAACACACATGTAACCCGACACCAGAGCCCCTCCATCACCATGCTTAACAGTTTATCTCATATTATAAAGTTCCAATTCTGTGTTAGGCTTTTTCCAAACAGCTTGGCGACCATCCGATCGGAAGATGTTGAATTTTCTTTCATCGGAAAACAACACCTGATGGCAGTAGTCTAGGGACATTTCTATAAACTCTTTAGCGTGGTCCAAATGTCTTTTTTTATTGGCATTTGAGATATACAGTTTTCGTCTAGCCACACGCGCATGGTAGTTGGCCTCTTGCAGTACTCTGCGTACCGCAATCGAGTGAACATCCTTCCCAATTTATTTTTTTACATCAGCAGCGATCTGTGTTGAATATATATTGGGGTCCGCTTTTACTTTCCGAACGATTTGGCTGCATTCGCGGCTGTTCAATAATTTTGGGCGACCTGTCTGCTTGGAATTCTCCAAGTTTGAGGCTCCTTTGAAGCGTTGTGCGATGCTTCTGATGGTAATGCGGCTTCTATCCATAATTTCCCCTATTGCCGAGTATGATTTGCCCTGATCGTGCAAATGTAGGATTATTATACCCTGAACCCATTGAAAATGGGAATTCAGGGTATAATGGTTTTGTGACAATGTATGTAACAGGCAGAAGGAGGCGTGGCAGACCCCATAAAGTATATATATTCTTGATCAGGACGACGAGCTGAGTCGATCTAGCCATGTCCGTCTGTCTGTCCGTCTGTCCGTCTGTCCGTATGTATGAACGCGTCGATCTCAGAACCTATAAGAGCTAGAGACTTCAAATTTTGCATGATGGTCTGTGTATACAGCGAAAATATCGAGTTTGTTTTAGATATTCGATAAATTTTTCCGTTTCAATGATATCGATTTAAAACGTTATCGAGATTCCGTTTTTTGACCATATCTTTTACATATATTAAGCTACAGCTACCAAATTTTGTTTTTAGCTTTTTGTAAATAAAATACATTTTCTTTTTTTTCATATTTTGGATACCGGCTCCACATTTCACAAAAAAAAATTATAAAAAAAAAAATTATCAAAGCCATAATTTAATTTTTTCAAATTTTTTAGTGAAAACCGTATTTTCAATAAATTAATATCATTTAATGCAGAAAATTGCATTCAAATCCGTTAAGTAATACAGAAGTTATTAAAGGAAACATTGTAAAAGCAGGCTGCAGCAGCCTGTACGTGTGCACACATACATTCAAATCAACTACGCAGTAATCGGCGAGCGTGCTTCTGTGTGCATGGTATGTATATGTGTGCATGTGTATATGTGTGCAAGTGTATATGTGTGCATGTGTATATGCGCGCAGAGGTAATATGTATAGATAAAAGATGTAAGCTAGGTTGTTTTAATCAGCTCGGACTTGGTTCAGGGGATCTTGTAGTCGGGCAGACCCGACTAGAGCGTTCTTACTGGTTTTCCTTTGAGCTATGGATGTTTCTTTTTGCTTAGGTGCCATTATTAAAGCAAACAATAAATTAGGAGTGTTTCTAACTTAATTTAAAATCTCCAAATAAAAATAGAAGAAATTTTGAATAACGGGATATATCAGGATGCCAAATTGCCAAAAATAGAGTTGCCACATAGTTTAAATTATTAAAAAAAACCTAAGTGGCCTAACTGTGCCAATAATTTTGTTCAGCGAAATACACCATTTTTTTTAATTTGATTTAATATTATTACTAGTTGTTAATTTTTAGAAAAAAAATTCTGTTTATTTATAATAAATACTTCAATCTAATTGGTAAATTTTTTTTTTAGCATTTATCTTTATTTAAAGGGCCAAAAGGTGGCCAGAAAGTTAAAAATGCTTGCTGTGCCAATAATTTTGTTCGTCACTGTATGTATATGCAAATGTAATCAAAAGGGCATGGACAGGATTCAGAATACAAAGTACCGAATATAGAATACACGAACGCACACGAGCGCATTATTAAATACTTATATATACATAGTATATATGTACATATGTATATGTTTGTGTGAGAGCTGGTCAGACGAACGAGAGCAGCGGAAAGTGACAGTTTGGGTAGCACTGTTAAATGCGTTTGGCCAGCTTTTGGGCGCAGTTCAGAAAAGCATTTTGAGATAAAACATCCATGTAAGTCCGCATGTGGGTAAAGTATTCTATTGTCTTGGTGGCATGCGTTGGTGTTTTTATGGCAAACATTTTTGGGTTGTCTGTGAAATTGAGCAAGCTTTGTGGCACTTTTTTAAGAGACGCCTTCAGTAAACAAATTGCAGGCGACCCCCATTAACCGTTGGGAATATAGGTATACTACACACCCTTTAGCCGCACAAAGAGCTGCAAAGCTACAAAGCAAAGGGCAGATAACAGGGTGCACAGGGCAGCGGACAGTAGATGTCGGGCATTGCAAACCCACATCTGCGTAACCAGAGAGTGTAATAGACTACGAAAATTTAAGAGCAGGGCGCAGGTCAGCTTCTGACGAATAATGCCGAGGAGCCCAAAGGCAAATTGCACGGCGAAACAAAAATAAACAAAGAGCAAAGAAAGTATTTTTGGTGTGTTGAAGAGTAAATACCCTTGTGGACAATGCATGACAAGCAATCTAATTATAATCCCTCATAAAATCAAACAAGTAACAAGTAAGAACGCTCTAGTCGGGTCTGCCCGACAACGAGATCCCCTGAACCAAGTCCGACGTGATGTTTTAAACAACCTACAATAGCTTGCACATATACACATGTACATACAAGCACGCTCGCCAGTTACTGCGTAGTTGATTTGAATGGAAAATGTTTTCTTTAATAACTTTTGTATTACTAAACGGATTTTGATCAAATTCTCAGCATTGAATGCTTTTAAATTGAAAATACGGTTTTGCCTAAAAACTTTTAAAAAATTAAATTGTGGCTTGATAATTTTTTTTGAATAAATTGATTTTGTAAAATGTGGAGCAGGTAACCAAAATTAAAAAAAAAACAGAAAATGTATTTTATTTACAAAAAGCTTAAATTAGGTAACTGTAGCTAAAAAGATGTAAAGGATATGTTCAAAAAACTGAATGTCGGTAACGTTTTAAATCGATATCATTGAAACGGGAAAATTGATCGAATATCTCAAACAAACTCGATATGCGCGCTGTATACACAGACCATCGTGCCAAATTTGGTATCTAGCTTTCATATGTTCTGAAATCTACGCGCACATACATACGGACGGACAGACGAACAGACAGATAGACGGACAGTCTACCACGCCTCCTTCTGCTTGCTACATACTTTTTGCATACTTTTTCCCATTTTCAATGGGTTTAGGGTATACAAATTATATAGGATTGGTGCAATGTCTGTCCGTCTATTCGTCTGTCTGTATGAATGCGCAGCATTTGGAAACCTTTGAAGCTAAAGACATTAGGAGCATATATTCGACTGTACACCGCAACGTAGTGTTTTTTTTGATACGCCCACCCAAACAGAACCGTATATGTAGATGTATATCTCCGCTCAATTCGGGCGTGGCAAATCGGGTTAAACTGTATCTTCTACAGTTTTAGAGCGAGCGCAGCCAGGCATTTGTTGATATTCTCTCAAGATTGATCAAAAAGTTATATATCCACGCCGCCAGTGGGCGGGAATCACCATATACTTTAATAAAACCGTGCCGTTGTCGGTAATATTACCGATATTGCTGTCTTAGCGTTGGGATTTGGAATACATACATACTCGTGTGGGGGTAGTTGGGCTGTTTGGTTAAAATCATTCAGTCAAGTCGACTCGTAGACAAATTTGTCGCACAGTGGATGTGGCCTCCTCGTGGTTACCCCTGGGTTATCGGTCAGTGTGTGTCTGACCCATAAGCTAATGCGAGCGGTGAAATTGGGTCACCAACCCGTAACTGTTTTGGAGTTTAAATTGGAAGTATCCTTTTGGTTTACGCGGCCTGACCAGAGGCCTTAAAGCTGGTACCACGGGTAATCAGGAGCCAACGGAACTTGTTCCGTCCTGGTTAATGGTTGCGGCCCTTCGAGGAGTATCGTGGTGGTTGTGGTTTAATACCCAAATGCGGGTAGAGAATGAGTCTCGGCGTGGCGTTGCGCTAAGAATCAACCGGGTGCCGTTGCCCAAAAAGCGGAAGAGGTAAGGTAGGCCTCGCACCAAACCAAGGTGGAAAATACGACCAAACAGAAGTATTTTTAATTAGTACCGGAGGAATAAATATTCCAAGGGTCCGCTTATTGACGCTTAATTCAATTCACTAATACGCTTACCGTGAGATTGAGCCAACATGGCAGGTGCTCACGATAAACCAATTATATAAATACATACTCGTGTATCCCACTCCTAGACAAAAAGATACGGTATATATAGCTACGTCCATTTTGGGTGTGGCAAATCGTATCATCTTCTGCAGTTTTCTGTTTATCTCCTCCTTAGATTGATCAAAAATCATTTACATACCCTCTTTGAGGATGTTGTAAATCGGAAAAACTATATCTCTCACAGCTTTGACGCTGGGATAACCAAATTTTAAAGCTAGGTTACTGTTGATTCGCTCTACTGACAATCAAATTATGGCCTACCCATAGGGACGTGGTAAATATGAAAATCAATACTTGTTTACATTTACCTATTTTATCGCAAGGAAAAGAAAACTCGTTTGACTGTTTATAAATGCATTTGATATATTTTAGGCTGTCTTGGCCTTATCTATCACCTCGTGATGCCGCCAGAATTGATCATGGTACAGTGGTATGTCGATCTTGCTGGTTGCGTGCGCACGTTCCCAATCCTCCACCTTCAGGCTGTTCACATAAATGGCACCGATATATACATCTTCCGTGGACTGATCGGGGCGTCTACCTATCACGCCGATGTCCTGCAGCTGAACCGGGCCATCGAATTTAGCAAGATAGTAACGTACACGCCAGTTCTCGCCCAGAGCGACGTGCTGTAGTGGTAAATGCTCGTGGATCAGGTCAGACGGCAGTGCCCCGTTGACTGGTGAGATGTAGCATGCATTTTGGGTCATGATGTTTTCCCTGTAGGCACCACAGAAGATATAAACGTCCTGCATGGGCTGTCGGGGTGGGCAGAATCGCAGCACAACATCCAGCGCATGCCTTTCATCTTGAACAGTTATTTTGTAGGCATATCCCAGGAGCAGTACACCCAGCGGCAGCTGGAATTCGGTGAGGAACAACCGGAAGGCCCGTGCATAGTTAATGACGCGAAGGGCACAGCCGCCTGCATAGGCGGTGTCAAAACTGTGCTCTGCATTCTCGCCTAATGGCACCGACGGCTGCAGGGCCTGACGAGACAAATTGAAGAACGAACGTCCTGTCTGTTGCCGTGCTCCGCATTCGAAACTGTTGCGGCCCGAGCCCACGCAGAAGTTCGTGTAGAAGGGCAGCCGACGGTATGGATGAGTGCCCAAACTGGGCCACAGACGGGCCCACCAATGCTCGTTTCTCATCAGGAAGGCGGCATTCACCGACTCGTCGCCATTATTGTCATGTATATTGTAGTTGAATTGTTGCAGCGTCTCAAAGCACCAAGCTGGCGCAAAGATGCCCGCCGAAAAGCCACGTGCCGCAATCCTGCCAAGCGTCTGAGCGCTGCGAAAACGTCCCATCTGCCCGCGACCAAATACATCGAGTCCCATAAACAGGCGATAAGGCGCTGCGTTCTCTCGCCGTATGGATGCTTCGCTGTTTTCCAGGCTGTGATCATTCCACGAGTAGTTGATTAATGTGCCATGACTGGCCCGAAAGAATTTCACGTTGCGCTCGTTCAACTCGTTCTGCCACGACAGCTCGCCATTGTTGATGACGCTATCGTACCAAATGACGCGTCCGTGCGGCACTTGTGTTTCAGTAACCCGGCGCAACTCCTCCAGAAACAGGCTGTTGGATGGTGCAGTGAGTGGGCGAACAATGATTGATGTACTCCATAATTAGATGTAGTTACTCACTAGAGATTGGGCATGAATTCGGCGCGCACCTGGCACTCCACGTTCACCAGCCAGCCTTCGAAGCCGAAATGGAGGCAGAGGCGTGTCATGGCCACTACCGTAAGTTTAACGCTCTCGACGCTGGCGAGCACTTCGTGAAGTAGCTGGCTGCCCGAATGACCCTCAACTATGTAGGTGCCCAGGACGGGGACGCCGTGTCGATGAGCGGCATTAAGCCAGCCGCTGGGCGGAATGGTCACATACTTATGACTGAAGTAGCAAAAGTAGTCTACGGCAGACCAGTGCATGAACCGATAGTCATCGTACTTTTCGGAGCTGTGAAAATGCCTGGAATGGAAAGTCGCTTGTTTTCCTGCCGATCCATATATCAAATATATGTAGGTTCACTCACCGATCATGCAAATAGTTGCCCATCATATCGTGACAGACGAGCAGCTCGCGTCGACTGTTCCTGTTGACCGTGCGTCGATAGTTACTCAACAAATCCGATTGTCTGTCCAAGTAGACAGCTTCTCCGCGCACTTGGTTGTCCAGTGGTCGCACAAAGAGCTTCCAGTCGATGTCATGACTACGCACCTGAAATCCTACAAGCTGCCTGTTGTCCAAGATCGGCTCTGCCTCCAGCTTAGCTGCTATGTCATTTGTTAAAGTAAAATGCATGTGAGCGGCGAATGCGAATGATGCAACTGTTGCCTGCGAACTGACTCTAGCGCAGCCAGGCTGGCCTGAATTTATCAGAGTTTGCAAAGCCCTGCACTTTAATCGTATATTAAGAAAACTGAGCGGCATCCGCATTAGATGAGAAGTTTGTAGGCGAAACAACCGATTATTTCACTCAATGTCAAGCTGGCCACCACAGCCATCTTCCGCCCTACTTTACTATTTACAGTGTAAACAAGTAAGAACGCTCCCCTGAACCAGGTCCGAGGTGATGTTTTAAACAACCTAGCTTATACATTTTATCTATACATATTACCCTCTGCGCGCATATACACATGCACACACACACACAAGCACGCGCACACACCGATTACTGCGTAGTTGATTTGAATGTTTGTGTGCACACGTATAGAGGAAACGCTATGTTGCTGCCGCATGCTTTTGTCAATTGACAAAATGTTTTCTTTAATAACTTTTGTATTATTTAACGGATTAAAATTTTCAGCATTGAATGCTTTTATTTTATAGAAAATACGGGTTTGCCTAAGAAATTTAAAAAAATTAAATTGTGGATTTGATTATTTTTTGTTTAATAAATTGATTTTGTAATATGTGGAGCCGGTATCCAATATATAAAAAATGTATTTTATTTATAAAAAGCTTAATGCAAAATTTAGTAGCTGTCTAAAAACTGAATCTCGATAACGTTTTTAATCGATATCAGTGAAACAGGAAAAGTTATCGAATATCTAAAACAAACTTGCAAACTCGCTGTATACACAGACAATCGTGCAAAATTTGAAGCTTTAGCTCTTAGAGGTTCTGAGATCGACGCGTTCATACATACGGACAGACGGACGGACAGTGCTAAATCGACTCAGCTCGTCGCCCTGATCAAGAATATATATACTTTATGGGGTCTGCCACGCCTCCTTCTGCCTGTTACATACATGGTCACAAAACCATTATACCCTGAAATCCATTTTCAATGGGTTCAGGGTATAAAAACTGTTGCTCTGCACCTAGGGTGTCGAATAAACGGGTACTTTAGACTGCACGTAATTTGTTATATATTTATATTGATATCTTTATCAGGTTCAACCTGCTTATTTTTATTATTTTTACTAATGATGCATTTGTTGGAGAAATTATTTTAGTTTTACAAATTCTCTATAAAATAAATTATTTAACTTCTATTTTAGGTGGATTCTACAATTACTTTCTCGATGCTATACACACACACACATACTCAGGTCTTGACCCTGGGCTAAATTTACTTTAATGGGCATTTAAAGTAATTTAAAGTGAAAGCTTTCTATACCCTGAACGCATTGAAAATGGGAAATCAGGGTATAATGGTTTTGCAAAAAGTATGTAAAAGGCAGAAGGAGGTGTGACAGATCTCATAAAGTATATATATTCTAGATCAGGGTGACGAGCTGAGTCGATTTAGCCCTGCCCGTATGTCTTACCGTTTTCCACCAAATTTTGCATTTAGCTATTTGTAAATAAAATACAATTTTGATTTTTCTTATATTTTGGATACCGGCTCCACATTTAACAAAATCAAATTAAAAGATAAAAATTATTAAAGGCACAATTTATTTTTTTTAATTTTTTAAATAAAACCGTATTTTTAATAAAATAAAAGAATTGAAATCCGTTTAGTAACGTAGAAGTTAATAAAAAAAAATATTTTAAAATGGCATAAGTACGCGGCAGCGAGCGCCAATACGTGTGCACACATACATTCAAATGTGCGCATTAATTTTTTAATTTTATTGTTAAATTGCAATTTTAGTTTCATTGTAATTATCGCCGCTGCTACTTTAGTGGCGCCTTTGTCACTGAGAATAATATGATGTATGTACATATGTAAAAATGCAAAGTCGAAAAAAGGTTCAGGGGATCTGATTATGCGAATAATTCATGCGGTCAGCATCCAAAAACCCGGCCAACGACACGTCCATTACACCATTTCAATTGGAGCTTATAATGTAAAGCAACAGTAGCTGATGCAATAGATGCTATAGCAGTACCAGCACCAGAACCAGCATCAGTAATGTCCTGCAACGTTGACTGTTGTTGTGAAAGTTTTTGCCTTCAAAACGTTAAAGGGATAAGCGTGGGAAGGGGTTGGATTGAGTTCAAGGGTTTGGGGCTAGGGGATTTTGGCAGGCGCATTTTTGTGCAATTTGTGCGCTTACGGAAGCCAACGAGGCGATTGAGCGGAACTTTAATCTATCATTGCTGTAAGGATATGGATTTTACAGTGGCACGCTACGAATAACAATGAGAGTTTAACAAGGCCATGCGCCATGTAAATTCCCATATTTCTATTCATAAGTTGAATACGCGCTGATTGGTTGTGTGCCAGCCTCAGAGGAACGACAGCCCCATGAACTCTGTATATACTATTTAGTAGATAACTCTTGTTGTGCTTAAACTAGAAGGCTTGAAAGTATAGCAGGTAGATTTCGACTATTTGTCACAGCGTTTGTCAAAGTTAAGTATAAATAAAAAAATCTAAAATGTATAGATGACATAGAATGTTTTCGTTTTGATCTATCAATCTTTTGATTTTCTCTTTACTTAACACATGGATAAATCAAGGTGATGGAGTACAGGTCAATATTATCGGGATTGTCCTGGATTGTCCCAGGCACTATGTTTTTTCTGAGAGCTGCTTTTATCTAACTAAATCTAAATCTAAAAACCCCGTTAGAATCCAGAAAATGTATAAAAAAAATATTTAAATCAGTCTGTTTATACAGTTATAGTTCGTCTTCAACTGATCGAACAAAATTTCAATGCTAAAAGTGCCAGGGAATGGATCATATTGGCCTAGACGCATGACTTACATTTGAAAAGCCCCATGTGGACTTACTGGGTGAGCAGTGAAGCAACAAATTGTGGACGGATAAGTCCAAAATCATACTTTTTTTTGTGGATCAGGCTCCACACAGTAGATTTGGCCCCAATAAATATCGGGGACAACCCACAGTCCACCCATTAGACAGTTTTCCACGGTGGACTGAGTATCATGATATGGGCCTGGTTTTTCTCCAAGTGGGTATGGCCTATATATGACCTGGATGGCTGCGTAGATAAAGCAGTGTTTTTAAATACATTAAAGAAAACATCCTGCTATCATATTAAGCTTGGAAAATTCCACTTAAATGGATATTCCAGAAGAATAATGATCCAAAGGTTACCTGCCAGCCGGCAATGGCTTAGTTTACATCCGTGAATATGATTTTGTGCTATTGCTAACTCAGTACCCGAACATGAATCTATATAAAAACTTATGAGGATTTGTTAGAAGACATCTAGGAACTGGAAATCCGGCAAAAAATAACCAACTTTGGCAGCCTGTTCGAAATGGATCACCCAAATCCTTTTGAAACGTGGTCAGGATCTTTCCGAATCTATGCTACGCTGGGGCTTAGCAGTTTTAACTAATTAGGGTCTCAAAACAAAATATCAGGACATAACAAATAAAAAGTAGTACTTTAAGTTAAGTTTGACTTAATTTTTTTGAATTGTTTAAACTTTTTAGTAGTCATTCCTATTTTAATGAACAGCCGAATATTTGAACAATTTTTTCTTTAAGTCCTGGTGGGCAAATAAAAAAATCTTTTTAGCCAAAGTTGTTTTAAATAGTTTAAAATATATGTAAAGATTCTTGTTTTCCTCATTTCATGTCGATATTTTGTATTAATCATTAGATATTTGACCAATTGCATGAAACTCAACCGCGTTCCTATTATTTTGAACACAATTGTATGTATTTAACCGGGTCCACCTATACTATCTTTACTGCCGTGGACTCCATAAACAACTATAGGTACAGTGCAGCCTCCTAAAACCAAACATTCGCTAATCCGAACAAATTAGTGTTTTCGAACAGTTTCTCAATTTTACGTCAATAAAAAATTTTGTTTTTGCAAGTTTAATTTTATTAAATGTAATTTGACCCATGTCCGTCTCACCGTCCGAAACCTATAAGCACTATATTTAAAATTCAACAAGTTGGTCGTCGATATCTTTTCCCGTTAACTAAAACAATATGGAAAGTATACACAGATAACGAGAGTTTATTAATCGTGGAAATGGCAATTGATAACACTGTACATTTGTACGTACATGCAGCGTTTTAGGCGTTCCAAATCACAGGTTACTTTGCTACTCTGATACTGGCTAATTCAATAATCATGACACGACGATAAATATAGGATAAAGACTGTACGTGGACAAGTGGTTCCAGTTCTAGTGTTTATTCGAACACATCAATAAAGCTGACTAACTTAATTTTTGTATTGGCCATTGTTATTGTTGCATTGTTGCAAGCTATAAACCTCAAATAGCGGGCAGAGCACCGTAGACTTAGGTGCCTTCAAATATACAAAATCCTGTATTCAAAAATGGTGGCAAATACTTACGACAGCCGCAGTGGCAGCCATTTGTTGGGGTAAATGCACTCAGCTGTTGGCTAGATGCTGCATCTTTGCCGGGTGCTGCTTCCTCTTGAACGGTCGTTTGGCACAGCAGTTGAGACGACGGCAAGGAAACTGCCAACGCAACCTCGTTTTGATCATTTACCTGCTGTTCGTCCATTTGCGCGACAGGCTATTCCCAAAACCAAGAAACTTATCGACACAGCAGGAAAAAATAAACCGGCATACAAATTTTGGTGACTCACGAACAGCTGTTCGATTAGTGTTGGTAAACTTGCCTTAGTTAACAATGCTGCTTGGCTGTGCGCCCGATTTGCTTTGAATTCAAATTTGAATTTTAAATTGAATCTATGTAAATTTGATTGCTGCTATGATTCCAATTTTTGTGTTCTTTCTAGCTTAAAGTGAACAAAAAAAACAATTGCAAATTTAATCCAAGGCCGTAATGCAGCGGGAAATAAATTGAGATAAAACAAGTGACCTGAAACATTGCTGGTGGAAGAAATACAAAGCGAAATTAATTCGCTCACAATTTATTGGGTTTTTTTGTTTTTATTTTGGCAACAAGAAGACTCACTAGAAGTAAACAAAATGCCAGCGGGACGCGTGGCTGGTAAAGCCGGCTACTCCAATCATTATTATAATGGTACGTATACCCAACCTTAATTGCTGCAAAATTGCATTTAATTCGCATTCAATTGAAACGCTCATTAAAATGTGCATCGATTATGCTTGATGAATTGCAATTAAATCGTTGCCTGCAGTTATGTTTAATTCAATAACAAAAAGCTTATCAATATACGAATATACACATAATAATGTATCTCTCTCTCTCTCTCTTTCTAATTATTTCTCTATCTGTCTTTCTCTGACTCTATCTCTGTTGCCCCCTAGGGCGTTCGTATGTGGGCATCAACGAGGAAATTATGTGGGTCAGCATTGGAATGGGCGTGACCATCGCCCTACTCATTACAATTGCACTCTGCTACATTGCGAGAGAGAAATGCCAGAAACGCCAGCGCGAATATTACGTGACAGCATAGTTAATGTATGCAGCCAGCCAGAAATGCATTCTGCAAATGGACATGGATGTTGATGTAGACAAAAAGCGAAGCTTCTCAATTACAGCAGCCATGACAGCAACACCACAACCAGGAATGCAGCACGAGCCCAAGCCGGATCCCGATCCCGATCCCGATCCCGAGCCTGAGCCCGAGCCAGCGGTCACCATTATGAACTGGACTGTTGTTGATATTTGCGGCGCTCGCAGTTGGGGTTAACCGAAAAAAAAAATTACCCACCATTTAAAGCGAACACCCACACAAGCACATACACATACAAATATATATGCATGGCAGAGACGGCTGCCATAGGCAGCCCCTAACATGTTGTTTATTTGTCTTTTTTTTGTAGTTAATCAATAACTTGTCGTAAACATAGAGAACAGCCAGAAGCTGTATTACTTTATAGGAAAAGAGTTATTAAATTTGCCAAGATATATTAAACTATATACTAAACAACCTAATTTGTGTGTTTAATTTGAATTACGCGCACACTTTAAATTTTGCAGCACTGGCAACTGGTTTTACGCACACTAGTCGGCGCTGTCACTTAGCAGTACTGGTTGTGCAGTATTTTCCACTGCTTAAGCATGTGCTGCTTGCGTGCACTGCTTCCTTTCCCATCAGCTGTTACTCAAAACGTGTCACAAATTATACAACTCTTTAATAGACAAATGCTTCAAAAATGGATAAGAATATAACGTTTAACATAAGCACAAAGCCGATGGCGAAAGTAAAACAGGTGAGTGAAATCAAATGTGAATCATAGATTAGAGCCACAGACTCATTATTCGATATTTGACAGGCGGCGCCAACACGAAAGCCTCTGAGCAAGCAAAAACGCGCCGTATCTTCTGGATTCGATTTTCAATTCAATGTGGAGAAACCCAAAGCTAAGGCGCTCGTGGTGCGACGTCGTGCTCCAGTTGCCAAACAGCAGCCAGCTATAGCCAAAACCATCCCAACGCCTGTGAGCGCTGGCAAGGCTGAAGATGTTCTCAAAACACAACAGCAGTCGAAGAATGAACAGACTGGCAGCGATATAATATTAAATGTGTATACAGCGCCTGTTGATAGCAGCAGCATTAAGAAGCAACAGTTAAAGAAAGTTACCACCAAGAAAGCTACCAGAGAGCGGCCTGCTAATGTGGGCGCAGCCAAGCAACGTGCTGTCATTGATAAGCAGCAACTCATAACAGCTCTTAAGGGAAAACAGCGTAAGGAGAATCCTAACAAACAGCCACGTGCTGGCGATCTGTTCAAAGCCCAGCTTGACGAGGAGCGCAGGCTTAAACGTGCCTCGGATGAGCCGCTAAAACCGGAGGCAGCCTCATCGGACAAGCCGGCATCGTCATTGGCCGATCGGCCAGTCAACAAGTTTCGCAGCAAGAAAATCGGGTTGTTCGATCAGAGCGATGTGGAGGCGCTCAAGCAGCTGGGACAGCGTACAGTTAAGCCCGTCAAGGAGACCATTTTTGCTGGTACCAAGGTGGATAGCTTGGGTCTGCATTCGCATGCAGTCAAGAATCTGTTGGATCTACTGAGCATTAACCAGCTTACAACAGTGCAGCAGAAGACCATACCACATGTGCTAGCCGGCAAGGACGTGCTTGTGCGCTCACAGACCGGCTCTGGCAAGACACTGGCCTATGCGCTGCCCTTGGTAGAGCGGCTGCAGTCACAGCTGCCCCGCATTAAGCGAACCGATGGCGTCCTGGCGCTTATCATTGTGCCCACACGCGAACTGGCCCTGCAGACATACGACCTATTCCAAAAGCTGGTAAAGCCATACACTTGGATTGTGCCCGGTGCTCTGCTGGGCGGCGAGAGCCGCAAGAGCGAGAAAGCCCGCCTACGCAAGGGCATAAATGTTCTGCTGGGCACACCGGGTCGCCTGGTGGATCACCTGCTGCACACGGCCTCCTTCAAGCTGTCGAAGGTGCAGTTTCTTGTGCTTGACGAAGCGGATCGCCTGCTCGAACTGGGCTACGAGCATGATGTCAAGCAGTTGGTGGAGGCCATTGATAAACAACGAGCCGTGGAGGCACAGCCACAGAAGCTGCCGGTGACCATGCAGCGTTTGCTGCTCAGCGCCACGCTGACCGCCCAGGTACAGCAGTTGGCCGGACTAGCGCTGAAGGATCCGCTATACATAGATAACAGTGATGAGGCTGCTGACGCCGCGCTAAAAGGCACCAACGGCTACGAAAAGGACTTCATCGAAGCGCAACTGGACGACGGCCTCGGCGAGTACATGGAGGATGTGACGGGCGTTCTTAGCATACCTGAGAATCTGCAGCTTAGCTATGTGGTGGTGCCGCCCAAGCTGCGTCTGGTCACCATTTCGGCGCTGCTGGCCAAGGAGCTTGCCGCCAGTCCCAATCAATTCAAAGCCATTGTCTTTATGAGCACCACGGAAATGGTGAACTTCCATCACGATGTGCTCAACGAGGCGCTCACACGTTGTATCCTTGACGAGGACGACGAACATGCTAAAGAGGAGTCGGACGTTGACGATGACTGCGACACGCCTTTGCTGCAGGGAATCCGTTTTTTCAAGTAACTCAAGTAAGCACTTTCAATTGGAATTCATTTAATTCCTGCTTTCATTGTTGCAGACTAAATGGCTCCATGACACAAACGGAACGCCAGGGCGTTTTTCGTGGCTTTCGCGACTGCGCCAGCTGCGTGCTATTGGCCACCGATGTCGTTGGCCGTGGCATCGATATACCCGACATCAAGTTGGTGGTGCAATACACACCACCTCAAACCACGGCCGATTTTGTGCATCGCGTTGGTCGTACGGCACGTGCGGGTCGTCGAGGACGCGCTGTTCTCTTCCTGGCGCCCAGCGAGGCGCAGTTTGTCCGGCATTTGGAGAACAAGCGTATACGCATCCAGCAAGGTGATATGTATAGCTATTTGCAGGCGCTGTTGCCGCGCGATCCGGAGGCGCACACTGTCCAGGAGGCAGCATCCAATTTGCAGCACAAGTTTCAGACACTGCTCGACGAGGATCGCGAGCTGCACGACAAGTCCTGCAAGGGTAAGTAACTCTCTCCCTCTCTATCAGTTAGTTTCCATGGCAATCACCTATTCCATCACCTGTTTCCGCCCGCCTCGCTGCCCACTTAAACGCAACTAGCAATTTAATCCTTTCACCAAAGGATATAAACTTTGTAATTATGATTTTTTTTTAACACAAATTTCGCCGCTCTTCAGAGGGCTAAAAAAGGGAAAACAAACACAGAGACACAAAGATACATTCACACAGATATCCGCTGCCGTTTTCCAATTATAAGTTGGACGTTCGCGCCACGCCCCTGCGACCAACCGCCCACTTGTACGCTGGCAACGCGCGTAAAAAACGCTAAAAATTATTTCATATTTGAAGTTAATTTCGATTGCGTGTCGAATGCCCTGCCCCGCCCATCCGCCCCTGCTCTCACTATGCGTGTGTTTGTGTGTGCGTGCGTTGACCAGCTCCTGTCGTCGCACCGTTATCCGTTGTCCTTTTTAGCCTGAGCATTGGGACTGTGTTCAAAAGACTCGCACTCACTGCTATAGTCAATGAGAAGGGTATCTACACAATCAGCGTTATCCCCGCTCGATGTTCTTCCTCTTTTTTTTCTCTGCCTGTTGTCCTGTTAATGTACTGTTGAAATTGTAATTGCAGCGCGGTAAAAAAAGAAGTTAATTAGATGTTACTAAGGCTGCCGCGACACGCCCCCATATCAAAAAAGGAAAAGGTTGCAGTTGATGGGGCGGCGGTCACATAGGGGTTGACATTCAGCTTTTGGTGGGGTGGGAGGATTAGGGGGCTGGATTTGATTGATACATAAAAATCAGAAAACCTGCTTGCGTCTACCAAACTTGTTGGTAAGCAAAAATGAATCATGACTCAAAAACAGATATAACTAAAATAGCAACAAGAACCGGAAATTGCGCGAGATATACGAATGCCAAACAACAAGCCAAAGTAAAAGATGTTAAAGAAGTTTTAGTAAATGATGATAATGATGTTGTCGTTGTTGACAACAATAAGAAGAAAAGGAAGAGAAACTGGCAGCCAAAATGGCAACTCAAATTGCACTTAAGCGTCGAGTCAAGCGTCAAGGCATAAAGGCGCTTGGCAAAACTTGAGAGAAACTCACCCAAAGGAGCACGAATGCTGGCTAGACTGCGTCGAGAGAGTGAGGAGACGAAAGCTGCAGTTGCTGAGCTGCGTCCAATCAAAAAGCCATTAAAAAGTATTACGCTTGAACAAAACTGTACAAAGCAGCATATAAAAGCATTTAGAAGCACAACAGAGCTAGAGAGCGACAGAGCATGCAAGCCAAACATAGAAAGAGACAAAAAAAAATCGTTTCAATACAGATGAATAGAATGAAACGACCCTTCAATATTAGGCGACAGAACGGCTATGTGAATCTATGCATGCGTGAGTAATTAAAACTATTTTCAATGGGCAATTTTCACAAACTTAGTCTTTGCTCAAGTCAATTTCGAGCAGGTATTCCTAACAAATATTGACTTTTTAGATATACGTGTACATATTGTCTGCAGGTCTCAACATCCTTATACTTATCAAATATAACGCTTTCTTTTTAGACACTCTTAAAGTCATCTAGCTAATGTAATACGTTTTATACCCTTGCAAAAAGCGTATATTCATTTTGGTCAGAAGTTTGCAACGCAGAGAAAGAAGCATCAACGATTATATAAAGTATATATATTCTTGATCAGTACGGCGAGCTGAGTTGAAATAGCCATGTCCGTATGTCTGTCTTTAATCTGATGCATGCATTGTATATCCCGGAATCATCCGGATCGGATGACTATATCCAATAGCTCCCATAGGATAGATGGGTTTTAAGAAATGTGGAAACATGTAGAGTATATAGCTACGCCCTTTGGTGGCGTGGCAAATCGGATAAAACTATGTCTACAGTTTTGAAGCTAGAGCATTCAAATTTAGAAAGTAATATACTTTTGGCCTCCCCTTAAGATCAATCACCAAGATATATATCCACGCCTTCTAGGGGCGTGGCAAATCGCGAAAATCTATACAGTGCTTTGAATAAATCCTCTAATATTTTGGGTGCTGTTTGAGCCAGAGAGTTGAAACTTAAAACATATATTTGTATGGGCCACCTTTCAGAAAAAATATATAGTATATATATCTACGCCCATTAGAGTGGCAAATCGAAAAAAACTGAATCTTCTACAATTTTACACCTAGAGTCCCAAGCTTGATCGTTTCGACAAACTTATAAAAAATCAAAATATATTGCCAAGAACTTGAATAAGGAAAAGCATTTAAATATTTTTCGTTGTATTTTTATACCCTGAACCCATTGAAAATGGGAATTCAGGGTATAATGGTTTTGTGACAATGTATGTAACAGGCAGAAGGAGGAGTGGCAGACCCCATAAAGTATATATATTCTTGATCAGGACGACGTGCTGAGTCGATCTAGCCATGTCCGTCCGTCCGTCCGTCTGTCCGTCCGTATGAACGCAGTGATCTCGTAAACCACAAAAGCTAGAGACTTGAGATTTTAGATATATATTCTTGTATACCATACGCAGTACAAGTTTATTTTTTTTTCGATAACTCATCCTATTTCCTTATTATCGATAACAATCGATATTTTGACTTTGTTTTTAAGCTATAACTTATAGACCATAATAGCTAGAGATACCAAATTGACTATGTAGGTTGCTGTGATGTGGATACAGATAATAAATTAAATTAAATTAAAGATAAATAATTTAAATTTTGGATACCTCCCCCCATTAGCCCCATAAGTGGAAAAAACGTGTTTCAAATACTAATACCTAATAACCTAATGGGGTTTGCCACGCCTCCTTCTGCCTGTTACATACATTGTCACAAAACCATTATACCCTGAACTCGAATTTTCAATGGGTTCAGGGTATAATAAAAGGAATTAATGGTGAAAATATCATCAAAATCCGTTTAGTAACACAAAAGTTATTAAAGAAAACATTTTGTCAATTGGCAAAAGCAGGCGGCAGCGAGCGCCAATACGTGTGCACACTTACATTCAAATGTATGCATTCTTCTTTGAGTTTTATTTGTTAAGTCGCATTCAAGATTATATGGTCAAATTTTTAAGTCTTAGACTTTAATAGCGGCATTATATTCCGTACTACAATACAATATATTCCCTACTAAAACATTTCTTAAAACTATCCTATGGAACCGATCCGATTGATTCCGAGATATCACTGCCTGTAGTAAATTGCAGCCTATGTGCAAAATTTCATTGCTAGCTTTAAAACATTAGGAGGAGATTGTATTGATTAATACAGACAGACGGACATGGCTATATCAAATCGGCTCGATGTGCTGATCAAGAACGTATACAATTTTTACAGTCGGAAATTAACTGATTTTGATTACTTTATCATACATATATCTAATATCTAAATATAAATTACAATCTTTAAAATAAACTGTTTATGCAAAATGTCACTAAAGCAATATTTGTCGCAAATTGCGTTCTTTATATACATATGTCTGTATATAAGAAAAATCAGCGGAAAGTCGTCCCAATCATTCTGGTGATTGTTTTACAGCTAGCAAGGCTTATCAACCTCCTCCTTCATGCCACATGATTAACTACTTACTGTCCAGAGTGGACAATAACTGAAAAACCACAGGCCGCAAAACCGATAAGGCGAAAACTGAGCCTAAGCCAAAAAGCCGAGAGGCAGAAATTGGGGTGAACAATCACAACAATTTGCCACGCCTACACATGAAGAACAACAACAAGAGAAACCACATGAAGCCGCGCGCTTCATAAAATATCCGGTCGCATTTGACGCTGAGCCGACGACGGCGCATTAGCCAAGCAACACCCCAACCCCCAAAAAGCTTCAGACAAAACAATGGAATCGGGCTGGCCAAGGCGCAAGGGAAGAATGGATTTTAACTTGTGGGAGGGTTTATAAAAAGCCATTTTGTGCGTTTTGAGGGGGAGTTCTCTGTTCACCCTGCCATCGACACTGATCAAATGACATTTATTTTATTCGCAACTTCCGGCATGCAGACGTCTGCAAACATCCGGGCTCGTCATACTTTTTGTTTGCCTAATGCCAGCGCGTATGCGGCAATTAAACAGCCCCAAAGACAAGGGATTGACTTTGAGACTCCTATAGAGCCAGGGGACTCTTGCATACAAAGGGACCAAATAGCTCGCAAACAAATTAACGGAAGAGCGAACGAGCAACTGTGCGGTTGGCACGTAACGAAACGACGGCTGCTGCGAGTTAATTGCGGGGGCAGAGCAAAGTACTTGTCTCTATTGATGCTCTTCTTCCTTATTCTTATTCGCTCTTTCTCTCATTCTCCTTTTTGGCTTTCCCGGCTTAGTCGAGTTGTGCGGCTAACGATCCCAGATTTATGACTAGTTCTGCTGATTGCTTAAGTAAGTGAGTGTGAACCGGTGCGATTGTGGTTCACAGTTTGTAACTGTTCCGTTAATTACAACAGCTAATGAATATATTTCTAGGAGAATTAAAAGAAACTAAGCCGGTTTCAATTCCATAAACTTAAATCCGTTCGAAAGTAGTGCATTGTTGCGCTCTAACGCGAAAGTAATTAAATTTAAAATTTCAAGAATATAAATATATTGATTGCGAACTAGTTCCAAAACGGCTTACAATTTTCAGAACTATCTATGTTTTCTTAAATAATTTAGACATTGCTCTAAGTTAAATAAAGGATGCGAGCAAAATAAAGTTATAGACTGTACATGTGGAATTAAGAATGTGTATATGACTCAAATTTATGCAGTATAAGAACAAATTGTATATAGCTGCCTAGTGGTTGATATTCTGTAAAATAGATATATGGCAGGGCAATTGTTTCGTTTTGTTTAGCTATTGGGACTCGAGCCATCTAATGTGATTAGATCTGTCGGCAAAGGTGACCCTTTCTGCTGCTTTCTATTCGTATTCATCGTTCAGAGATGTCAGCCAACGCAGACAACAACAGCTGCATCGTTTTTATACCCTGAAGAACCCATTGAAAATGGGAAATCAGGGTATAATGGTTTTGCAAAAAGTATGTAACAGGCAGAAGGAGGCGTGGCAGACCCCATAAAGTATATACATATATTCTTGATCAGGGCGACGAGCTGAGTCGATTTGGCCCTGTCCGTATGTATGAACGCGTCGATCTCAGAACATATAAGAGCCAGAGACTTCAAATTTTGCAAGATGGTCTGTGTAAACAATGCGCATATCACGTTTATTTTAGATATTCGATAAATTATCCCGTTTCAATTATATCGATTTAAAACGTTATCGAGATTCAGTTTTTTTTTTTAAAAACTCATACTTCTTTTTAGCTACAGTTACAACATTTTCTTGCATTAGGGTTTTTGTAAATAAAATAGATTTTTTTTTTATATTTTGGATACCGGCTCACAAAATCAATTTATTCAAAAAAAAAAAAACTATTTAAGCCACAATTTAATGTTTTTAAATTTTGTAGGAAAACCGTATTTTCAATAAAATAAAAGCATTCAATGCTGAACAAAATCCGTTCAGTAACACAGAAGTTATTAAAGAAAACATTTTGTCATTTTCTCCATACGTGTGCACACATACATTCAAATCAACTACCACTACTACTACTACTTGTGTATGCATGTGTATATGTGTGAGCATGTATGTGCGCGCAGGGGGTAATATGTATAGATAAAAGATGTAAGCTAGGTTGTTTAAAACATCAGCTTGGACTTGGTTCAGGGGATCTCGTAGTCGGGTGGACCCGACTAGAGCGTTCTAACTTGTTGTTTTTGTTCATTTCCATCGCATTTTTCATTTCACAATTTCACATCATATTTACATATCTCTCTTGCTCGCTCTCTTTTACTGCGATGCGTATCACATTCGAGGACAATTGCGGCTTTTCGAGCTATGCACGTTGTGGTAATTTGATATCATTGTTGTATAATTTGGCATTGCCTGGCATAAGTGCTGCGTAATTAGCAAGGACATACCCACAACAGAGTTAACCGCACAAAAGGACACAATCGTCGACGACGAGGACGAGAAAGAGTGTGCGGAGGGATTTGGCAACGAGAAATCCTTTACTGACATTGCTCATTTGTCATTTTAACAAATTTATTTTGTAATGAATGCCGTACACACGCATACACATATATATACACACCCAGGCACTTAAGCCAACACATCAATTAATTCTAAAAGCATTAACGTGCTCCGACTCCAGCCACGACCTCGTACTGATACAGAATGTTTCGTTGCAGCCTTCGTCTCCTGGATGAAGTTCTATTCGACTTTTCCAAAGGAGCTGAAGCCTATCTTCAATGTTCGTATTGCACACATGGGCCACTTTGCCAAGAGCTTCGCTCTCAAGGAGGCTCCCAGCAAGTTTACCAGCCAGCATGCGGCCCCCAAGACAGCCCCGCCCACCAATCGTCTGACCTACACAGAGCGGTATTTGTCACATTAAATTGCATCCTGTTCATTAGCGAATTTTTATTGACACCTTTCAATTTTCATACACAGCGATCCTGAGAAGCTGCAACAGGCGAAACGGGCCAAGCGCCGTCTCTATACCACAACGGTCAACGGGGAGGGGCGACAGATGCAGCAACAGCCAGTTGGTGCAGCGGAGCGCAAGAAGTTGGGCGGCCAGCAACGCCATCTGCCAGAGGCCAATGGCAGAAGCAGCTTTATGAAGAGCCTGAAGAAGTCGCGCGCCCTCACCATATCCGAGTTCGATAGTGGTTTGCCCGAAGTCGGAGCGCCCAAGCGGCGCAAGCAGGCGTAGCCGCTGGATACCTTGGACTAGCAAAAAATGGAGCTGCATTTGGAATCAGTTGGCCGGACGGGGCCCCCACTTATGCGCGCCATTTTCTTCGAGAAAGCGATTCAAGCGTTTAATCGAAAAGTAAATTGCTCTTCAGCTAAGGCTAGGGCGCAGATAAAAATGGTGGGCAAGCTAAGAAGCTCAACTCATAAAAGTTTCATTTTTCTCAACTTTTAAGCCCGGACGTCCTCCGGGAAAAGTTGCATATTTAAGGCTTTACAGTTAGTTTTTGCTTCATATTTTTTCTATATATATAAATATATATGTATATATATATAATTTTTTTTTTACTTTATGTAATATGTTTTTAAGGCAATATTAGAAATCCATTTTCCGCTCACTGCAGATTCATTCAGTTTTAAAAATGCCAATCTCTGCAACGCGCTGGGCTGGGACTTTGAGGGACGGTGCGGTGGACAGGAGTATGGGCTGGCACGTGTTGGCCGCCTTTTTGTGCAACTGAAGCGCGTAATTTGTTGGACAAGCTATAAATAAATATGAAACATAAACGCATAAAAAATCAAACGATTTGCTATCGCTTTACTTATTTTGCTTTTGCTGTCGCTTTTTTTACTGGAAGCGTGCGGCAATATTTGTGCAGAACACGTGCCAGGAAAAACTCGGCGTGGCCACTAATTGCGGCCCAAATGCTGCCCAATTAAAGGGACCAGCGATTGATTTTTAATTAGCTGCCTTTTTGACGATTTGTCTATCTGACAGCCAGCTCGAAAGTTAAATTGGTCGACCAATCAAACGTTATCCTCAAGCTAGAAGTAAGCACCCTTGTCCCCTTTCCCATTGTCCTCTCTCCATGAGTCTATAATTGAGTCGAATCGCAATTACGTGCGAGTGTCGGCATATGAAATAATATTTTGATACAGGTGTCTCAGGCACGCAGCCAAAAGGTAACTTTGACTTTGAAAGTGTGTAGATGGGCATAGATAATTGATCAAACAGCTAAGATCAAGCATTACCTAGCTTTGAGAAATCTGATCTGATATACCACGAGTCCTTTGTCAAATGATTGTTTGATCAGATTAAATGTCAACTTGACAAAAATTGATTTTATATTTGTTTGTTATATATTAAAGAAACTTTTTTAATTTCCATCAGCAACACCTTTCGAAACTTAGCAAGTCTTCTATTTTAAGTGAATAGCTGAAAAACAAGGTAAGATTCCAAATGTTTTGATTTTACAATCTGATTGATCAATTTTATAAGTATATTTAACGCAATTATAAATAATAGTTACTTCTTATATCATCGAAACTTCTGAAGTTTTAACTATATGAGTTTCCAAAAAAAAAAACAAAATTGAAAAAAATTCATTTGATTATTTATACAATATCAGTGATTATGAAAAGCAATATATAGGGTGTTTGTGGTTCGGCGTTCGGCCACTAGCTTACGTCCTTTTTGTTGGTTGGCCAATGCCGTTTGCAAGGGGTTGTTGAGCGTTTCTAATGCGATTGCACTAATGGCTTGAATTATAGACGCATTAGGGTAAATTAAAATCCTCCTCGTTCAATGTCCTTTCCGGGGGTTGTCCATATGCCGGTTGCCAATAAAAAGCCAACTCACTTAGAGCTTGACCCCCAATCCACCAACGACAACCGACCGACCCTCAAGGGCTGGCGATTAGAGGGTGGGGATTATGGGGTGGACTTAACGCTTTAAGTGGAGTCGGACAAAACGGAGTGGGAGTGGGCGTTCTGAGGTGTGAGGGAGGGGAAGAGAACGACGTCAGTTGGTAATGAAGTTGTAGCGGCTGCATCAACAATGCCATTGCCGGACGGTTCCATTGTGGTCAGGTGCAAATGTTGCAGGTTCTTTTTATATATATGCTTATATGTATATGTTTATTCAATCAAATTGAAAAGAGAGCACGACAGAGGTACACAAAAAACTGAAAGAGGAAAGGCGAAACCCCAACAGCTGTCAACATTTCTCCACAAATGGGGAGCGGGAGACCTCGCTTTGATTATGACAATGCTCCGGCCCATGCTCATTGACAATTGAGTGCCACAAAAGTTGTGGCACTGCCTGGTGGCAACTAACTGACGAGGGCCACCAGGATTTATTCCGTCACATAAAGCTCCTCAGCTCATTTGTAGCTATGTGATTCTATCTAAAAATAAGTACGTTCGCCTCTACTAATTTGCTCCTATCTGACACAATGAATAAAATTTACAGTTATTGTAAAGGGAAGTTGAAATTTGAATTTCTAAGGGACCCACATATATAAGGAGAGTAAAATGTAAGAGGAGAATTTCCATAACATAAATAGGGACTTTAAGATAGGTCTGATAGGTCTGACCGAATCGACATATGTTCGGATACTTTCCTTAAATTACCTACAAACTGAGAAACTAGGTTTGTTGATAAGCTTAAATGGACTGATGACTAATTACAGGATTACATATATATATATATATCTATATCACGCATTATTGAGCTTAACTTGAAAGTTAATGTACTTCGAAATATATATGAGAAAATATGTTTCATTAAATATCTGATTCTTTTATATCCTAACCGCATTTTTATACAGTTGCAAAAAGGGGTATAATAATTTTGGTCAGAGAAGGAAGCATCTCCGACCATATAAAGTTTATATATTCTTGATCAGCAAGACGAGCTGAGTTGATATAGCCATGTCCGTCTGTCCGTCTGTCTGTCTGTCTATCCGTCTGTCTTTCTGGATCAACGCAATCTCCTCCGAGACTATTAGAGCTACAGAGCTGAAATTTTGCACATAGGATCGAATCTGCTGCAGGCATTGTATATCTCGGAATCATCCGGATCGGATGACTAGATCCTATAGCTCCCATAGGACAGATCGGTTTTAAGAAATGTTTTAGTGGGATAACTTCGACGTTATTAAAGTCAGAGACTTGAAATTTGGAATATATACTCCTGAATTGCACCCCCATACAAAAAGATATAGAGTATATAGCTACGCCCTTTGGGAGCGTGGCAAATCGGGTTAAACTATATCTTCTACAGTTTTGAAGCTAGAACATCCAAATTTGGAAAGTAATATACTTCTGGCCTCCCCATCAGATTGATTATAAAGTTATATATCTACGTCTCTTTGGGGCGTGGCAAATCGGAGAAAACTATATCGTCCAAAGTTTTATCTTATATATTCCTTTCAATTGCAAGGGTATTACCAAACTTCGGCATGGCCGAAGTTAGCCCTTCCCTCTAGTTTTTTATTATTTAATCAGAGTTTTGTAGATCGACAGGCGACTGAATTATATTATTAGATAGTAATTTGATTATTTTACTTTTTAACAGATCCCGTTAGGTCATCTACAATTTAGCTCTCTTTGAAATCACAAGTGATTTTCAATGTTAATCGTTAATTGTAATGCAGTACAAAGCCCATGTGGCACAGGCAAAGGCACAGAAAAAGCCGTTACAGGCCCAAACCCAAATCTAAGCCCAAGCCCAATGCTCAAGTCCACCTCCACTGCATTCCGCAAAGGTACGCGTCTGTCTTTTCATTTTATATAAATTTTTCTCAGCCATTTCCAATTATAAGGCAACGCGATTGCGTGCACAAAATGGCATGCTTTTATGAATTTGCAATGATCTCGAGACAGGCAACGGGCCACAGCGATGGGGGATTCGGCTGGGGTTCGCTTGGGTATATATGTACTTATGTATGAGGAGGATTAGGACACCCTTTAAAAGAAATATGATTTTATTTGACGCCGCCTTTCGCTGAGGAGGAGCCAAAGACTGATGGAGCCAACACCCACATAGCAAAGAGGCCGGAAGTCAGGATGAATTCAAATTATAGATATACATATATATTTATTTTTATATATATATATATATATATATATGTATATATATGTATATATATATATGTATATGTATATATATTCCTTATGAAGTTATGTTACATGCTTCTCCTTATCCTAATATTTCGCTTTCTTTTATGGCATTTTTATCCAATTATGTTCATTGAATTGGCATTTCAAATTAGCCAAAGGACAAGACTCGGCCTGCAGAGCTTGAATTGGAGTTGGAGTTGATAATGGTGGTGGGGATTGCTGATAAACAACTTAATACTTATTTAATTTGTGCCTCTGATCCGAATGTAGTCGAGCAGAATGCGCCGCACAACTGTCATAAAAATCACGCAGAGGAAATTATTTTGTCACCATTTATAATTGCATTGTCACACCAAAAATACTATTGCATCTTGTTGTTGGCGGTGGTGGTGGTGTAGTGGTAGTGATGGCGGTGGTGGTGGTGCTTCTATACCTGCTGCTGCTACTGTTATTATTATTATGATTTGAGGGTGTTGAAAGTAACACCCCACACATTAAATCAAGTGGCTGTACTCGTGGCAGTGCGTTGA
The DNA here is from genome assembly GCA_035045545.1 of Drosophila gaucha. Classification (NCBI taxonomy): domain Eukaryota; kingdom Metazoa; phylum Arthropoda; class Insecta; order Diptera; family Drosophilidae; genus Drosophila; species Drosophila gaucha. The sequence goes on from JAWNOY010000277.1 coordinate 49,649, forward strand.
CAACGTCATACATAAATTATTGAAAAATCATTCTGCAAATAAACTCAACGAGCAGACACACAGTACAAACAGGACGACAAGCGCCACAGCCAGTGGAAGAGGCCCAGCTCGAGCTAAAGCTCAAGTTAGGCCATGGCTGCGATTGAAGTAAATAAAATCCACCACCAGGATGTGCCAGACACGGACACGGACATGGACACGAACATGGATTGCTTGCTTGCTGGGTGCCTGACTGGCTGACTGTGTTGATTGCTTTGACAAGAGCGCAAATAAAGCAGTAAATAACTGAACTTGTTACTACACAAAAAAGAGAGTGGGTAAGGTATGTCCATTGCATTGCGTATACGCCGCATAGCCGCCGAGCAGTTTAAATATTTGGAGCACGAAAACACTCGATGGCGGGGCTAAGGGTGGTGCTTGAAATCAACCAACAGAGAATTGCCAACAGGCAACAGCATCAGGCAGCGGTGAGGCGAACGCTGCTGGCAAATCCAATTAATTGTATTGCGCCTAAAACTTTAAGCGGAGGCGTCGAAGCACAACCAACACTCCACCCACACCTGCCTAATGGAAGGCGACTCTTGTGCCGTCTATGCCGTCAGTTCCGTTTCCGATTGAGCGAGTGCCCGTCTATTTATTTGCAAATGCAACTTGTCCAATTTGACACTTGTCGCGTGTGAATGTCAGGCTCGGCTTGGAGCTGAATGGGACAGGAAAGGGGTCTGGCGCAGGGTAGGTCCCAGAAGGCAGGAGTAACTGAGTAAGCGACATCGATGTTTTCGCCCAGTGAAGCGTAAAGTGTGAAAGCTTGTAACGAGGCATATTGCAATTAGTTTTTGTGTAAATTTATTTATGTTAATTAGTTTCAATTTGATTTAATTTGCGCTCAAGCAGATCAGCTTGAGTGGGGGACGGGGGTGGTAAAGTGGAGACGCAACGAACTGGCAATTAAAAGCACGTTAAGAACGCATTTAGCAAACGAACAAACGGGCAGCGGGTCAACTTGGCTGGGATCCGTTTAAGCCGAAAACGCCTAATGACAGCTGCATCAATCCTGTACGCTAACAAAGCGTTGAAGAAATCACTTTACTAGCGGCGGCGACGGCGACGATGACGACGACGGCGGCAGCTTTAAAACGAGCTGCGACGAAAGAAAGAGAGAGAGAAAGAGAGATGAGAATTGAGAAATGACAGCCCAAAGCAGATGCCGCCAAAATCAACGAAATGACAACAAGACATGCAAAGAAATGAAATGAAATGATGATTCCGTCTCCAAGTCCAACTGCAACTTCGACGAAAAGTCTAATTTGTTGATAATTTGCGACCGCCGCCGCTGACCGCCAACGATGCCCCACGGCAGCCAGCGCCTACATGGATCGCCATGGATGTGAGAAATGGACGCAAAGCCAGATCCAAGCTCGGCAAGCGATACTTCCGCTACTTCATAAATGGAAATGGAAATATGCGCACTGGGCGATGGCTTGAAGATGTGTGAGCCGCACTTGGCGGTGGTGCCGCTTGGATTTATGATCCGCTGCGCCAACTGCCAATTTAAAGGCAATTTAGCCACGAGGCGCGATTTCAACTAAATTGCAAACAATTTGCGGATCGCGTCTTTTTGGGGGTTGTGTAGCTCACCGCCACCCGCTGCAGGACAGTTGACTGATGGACAGGGCTGGTGCTGAAGCCTGGCCAAGCCAAGATCTGGGCTTTGCATTTAGGCCAAGAGTTGCCTAATTAATTGTATTTTAATAGTCGATGACGAGCGGAATTGGAACAAAACGTGCCAAAACAAAGCTTCAGAGCTGAAATGACAGACGAGCAGTGTTGTGGGTGGCCATGGGAATACAATGGAACAGTGCCTCGATTAAAAAAAAGAGTCGGCTTGTCATTGTGTGTAGGGGAAATGCTAAGATTTGGAAAAGTTCAGAAGTGGAACTTTGAGTAATAAAGTGTCAATTTCCAGTAGGATATAATTAACATTCTCAACACCATCTCGCTAATCAGTAAAAAAATAGAAGATAGAAGGAACAGTGGACTGAAACACTGTGCGGTAAACGGAAAATTAAATGAGTCTAATACAATGGGAGCTTAAAATGCGAAGCGGTAACTGTGAAATGGTGACAATAAGAACCAGTAAGAATATCCAAAATAGCAAGAATATGAAACATGACAACATGAAGACAGTCAATCCGCTAAGGACCAGGCGATGTGGGTTAGAATTGTCAACTTAGAAAAAACAATAACACAGTCGGAAAGCTGAAGACAAATGAGTTCGAAAGTACAGCCATCGCTAAACTCACAAGAAGTATACTCCGGCCGATATCGCGAGTCTAGAGATCAGTAAGAATGTGAACACTATGAAAGTGAGTCGATAAAAAACTAAAAAAAAACGTAATTTTTTTAGTCAGTCAGGAAAGCAAGAGCAACAGTGAGACAGAAGAGAGGTAGAGAGTAACAGAATGAAGGTGTTAGCATTTTAAGCCACTGCGGAACAGTTGCAAAGATAACAAGTAAGAACGCGCTAGTCGAACAGCCCGACTAGGAGATCCCCTGAACCAAGTCCGAGATGATGTTTTAAACAATCTCTGCGTGCACACATACGCGCACACATATACACATGCACACAGAAACACTGACGCTGATTACTGCGTAGTTATTTAACAGCTGCGCTTGGGCTGCATTCTGGGCAGCACTATGACAAATTAATTGTTGAATAACTTCGGTTCCAGATGAACTTTCTTAATACAGCTTTCAGGCCAAAATATTGATATCCAACTGTGTTTTTAAGTAAAATCTCAAGTCCCTACTATTTGAAATACGTTATTTTCAGTTTTTGAGCTAATGGGGGCGGTATCCAAAACCTTCATAACCTGTGTCTTCATCACAAAACTAACATAGAAAATTATGAGGCTGTGACTTCTTTTGTGGTTTACGAGATCGCTACCTTCATACGGACGGACGGACAGGCGGACATGGCTAGATCAACTCAGCTGATATCAGCCAGAGCATGCTTAAGCGACACATTCGATCAGTTAGAATAGATTGAAACAGGTGGAAAGTTAAAGACAACGTAATAGTAGTAGTAGAACAGTAGGCACAAGACTTTTCAAAGGGAGCCAAGATGTTGGCAACAATGAGGAAGTGCAACTGAAATCTTGCCATCCAGCCGGGAGTCAAGTACTACGAGCGCCTTCTCATTCCGCCAGTTCATGGCTGTCATCAAACTGAGTCCATTTCTTCAGCCGCTGCTTTGATTTATGTGCATTTCACGCTTTGTCGCAAATGATGGCACTGCCGCGCCCCGCCCACACACAGTGGCAGAAGGCATTATCCATGGCACGTGTGCGCACAAATTGATCCTTTATGAGCATTTTGCGGTTAATAATACTTCAATGTTTCCTTACCCCGCTCCCAGCTCCAGTTCCCGTTCCCGTTTGAAACGCTGGCCAGGCTCATGAATCGCTCGATGTGGCTGTCGGGCACGTGCCGCTGGCGTTTCCGTTACCCCTGATCCTGTTCCTGCCCACGCTTAGCCGTTAAGTGTAAATGATAAACCGTTGAGAGATGCCTGACTGCCCCGTCCTTTGGGGTTAAGTGTGCGGGGCCGACTAGTGTGCGAGGCCAATAGGCGATGCATTTGTTGTGTAAGTTTGTTTTTCAAACTTACTAACAAAAAGGAAAAAGGCAACTGGAATGTTGAGACTGGCTCCTGGATAAAGGTATATGGGCTTGTATATGCTGGCTGGCTTTGGGCGTCGCTGCTTGACATGTGACACCTTTTGTTGGCGAGTGTCAACGGCCACGCCTATTGTTTGTTGTCTGGCTTTACAGTCGGTAAAGCGCTTAAGAGTAGCGATCCGTTGGCATCCTTCGACTTTAAAACTGAGTGTGTGTCTTTTTTTTGTCCGTCAGTGTGTTAGTGTGTGTGTACATAAATCCCAAATGCCACTTCACACTTAATTTGCTCATAATGCCCGGCGTAATCCGTCGAGGACGCACGACAACCCCTATTAATATCCTGGCAATTACACTGACAACAATAATATTTGAAAATTGCATTAGAGGCGCAACCACCACCAACAACAGCAGAAAACACCCGCCCGTCCCTCTGCCAGACTTTCTGCTGCATTGGCCTCGGCCTGGGCATCGCCATTGGATCTTATCAGCTCCTTCACATATGCCCGATAATGCCTCTAATGTGAGAAATTCATCCATTCTATCGAGCTGTGCCCAGTTTAGTTGAGTTGTCCTTTGAAGCGACGCTCAAATTCACATCGCTGATAAGACCTAAGCTCCGAACCCAAAACTAATGCCGACAAAATCCTCATTGCAGCTCGTCCCGTTGATTGCTTTCATAATTTGCTCATGCGTTTTATTTATTATTTTAAATTTTTGTTCCTGCCACATTTTTATACCCTGAACCCATGGAAAATGGTATAATGGGTGTAATGGTTTTGCAAAAAGTATGTAACGGGCAGAAGGAGGCATGGCAAACACCATAAAGTATATATATTCTTGATAAGGAAGACGAGCTGAGTCGATTTAGCTTTGTCCGTCTGTCCGTATGTATGAATGAGTCGATCTCAGAACCTATAAGAGGTAAAGACTTGACAATTTGACACGAAGGTCCATGTGTACAGCGCCCATATCCAGTTTGTTTAAGATATTCGATAATTTTCCCTGTTTCAATTATATCGATTAAAAACGTTATCGAGATTTAGTTTTTAGACCATATCTTTTTCATCTTTTAAGCTACAGTCACCAAATTTGGAGCCTGCTCAATCAATTTAATTGAAGTTCAATGTCAAATATAGCTACAATTTACAATTTTTTGACTTTTTAGGTAATATCGCATATTCAATTAAATAAAACGATTCAATGCTAAACATTTAATCAAAATCTGTTAAATAAGCATTAAAGTAAGTTATTAAAGAGCGCCAAGCGCTCTATACGTGAGCACACTTAGATTGAAGTGCGTTCATATGCAAAAATGCAAACTCGAAAAAACGTTCAGGGGATCTCGTAGTCGGGCAGTTCCGACTAGAGCGTTCTTACTTGTTATCTTTGGCTCGTCTACACATTGGCCAGATTTTAGGGCTGTGATTGAAAATGGCCACAAATGTTTTAATTTTCAATGCAAGGGGCAAGGACTAAGTGTCAAACAGGAAAATGAACAGTTTCCAATAGCCAAAGGTTTTTTGAGAAATTCAAACTAAGTTTTATAAAATACTTTATTTCTTCCAAATATCTTTTGAGTAGGAAAAATTGTTGATTATTGAGCTTAATGTGGAAAGTTTTCTGTTCTCCAAACATAAAATACTGGATGTATATCTAAGATTAACTAACCTTGGGTTTAACTGAGCTTCAGTTATACATTTAAATAGTTTACTTAATCTGTTATGTTGTTAATTATGTATACACAAAACATAAAATTAATTTATTGAGATACTAATTTAAAACAAGTAAGAAAGCTCTAGTCGGGTCTGCCCGACTACGAGATCCCCTGAACCAAGTCCGAGATGATGTTTTAAACAACCTAGCTTACATCTTTTATCTATACATATTACGTCTGCGCGCATATACACATGCACACATACAAACAGGCACACATATACACATGCACACATACACACATGCACACATATACACATGCACACATTTGTATACACATGCACACATATATCGCCGATTTCTGCGTAGTTGATTTGAATGTATGTGTGCACACGTACAGACTACTGCCGCGTGCTTTTACAATGTTTCCTTTAATAACTTCTGTATTACTTGGCGGATTTGAATGCAATTTTCTGCATTGAATGCTATTAATTTATTGAAAATACGGTTTTCACTAAAAAATTTGAAAAAATAAAATTGTGGCTTTGATAATTTTTTTTTATAATACATTTTTTTTGTGAAATGTGGAGCTGGCATCCAAAATATGAAAAAATAGAAAATGTATTTTATTTACAAAAAGCTAAAACACAAAATTGGGTAGCTGTAGCTAAAAATATGTAACAGATATGGTCAAAAAACGGAATCTCGATAACGTTTTAAATCGATATCATTGAAACGGAAAAATTTATTGAATATCTAAAACAAACTCGATATGCGCGCTGTATACACAGACCATCATGCAAAATTTGAAGTCTCTAACTCTTATATGTTCTGAGATCGACGCGTTCATACATACGGACAGACGGACAGACAGACGGACAGGGCCAAATCGACTCAGCTCGTCGCCCTGATATATATACTTATATATATATACTTTATGGGGTCTGCCACGCCTCCTTCTGCCTGTTACATACTTTTTGCAAAACCATTATACCCTGATTTCCCATTTTCAATGGGTTCAGGGTATAAACATACAAAGATATAATAAATTATTTGAATACAAATGTTTCTCTGCTTGAAATTGAAAAGTAAATAGGAGTTTTATCATCAAAAAATTAAATTTTATTACATTCATTAAGCTGGTTCCCTTGACTGGCTGCGGAGATTAATAAATTTAAAGACTTGTGCCAGATATGCGAAAGAAACAGCTTAAGTTGCGAGAAGCGGACAGCGGGGGGTCATTGCAAAAATTTGCATAAATACAACGGTGGAATTGCATATAAATCTTCTATATGCTTTCTATTTAACTTTTACTAAAGACTTCCGACACATTTCTGAGCTGACGCTGATGTCGACGGCTGCTCGCTTTACCCCTGATTGCTGATTTCATTGGAGGGAGATGGAAGGAAGAGCGGGTAGCGGTATGACAATGCACCTGCACTTGCTTGCAGTTACTTTCAACACCTACACACGTCTGTATTCCTGGAATGGGGCCGGCTGGTTGACTAGCTAGCTGGCTGGATAGCTGGCTGGCTGAAGGGCAGCTCTTGAATTCGGGTCTGGGCCTGGGCCTGCGTATGCCCAGGAGGGTGCGATGGCGTGACTGATGTCCATTTGGACGGCGCCTGAATTGGCCAGGGCTGCGTCTGCGGCATTGTCTGTGAGCCCTCTGCCGGGGCTTGTAACTTATCTAAATGCACACAATTATTGAATATAATCGCTGTAAAAACAAACACATGCAATTTGCATACGCCGCCCCCAAGGCGATGCGCTTCAGTCCGTGCTGTCGAGCTATGCTAAAGGCTAGCATACAAAAAACCTTGCAGCAAGCCCCGAATACCCTTACAGTCCGCTCTCTCTCTCTGTCAATTTCGTAATTTTCATTTATTTTATATAAACTACTCTGGAAATGATCAAACAAATTAGCAAATAAAAAGATAAATAAATAATAAAAATAAATAAACAACAAAAATATAATTTGTAATGATAATCAAACTTTGCGGCTTGTGGCGACAATTAAACGCCATTTCCGCGTGCTGTCAAATGTGTTTATTGTTCGTATATACATACATACATATATACATATACTGGCGGGTATTACCCGGCATTGTGAGTGCTTTCATATAATATTAAACCTTTATATCTATTATTTGTCTTCTATTTTTCAACATTTTTCACAAATCTCTATTATATTTTTATACCCTGAACCCATTGAAAATGGGAAATCAGGGTATAATGGTTTTGCAAAAAGTATGTAACAGGCAGAAGGAGGCGTGGCAGACCCCATAAAGTATATATATTCTTGATCAGGGCGACGAGCTGAGTCGATTTGGCTCTGTCCGTCTGTCTGTCCGTCTGTCCGTATGTATGAACGCGTCGATCTCAGAACATATAAGAACTAGAGACTTCAAATTTTGCATGATGGTCTGTGTATACAGCGAAAATATCGAGTTTGTTTTAGATATTCGATCAATTTTTCCGTTTCAATGATATCGAATTAAAACGTTATCAAGATTCAGTTTTTTTACCATATCTTTTACATATTTTTAGCTACAGCTACCAAATTTTGTTTTTAGCTTTCTGTAAATAAAATACATTTTCTATTTTTTCATATTTTGGATACCGGCTCCACATTTCACAAAAAAATTAAAAAAAAAAAAAAAATCAAAGCCACAATTTAATTTTCTCAAGTTTTTTAGTGAAAACCGTATTTTCAATAAATTAATAGCATTCAATGCAGAATTCAAATCCGTTAAGTAATACAGAAGTTATTAAAGAAAACGTAGTAAAAGCACGCTGCAGCAGCCTGTACGTGGGCACACATACATTCAAATCAACTACGCAGTAGTCTGCGCTCGTGCTCCTGTGTGCATGTTATGTATAGGTGTGCATGTGTATACAAATGTGTGCATGTATATACAAATGTGTGCATGTGTATACAAATGTGTGCATGTGTATATATGTGCATGTGTATATGTGTGCATGTGTATATGCATGCCTGTGTGTATTTGTACATGTGTATATGCGCGCAGAGGTAATATGTATAGATAAAAGATGTAAGCTAGGTTGTTTAAAACATCAGATCGGACTTGGTTCAGGGGATCTCGTAGTCGGGCAGACCCGACTAGAGCTTTCTTACTTGTTATACCCTGAACCCATTGAAAATGGGAAATCAGGGTATAATGGTTTTGCAAAAAGTATGTAACAGGCAGAAGGAGGCGTGGCAGACCCCATAAAGCATATATATTCTTGCTCAAGGCGATGAGTTGAGTCGATTTAGACCTGTCCGTCTGTCTGTTCCGTCCGTCCGTCCGTCTGTCCGTATGTATGAACGCGTCGATCTCAGAACGTATAAAAGCTAGAGACTTCAAATTTTGCACGATGGTCTGTGTATACAGCACGCATATCGAGTTTGTTTTTGATATTCGATAACTTTTCCTGTTTGACTGATATCGATTAAAAACTTTATCAAGATTCAGTTTTTTGACCATATCTTTTACATCTTTTCAGCTACAGCTCCCAAACTTAGCACTTAGCTTTTTGTAAATAAAATACATTTTCTATTTTTTCATGTTTTGGATACCGGCTCCATATTTCACAAAACAAATTTATTAAAAAAAAAAAATTATCAAAGCCACAATTTAATTTTACAAATGTTTTAGTGAAAACCGAATTTTCAATAAATTAATAGCATTCAATACAGAAAATGCATTTAAATCCGTTAGGTAATACAGAAGTTATTAATTGTAAAAGCACGCGGCAGCGGCCTGTACGTGTGCACACATACATTCAAATCAACTACGCAGTAGTCGGCGTGCGTGCTTCTGTGTGCATGGTATGTATGTATATGTGTGCATGTATATACAAATGTGTGCATGTGTATATGTGTGCATGTGTATATGTGTGCACGTGTATATGTGTGCATGTGTATATGCGCGCAGAGGTAATATGTATAGATAAAAGATGTAAGGTACGTTGTTTAAAACATCAGCTCGGACTTGGTTCAGGGGATCTCGTAGTCGGCAGACCCGACTAGAGCTTTCTTACTTGTTCTTAAAATATATGCAATTAACTTAATTTTAATGTTGCTGCTTTACTTCAAACTTAACTATTTTCACATATTTATAAAAATATTGTATACAGTATACAACATTTATTATTGTCCGTGGCTATCTCTAACTTTATTCGACCCAATGATCCCGGACCCATTGTGTTCCGTTGCAAGATGTATCAGTAAGCGACACAAATTTCAAACTAGATCATAAATAATGCCGTCCACTTGACACGCCCCATCCATGAACAGCCCCCGCCCCTCGCTGATAAGTGGCATATGGCAAGGGTCAACGGAAATGCAATCGAACAGCAAAAAAAAAACAGAAATAAATAAATTAAATAAAAAATGCAAAATTTATTTATTTTTATAATAATTGAAAATTTCAATAAGCAGATTTTTATTATAAATATTTATTTTTATTGTTTTATTAAACTATTTGTGTTTTTATTTTTCATGGAACTAAATGCAAGACAGAGTAAAGTTTCTTTCGTTTGCAATTTGATACCTGATACCTGATACCTGAACCCACTGAAAATGGGTGAAATGGGTTTTGTGACAATGTATGTAACAGGCAGAAGGAGGCGTGGCAGACCCCATAATGTATATATACTCTTGATCAGGACAACGAGCTGAGTCGATCTAGCCATGTCCGTCCGTCCGTCCGTCCGTCTGTCCGTCCGTATGAACGCAGCGATCTCGCATGCCACAAAAGCTAGAGATTTGACATAAAAAAATATATATTCGTGTATACCATACGCAGTACAAGCTTATTTTTATTTTCGATAACTCATCCAATTTACTTGTTATCGATAACAATTGATGTTTTGACTTTGTTTTTAAGCTATAACTTAAAGATTATAATAGCTAGAAACACCAAATTACTATGTAGGTTTCTGTGATGAAAATACAGATAACCAACATTTCAGATTTTGGATACCTCCCCCACTAGCCCAAAAGTGGAAAAACGTAAGTTCAAATACTAGGGAGTTGGGATTTAGTATATATACATTTTGGTTGTCAATATTATGTCCTGAAGATTTTATTCAGCAAGTAGATCTAGAACCGCAGTTATTTAACAATCAGGCGTATCTGCTAAATCATCTACGCAGTAAGCGGCGAGCGTACTTGTGTGTGCATGAATATGTGTGCTTGTGTGTGTGCGCACAGAATGTAATATGTATTGATACAATATGTAAGACAGATTGTTTAAAACACCACCTCGGACTTGGTTCAGGGGGTCTCTTAGTAGGGCAAACCCGACTAGAGCGTTCTTGCTTGTTTATGAAAGTTATTTAATTATTAATTATCCACCGCGCCACACATGAGACCACACTGGACCTGCCTTTCCTGCCGCCAGTGGACTGATATATGTCCATTAATCCAAGCGCAAACATACAAAATCGTATAACGGTCAATCAATCTCTACGTAACACATATTTATTGTCAAATCGACAGATTGTAATTAAACACAAAAACAAAAAAAAAAAAATAAAAATAATTAATTAAATAAAAAAAATGATAAAGGTCTAAGTAAACTGAAGATTGAGTCTTAAGAGTAATGTATACATAATATATTGTATATTATGATATTTCCACGAGATCCATTCCCACAATCCTGTGTGAGTGTGTGTGTGGGTGTGGGTACATTGCAAATGGAGGCTTACTTTGACTGACTTAATATTGTTGTTGTTGTTTTTGTTGTGCCTGATTTCCATGCAAATTAATGTTACAGCACAGTAAGCAGCCAATATTTCGGCATCATTTCATAAATGCGCCGAGCGATGCGAAATCCCCATTGCCATCGCAATCCCCGGCGGAACGAGCTCCCTTTCATCCATCAGATGGGAAAGTTTGCATATCAAAGTATACGGCTGCTGATATTGATAGCGAACAGCCTGCTGATAAGCCGCTACACAATATTGATTTCGATTTGATGTTTGCGCCTTTAATTTATGCATGGAATTTACGCAATTACATATGTATTACTACTGTACCAAAATAATCCATTGCAGTTATTCTTGGTAGTAAGGAAATTAATGTGAATCTGAAAATGTGACTTAAAATGCGATTTTCGGTCTAATAATATACTTACTACTGTAACATCGAAATCACTTTACGATAGCTTAAGTTTACCGAAAAAATTTATTTTTCAATTGCTTTTATATATAGAGACTATTTCCAGTCGAATCAAAAATCCATTGCAAAGCAGAGTTCAGAACAGGCAGAAAGAGGCGTGACCCTTCCCATATGGTATATGTATATCTTCTTGATCTGTCCATTTGCCTGATCGTCTGTCTGCCTACATGGATGAACGTACCGATGTCAGACCCCATAAAGGATAGAACAGTGCCATTTTAACATCCCACGCCAAGTTTGTCGCACATCATCGATAGCTAGAATTAAATTTTATACTAAGCACTCTTTGGAAACAAAGTATAATCACATTTAGCTCCCAACCTTAAAAGTCTATTTTATGTATATGTAAGTATATTTACATGATATCAATTAAAATCAATAAGAAATTACAATGTTTTGATCACATCTCGGACTTTTTAGGAGCAACAACTACCATATTTGGTCTAGAGATTATCCTAGAATATTAAAAAAAAATTGATTACTTCTCTTTTTACACTTTTCTATCTGGCAAAAATCAGAAAAATAAACAAATTTTTCAAAGGCAGGATATCTTCTATTCGGATGCTCTTGCCTAGAGCTCTCTTGCTTGTTTATGTTTTATATTAAAATAAAAACAAAATCGTTATAAAATACATATATTTAGTATTTTTAAGGTGTATATTATAATAGTTAATTGTAATACTTTCTTTCATTCTAATATTTTAAAATATCACTCATCACTCACAAAATGACTTTATGTAGTAAGTAGAAACTAGAGATGGGCGTCGGGATCTGGATTTTCCGGACCCGAAATTGTCCTGAAACGATTTTCGGTATCTGGCGTGTTGGGAAAGTTTTTAAAAATTCCGGGACGATCGGATAAGTGTTTGGTCATGAGATCATGGTAAAAAGTGCTAAAGATATGCTCTGAGATCCCCGTTCGGGACCCGCGTGCCCCGAAATCCCGAAGCCACTTCTGCTCATAAGCATATCTCTAGAATCTCTTACTATGCCACCTTGATGTAGGGATGAAGCACTTATCCGATCGAAAAAATTTTTTAGAATCTTTCCCAAGTCCAAAAATTATTTAGGGACAATTTCGGGTCCCAAAAATCCCGATCCCGACGCCCATCTCGAAACGAAGCCAATGCTCAAATACTTGTATCTTACTCGGGCCACATCTTCATTTAAAATGACTGCTTCATCAAGAAACGAAAAGAATAATTAAAAAATAATGTTTCCGCAATATTACTTGGTAATTTGCTTATTCGAAGATATAGAAATTTATACATGTATAGAATATATATATATATATATATATAGAATTATATAGATATACATACAGTGAAAGCTCCCGTTGGCGGGCAACCACGGTTCGAGTATTTGTCCGCCTGCGGGAGATGTCAAAAAAATTGGGAATTTTTATGCCTATTAATGTTGCTAACAAAATTAATATATAGACATATGCAAATGTATTTTAAATTCAGTTTTTTTCATATTATTAATATATATTTAATTTACATGGAACGCATGTATTTATGTACATATATGCTAATGAGGGTACATTTGTTTTTAAAAATTGTATGTTTTGAAAAATTAGTCAATTGCAGACTGTTTAGAGTTTTCTTGCTTATGCTAAAGTTGTAAGTGTTCAAAGCGACTTTTTAAAATTAAAATAGAGGCTCGCTAATTCTTTTAATCTTTCCACTTGTTGCAATGCCTCGTCGTACGTTTTTTTTTAGTCAACAGGCTGGACAATAATAATTTCATCTGAATCGCTTAGTTCAATGTCACTTTGACTAGTAATATTAATTTCAATGTTGTTGTCTTCTGTGGATAAAAAGAGCTATCTACATTTAAAAAATCTTCAAGCTTGTCTTTTCCAAATTTTGAAATTAAACTTATTTATTATTCGCACATTGTCATTATGAACTATTAAAAATTGTCAGTTTGTCCGCTTACGAGAGATGCTTAGCATAACAAGTAAGAAAGCTCTAGTCGGGTCGGCCCGACTACGAGATCCCCTGAACCAAGTGCGAGCTGATGTTTTAAACAACCTAGCTTACATCTTTTATCTATACATATTACCCTCTGCGCGCATATACACATGCACACATATACACATGCACACAATATACACATGCACACATATACACATGCACACATTTGTATACACATGCACACATATACATACCATGCACACAGATACTGCGTAGTTGATTTGAATGTATGTGTGCACACGTACAGGCATGCCGTGTGCTTTTGCCAATTGACTAATTGTTTTCTTTAATAACTTCTGTATTACGAGAGATATTTAAATGCAATTTTCTGTTTCTATTATTATTTTTTGAAAATACTGTTTTCGCTAAAAATTTAAAAAAATTAAATTGTGGCTTTCATAATTTTTTTTTTTAATAAATTGGTTTTGTGAATTGTGCAGCTGGTATCCAAATGTATTTTTTTACAGAAAGCTAAAAGCAAAATTTGGTAGATGTAGCTAAAAATATGTAAGAGATATAGTCAAAAAACTGAATATTGATAAAGTTTTAAATCGATATCATTGAAACGGGAAAATTGATCGAATATCTAAAACAAACTTGATATGCGCGCTGTATACACAGACTCAACTAGTCACCCTGATCAAGAATATATATACTTTGTGGGGTCTGCCAAGCCTCCTTCTGCCTGTTACATACTTTTTGCAAAACCATTATACTCCGATTTCCCATTTTCAATGGGTTCAGGGTATAATAATGTTTAAAAACTAGAGGGAGGGGCTAACTTCGGCCATGCCGCAGTTTGGTAATACCCTTGCAATTGCAAAGGATGTAGATACAGTTTTTTCTGATTAGCTACGCCCCCAACAACTGGATATATATAAATTTTGAGCAATCTATTGAGCAGGGCAACAGTTACCTATATGTTAAATTTTGAAGCTGTACCTATAAGACTTTGGAAGATATAGTTTTCTCCGATTTGCCACGCTCCCAAGGGGCGGATATATATAATTTTCCATAATCTTGTCGAATCGGTCAAGCCTAACGTCTGCGTCAATTTTTGGAACTCTAGGTGTAAAATTGTAGAAGATATAGTTTTTTCCGATTTGCCACGCCCCTAATGGGCATAGATATATATTCTTTATCTTTTTTTCCATGGGTGGTTGATACAAATATATGTTTAAAGTTTCAAGTCTCTGGCTTTAACAGCATCCAAAATATTGCAAGATTAATGTTAAGCACTATATAGACTTTCCTGATTTGCCACGCCCCAAGAGTGGATATATAACTTTTTAATCAATCTAAAGGGGAGGCCAACAGTATATTAATTCTAAAATTTGAATGCTCTAACTTCAAACTCCTGACCAAAATTAATATATCCTTTTGCAAGGGTATAAGAATCGTGTCCGCGTCCGGCCAACGGGAATAGATTTGGGAATTTTAAATTCGTCAGGCTACGGGAGGTGTCCGCCTGCCAGCGCTGTCAGCGACTAGAGCTTTCACTGTATGTATTATATATATATATATATATATATATATATGTATATATATACATATATATATATATATAAATATTTTGTTCTTAAGCACAAATTGAATTCTATATTAAGCACTCTTTGGAAAGAAAGTATAATCAGGTTAAGGTTGAGAGCTACCAACCTTAAAAGTCTATTTTATATATATATATATGTATATATATACATTATTTTTCATTAAAAGTGAAGCGTCATTAAAGATGAAGCATTTTGATATATACTTCTTAGATATACTTATATATATAGTTAGATATACTTCTATTAGATACAGCACTCAGATAGCTAAGGTACAAAAATTTCCCAACTATTTCAGAGGCCCACCTGAAGGACCTAGAACTGTCATATATAAGAGCAACAGAGTATGGCACAGTCAGTAGATTCTTTATTAGCAACAATAATTTTATTGATTATTCTTTATGCTGTCGACCAACACTGGTTGCACTTAGCATCAGTTTGGCCAGGCACTTTCGCCAATTGCTGGCAGTATTGCAGTAATTAGCAACATTTATCTATCGACAACGATCATGTTTAATTGAGCATGCCCAGAGTCAGAGAGAAAGAGACACAGTGAGTGAGTGTGTGAGAGACACAGTGAGTGAGTGTGTGAGAGAGAGAGAGAGAAAGAGGGCTCATCCATGGTGCCGGTTTTATGTCATTTGTCTTTAATGAACGGTTACACAACCCCCCACCTCCCCCACCCTGCATGCATTGTTATTGCTGCATTTATTTATTGTCCTACCAAGCGTCGCTTTTGTTTTAAGCCAGCAACATTTACATTGCAACCAATTTGTCGACGAAGGCGAAAAACAGAGAGAAACGCGCGTGTTGCTAGCCAAGAAGCGTGCAGCGGTATAAAACTTTGGTTAGGGTGACTAAGTGCGCCTTTTACAGTTCGGGCATAGCCACAGCGACTGCTGCATACGTTACAACATTCTAAACGGATCTCTTTCGTTTCCTGCGAATCAATATGCTCGGCTTTTGTGCCCTAACGAGTTATAGTTGGTCAGCTGCTCAGGTGTCCCTTGCTAAACTCGAAGGCTTGCCTTGACTTTGCCTGCAGCTCGACTCGCATGTGTTTCGGCACGCAATCCAGTCAAAGGCTATCCGAATGTGGCCATAATAGTGGCAGTGACTGTTGTTGCTGCTACTTCTGCTGCAGTTGCAGTTGTTGTAGTTGCTGTTCTTCGCCAACTGGCCAACTAGGCGCTGTCAGGTTTTGGCCTAATAAATGCACTAATTGCGGTTAAATGCATTTTGCATGCAATTATTATCATTAGGGGTAGCACACCCTCATCCCATACACACACCCCCCGCCCCCTTCTTAGTTGGACTCAACCCTCGTACCGATTATGAATTGCAGCTCAATTCAATATATTGATTGCCCTCTCTTTCTTTCTCTGTCGCTCTTACTTTGTTGCTATATTATGTTTTTTATTAGGTACTTATTATAATTTTTATTTAGACAAAAAAATTGTTATTACATTTACATTACAAATACAACGACCACGTTTATTCTAAAAAAAAAAACAAAAGAAAAATGCAAACTCTATTCAAGGTTTTTTAAGTTTCGATAATACATATTGTGGCTAAGTTGAATATGCACAATGCTCTGGTTGCAGTTGTTTCTATTTGTTAATTTAATAAATTTAATTGTTTGGCTGCTAATGTTTACAACATTTAAATAATTGTTTTATACATCGTTTTACTTAAGCCTAATCTCAAAAAAATTGTATATTCTAAGTTAATATTTGTTTTAATAAATTACTAAACGCAAACAAATAAGTTAGGCCACACACACACACACACACATATATATATATACACTCACACTTATACATGCACATTCACTCACACACGCCCACTCAACCTTTGCCCTTTTGTGTTTTGGAAACAAATTATCATTTGTTGCTGCCGTTTGCCTTGGTCCTCTTCTTTGGCCTCTTCACACCTGCAGCTGATCGTCATCATCGGACTGTGCCTGGGAGCTGTCGACGGATCGGCCAGGCGGACTGCCCGGATTAAGCGTCGGACTTGGCGTGGAGGGCGGATGCGTGGGCGATGCAGCGGATGGCGCTTGCGACTGCGAATGCGATTGCGATTGCGATTGCGCCGGCGATGTGGACAGCGGCTGTGGCTTGTGTATGATGCCCATGCCAGCTGGTGGCGCTGTTCCAAGTGGCGGCGGCACCGCACCACCGATGGCTCCATTGGCTGCCGCGGCAACAGCCGCAGCGCTCTGATAGTAGCTGCTCAGCGAGGACAGCGAACTGGAAGCGGACAGGTGCGAGAAGGGGGCGCTAGGCACGCCCGCGTACAGATTGTAGGGCAGTGGCTTCTGCATGGCCGCTGCGGCGGCTGCCTGCCTATAGTAGATGTCGATGCTGGAGTGCGGCGGTGCGCCATGAGCAGCAGCTGCGGCGCCGGCGCCTGCAGCGGCCGCATACGGCCAGGCGCCCAAATACGGCGAGCCGCCGTAAAGCCTCTGGAAGGCAGCAAAGTTACCCGCCTCGGCCAGCAGCTCCAGACCCACAGCCGTTTGTCGCTTCCACTTGGTACTGAATGGATGGAAAAACGACCAAGAGCAGAGACTTAGTTAAAGCGAATGCCTTTAGACTGGAACTGGGACTGGGAAATTATAGCGGCGTCAACTCACCGACGATTTTGATACCACGTCTTCACCTGGCAATCGCTTAGGTCCAGTTTGTGCGCCAGCTCCTGTCGCTCCTGTACGCTAAGATATTTTTGGCGCTCGAAGGATTTCTCTAGCGTCTGCAGCTGGTGATCGGTGAAGGCGGTGCGCGCCTTGCGCTGCTTCTTGCTCAGACCGCTCATGTCACTGGTGGAGCCGCTCTTGATGCTGTTGCCATCATCGTCCTTGCCACCTGAATAGACAAAAGTCAGATTGTTAGGATTGCTAACTAAGCCAGTTACTTAACGCTAACAGCAGCTGCAGCTCATCCTAACTAAAGTTGCAGTTAAAATGACAGTAAGAGCTCAACATCGTATAAGGCCATGCAATTGCGTTTCCTTTCTCAACAACCAAGCCTTGCTTAACACCCCCTGGCTCTTACTCTCTATCTCTCTATCTCTCTCTCTCTCTCTCTATCTTTCTCTTTTGGCTGTGTGTGTAAGTGTATAATAAATGTGAAGCAAAATGTCTAAAGTTAGCCCAGTCTTTTAACCCGTTCCCGTCGCCGTTGCCATTTCCGTTGCCGGCCTATTGGCCACCCCTTCTAGCATTTAGCCTAGCTGCGCAGCTCGTTTGCCATTTAGTACATAAAATTTATGTAAATTTATCTGATTGCGGTTAGTCGATAAGCGGCTCGGCTCGACTCGGGTCTGGGCCAGGGCCACTTGCCACTTGCCACTTTCCTGGCCAGCGCACAAGCGTTAAATTAGTTAAAGCGAGAATTTGCCAAGTGCACATTAAAGACAAACCAACTTAATATTCTGATCTGCGAGAGCTGTTTACTCAGCGGAGAATGCTTTTAGGCCCAGCTAGCAAAATTCTTAGCATTTAGCCAATAGTTGTTTCTGTCTCTGCTTCGGCTGCTTAAGGCAACAGAAGAAAAAAGAAAAAAAAGCTGCAATTACCCAGCCCAAACAGAGTTGTATTCGAGACAAA
Organism: Drosophila gaucha; assembly: GCA_035045545.1. Classification (NCBI taxonomy): domain Eukaryota; kingdom Metazoa; phylum Arthropoda; class Insecta; order Diptera; family Drosophilidae; genus Drosophila; species Drosophila gaucha. The sequence continues at coordinate 68,309 of JAWNOY010000277.1, forward strand.
TTAAAAGCAGCAAGGCAGCAGGCACATGCTGAAAAAGCGCAGATTTCGCTGATTCCAGGCAACACATTTGGTTCGACATCATTTTCTCTGTCTCAGTTGCTCTCTATCTCGCAATATGCAGTCTGTTCTTTCCTTCTGGCCTTTATATTGTTGTTTTTGATGTTGTTGTTGTATTTTTGTTAGCAACAACGACAGCCGCTGGGCCAAGAAGACGCGACTACCGTTTATAAAATTACAATTGCACACAGGAAATTGCTGTAATAAATGGTTGACGAGAGTGAAGATTCATTTGGTAAAGAGACACACGCACAACAAACGCACACACACACGCATTCAATGCATAAAAGAAGCTATAGGGCGTCTATCAAACGGCATCAAGTCCATTTTTATAACATTTACCACAATTAAATGATTGCGCTAGCTAAAAAGCTTGAAAGGAGAGACCAAAATGGCACATGCTCAAGCAGAGACTAACTATACATAATTAGAATTGAGCCCAGCTAAAAACAAAATAAAATTTACCTTGGCAAACTGCGTTTTGCTCTATTCCAACTGGATGTTAGCTCCCCCTTCCCATCCGTTCACTGTTGCAAGCCACGCCCCCAATTCTTGTTGTTGGTGTGTTGCTGTTTAAACAATTTTGCTGGCAGTCAAATGCACAATTTCGAACGGAATGGCGAATGCAGCCGAAGTGAGCGAAAAGAGGGTGAGGAAAGAAAAGCAAACAAAGCGTGAAAATGCAATTTTTCAGATGTATCCAAAAGCCCGCCAACAACTGTTTGCTTTCCCCTGCAATCCGGCTGCAGCTAGAATATGGCATGTTGTTGCATGCAATTTTTACAGTTTGTTTTGCAAAGCGGCTGCGCCCCCCACACACAAACAAACAAAAGACTCTGGCAACGAACTTGACATGACATTCACTCAGCCACACATACAGCCAGATAGACAGACAGACGGACAGATAGATTCATATTACGATTGGTTATCGCGAACAGACTGACAATTGTCATAAAATGCCATCAAATTATATTGAGCCCAAAGGGTATATCAAAACTCAAGTTTAGAAACGTATTTTAATTGAAATATGGCATAGGTTTTATATAGCATATATACACTTATTTATGTTTGGTCATGTTTTATATATGATAATCAATTATTAAATTCTGAATTTGAGAACCTTAAAAATCGGTAAGTTCTAAAAGCAGCTCTTGTTCCTTCGTATACAATCTACATATATTTATCACCAATCTATTAATATGATTATACAATGCATACATTGTATGTATATGTACTTCTTTATTCAGAACGTCTGCCAATAGTTCGCTATGGTTGGAAATCGATATCAAAGCTATTGACTGATACATATGTCGATAATTATAATTATAATTATTCATTATCAATTTGTATTAATTATTATAAGTCATATTTTTCATTATTATTATTTCAAGTAACATCATCTTAATTATTTTCACTATCATCATGGCATTAATTAATATTGTAGTTATTGTAGGCCTTGGCCATGGTCAAGACCGTAGCGTGGTCACTCTTTATTTATCACTCGGATTATAAGCTACAAATTATATTAAGGATAAGTGACATTTATTTCCAAGCCCTATCTAATTGCCTTACGATCATTCAATGATGTGTAAGATTAACGCATCTACTATTTATTAGTTTTGATCTAATCAGAGCTTCAGAGCTTCCTTGACTTTGCTCAATTTCCACTCTTACGATGCCTGAGGTTAACTCTATAATTTGCTCCTTGGCTTAAACTCCTATTGCCATCCCTCTCCCGATCCCTCCCAAAATAATATAGAAGCTCACCTCACCATTACTACAAACGCTGTGATCGTCCAAGTGGCCGCCTCCGCTGCCTGCCTCGTCGCTGTCGCAGTCCTCGTTCTCCTCGTGGTAGTCGCTGCTATCGTCGAGCTCTGCCGACGGCGGTGGCGCTTCGTTGACACCGGCGGCTGCCGCTGCTGCAGCAGCAGCTGCAGCATTGTTGCGTGCCGCTGCTGCAGCGGCGGCTGCTGCGTAATGTTGTTGCATAGCCACTGCATATTGAGCCACATTCAAGCCGTTGGCGCCCATTTGGGTGGTGGGTCCGAAGTGGGTCAGTTTGGCGTGCGGCAGTGAATGCGGATGCGAATGCGAATGCGAATGCTGATGCTGTTGCTGATGCTGATGGTGGGCATGAACGGCTGCCAAGGCATGTGGATGTGTCTGATGTGGAGCCGGCGGAGGTGCCAGGCCTAAAACTGAACCGGGCGGCGTTGCCGGCCCAGACTCCGATTCCAAATTCTCGATATTGTTGTTGTTGTTATTATTATTGGTGCTGTTATTGTTGTTGTTGTGATGTTGCTTGTAAAATGCAGCAGCGGTGGCAGCGGCCGCACTGCCCGCCAGAATGTCATTGATCATGAAGCGGGATCGATTCGGCTTCAGATTGGACGAGGTGGACATGGACATATTGACAGACGGTGGCTGCAACGGATAGTGATGATGAAGATGAGGATGTTGCGAATGCGAAAGCGAATGCGAATGATGTGGCGACGGCTCGTTGGGCGCTGTAGTCGGTGGCAGCGTCTGGGTTAATATGCTCATTGAGTCTTTCATTGCCAACGGCGGCCGCACGGACTCCAATTGGACTCTTACACACTCTATTTTCCTACACACTCGGATGCACAGTCAACAGAAAAAAAAATATGTATGTATATCGAAGCGGATGGGAAAATTGTTGCTGCACACGTTTTACTTTCAACTTGAACTTCTATTGTGACTGTAGTATGCTTAACTGGGAAGTTCGAGTTCGACGTGGACGTAAACCGTCGCCTCCGCTATGGACGTCGTCGCGCTGTGGCTGCCAAAACGAGACTAAACGCACCTGCAGAAAATCGGCCGCACAAAAACCCAGTCGCAGCGGCGACGGCAGAGGCAGCGGCAACAATTTTGCCACTTTGTCATAGGTGGTGGCGAGCGGTTGCTTCGGTGGTGGCTCTCGGTGGCATTTTAATTTATTTGCGAGCAAGCGAGAACGCTGCGACTCGGCAGCGCTGCCTCTTGGTTTCTCGGCGTCTCTCGTGCCCGTTGGCCTGTTGCTGTTTTCGTTTGACATGCCATCTCGCTTGTGCGCAGCGCCATGTTGGCCCCGAACTCAACATGCGCTCAACTGTGGTGAGTTTCGCGGCCAGTTTTTATGGCAACTGTGTTGAGCTAAGAGCAGAGTTTGAAGCCGCAGCCGTAGCCAGCGGCGAGAATTAAGTACGTGCTGAGCCAGCCATAAAGCGAACACGAATGTCGGTCAAACAGCGACTGGTAAAGCAAAAGGACGCGACTCTGCAAGTGGGCAGTTCGCGGCTTATAAATTAGCAGCGCCTTGAGTCCCGACAAAATGGCGCGCCTGTGGCATAACTTCTTATACTACGGACCACAAGAATAGGATCTAATTTTGACAGCTTTTAGCTATTATTGAGTTACATTTAATATAATAATGCTTTAAATTTTATTAACGCATTAAATGCATTCCTTATAAACACTAACTGAAAGTAATTATTAAATATAGAATTTGTATAATTTTTAGACGAATTCTAATTGATTGAGTTCAAATATTATTTTTGGTAAAATCATCTAGAGTTTAAATAACTATACAAATATTTGTATGCAAGACAACTTTTTTTTATAGATTATTAGGCACACAAGGTCAGAACTGTTTCATTTTTTATACCTTGATTAATTTGAAGGTTTGGTTTTCAAATCTTGCTTTCATATTGTTATTTATTTTATATTTTAGGTAATATTTATCGTCATGACTTAGTCATATAGCTTTAAGTCTTCTATTTGGATCATTCAGCCAAAAGTCTTTAATGTGTCGTTTAACTAAAATTTTTGATATTTTCTTTGAGTGCAATTGAATTCACGTATATACATATATATGTACATGTACATGTATGTATATATATATGTATACATATATAGTTTTGGACAGTCCTGCCTACCAGTTGGCAGCCTGGCATTCAAGTAGCCGAGAATAAGCGCCAATTAAAATTCCACGCCAATAGCTCAACAGCCTTAGACAACAACAAAAGGGCCACATGTTGCCCCTAAAGAGAATTAGTCGAGGACTAATTACTTTTCACAGCGGATGTACGAGGTCCAGGCTGAAACCGAAATGCAATTTGTCGAGCGGCAAACGTTTGATTGATATTGGATTGTACTTGAAATTGGAACTGGTATCGCTACAGCTAAGGTCATTAGTCGATTTTAGTGCGGTTAGCGCCAAAAGGCGCAACGAAATTAGAGCAGCAACTGACAGGACGAGCGCGCGCATCAATTGTGGGTCGCGCATTTCAAATAATTAGACTCTGTGTGGCAAGGATCAAACAATGGATGACTCTCTGAGCGACTTCCTGACTGACTGCCTTTGGCTTCTTACTCATTCCGACTGATGACGGTTATTGCATTTAAATGCATATAATTGCAGCCAGGCATATATCCTGCGGTTGTCTCCTTGTGCGTTCTGCGGTTGAATTCCAATTGAATGCTTAAAATAATTGTGCAAACTGTATAAAAGTCGCCAACCGCAATGCGCAGTTGCCAATATGCACTCTGTCTGTCGACTCGACATTCCCCGAGTTCCGCCCTGTTCCTATTCTACGGTATCTACGTCTTGCCTTCTGCTGGCCATTTGCCAGTTTTTCCGGTCGCATTCGTTCACTTGCAGGAAGACTTTGCTGTCCTCCAATCCAGTAAAGTGCCCCCTCCCCACTCGCTCCGATTCCGCGTGCTGTGTGTTCTGCGAATTTTGCGCCGCCTGCCGTCTGCTCGGCTGGCTATCTAACTATCTAATTAGCGTGTTTGTTTGCCAGTTAATGCTCACTAATTTATTGACTCCGCTCGTCTTATCAATGTGTTTGCTCTGCTGTTAACAACATCAGCAACACCAAGCTGCGCCGTCTCTTAGCTCCACCTCCCAGCCCGATAAGTCTCAACCAGTCTCTGGCTAAGTGTCGAAGTTTTTAACTCCGATTTTCCTTCAGCATTGTAACTGGCCAATCAATGAGTCCGAATATGTTTATCATTAGTCATTATAAATATTATTAGAAATTAGCACACTATTCCACACCATCACCGTTTTTATACCTTGAACCCATTGAAAATAGGAGTTTTGGGTATATTTTTGTTTGCTAAGATATATGTAATATACAGAAGGAAGCGGGGCCCACCCTTCAAATATTATATATATTGTTGGGAAGGATCAACAGCCAAGTCAACCTAGCCCAGACCCTCTGTCCGTAAGTATGAGCGTCGACATCACATCCTATAAAAGTTGGAAGCTAAATTGTTAACTTTATACATTTCCATAAAATCAAGCTCAAACGTCAACTCGGAGCATGTCTCGTACGTTTCAAAAGCCACAGTTACCGAATATTGAGGACTCCACTTTTTAAACACCTTTGCTATCTCTCCGAAATCGGAAGGAAACGGAACTTTTCAGGCATTCTCCACTAAAGCACACTTGTTTGTTAATGTTAATATTATTTTTAAAAGGCATAAGCAACTAAAGCCTTCAGGTAAATCATTATAAGAATGTAAAGTAACGAAAAGTATTAATTTTGAATATCTAACTTAACATTGGAAGATGTTTCGGTAGTTCTTACTTTTCTCGTAGATTTTGTAAGCTTTTTTCTTAACATATTTTAAATGATGATATGATGACTACGCCGAATTCATTAAGAAGCGTTGATTGGGGAGCGACTTGAAACTGGCTAAAAGGTATCCCTCCGTCTGGCATTCATGACAGCTGGTGTCCATTCTGTTAATAAGTCGACCAGCAAATATGTCAACTTCAGTTGCTACCCAACTTGGATGCAGAAAGTCTTTCAGAAACTATTCCCCCGACATCTGTTGCCGTAATATCAAGCTAGCTATTATAATGATATTTCGTAACTCTCCTGACTCAGTTCTACTTTTCTAGCACAAGCAAGTCCCTGACTGAAGACAAAAACTTTTGCTCCCACTCTGGGATGCTATCCTCGTCTCATCAGCAGCATCTCGCTCAGTTCCGTTGAGAATCTTAATCGGCATCTTTGATATTATAATGTTCGTGTTACTGCATGGACAAACGTAATAAAATAACTGATCGTTGTCGCTGATAAGTTAATTTACTTTTAATGTGCTGCCCTTCACGAGGAGCAAGACAAACCCAAGACAACGCGACGGTCCATTGGGATACAAGCAGCAACAGTCGCGATCGCGACGTGGGGGTAAATGGCTTTGTAGGTGACAACGGGTCTGCCTGTTGGATTCAGCTCCAAATTGGGCAGCGCGTGAGCCGACGACGACGACGACTGATTTGTCAACAACGGGCCAACACAAAGGTGACTCGAATTTATGGTTGCTCCAGATCAGCCAGAATGCCAACAACACCAACCGCAAGAACTAAGATAAAGCACAGTTGAGGCCCCAAGCTACATAAAAAAGATCAACAAACAAGAAAGACGAACTTGATCCAGAGGTGTCGAATATATGATACCCTGGCGGCCATAACGTCCAACTATCAACTGCATTTTGATGATGTGGCTGTAACGGCTGCAACATTACCAATTACTATCATAACATTACCAAATAAAATCATAATTATCTAGCAAAGTGTCACATCTTGTGTGTATACCCTCTATAAGCGTATGCAAAAGTATATATCTATAAAGGATGCTCCATAGAACCGCGTTCGTTTAAATTGATGTCATTTGATGCTTGGCTCTTGGGAGTTGTTGTTGTCGCTGCTGTTGTTGTTGATGCTGGCCACTAAATGGATGCAATTTAAATTTTTAGTGCCCGCTTGAGCGTATAAATTCTACTCATCTAGCTGAGAGAAAAGCTGCGGCCGGCCACGCAAATGATTTTGGCACCTGTGCAAACTTTTTATGGCCCCCAGGAGTGGCTGAGATGCTGAGAGGTTCACAAAAGGCCACAATCAACACCTCATTCCGCAGTTCGCGTAAAAGAGCCGTGCGTATCGCATAGGCAGCCTGTCCATTTGCGTTGAGAATGAGCTTTGATAGTGTATGAGCAAGTCGTCGTTTCGATCATTGGAGCTGTCGTCATCGTTGGTCATTAAGTTGGCGAGCTGCTTGATGCGTCTTATCGTCAGGTTGGGCCAATTTTTAGTCGCTCTGCCAATAAAACATTTTAAACTTTGTTTTCCACTCTCAGTTCCAGTTCTAGCTCGCGTTCGAGTAATTGGTTGCCATATATTCTAGCTGTGCATCATGCTAAACACCAATCGACTTGTGCGCTATGCATATCTACGTACTTCAGTCGATAATTGAATTAAATTGGCATTCGTCAGAATTTTACAGTTCCAGTTCCAGTCATGTCGAGGACCAATCAAATTGTGCGATATGTATAAATAAGGATGACATTGCATAATTTTTCGCCTATCGATATGTTATTGACAGCTTAAAGTGGTGATACATTCATTCGAGTTTTACATATAATTGAACTACAATTTATTCTCTTCTAATGTTAATAAGTCATTCCTTTCGGTGTCTCTACCATATGTCTGCTTTCTCACTGAATAGCGAAATGTTATGTTATCGATAGACTTGAGATATATTATACTGGGCTCACTTGTAGGCACCTGATGCATTCAATTAAGCGCACAGCCTCGCTAAACGTCGGCATCGTGCCCCATAAAATATACACTCAACGTATTTCAAATGGATCGCTAAAGGCCCGCCGCCAGCCGGTTGCACTTTCGGTGTTTCGTGTTTTCCAGCTTTTCAGTTTGAACGGCGGATGTGAAAATGTATTTTATGACTCAATTTGGTGCGCATAAAATATTTGTTGCCCGCCATACAAAGTGCAACATTGTTGTGCCCACGGTGCGTACCCAAAGGTGTGATAACTAAGCGGCTACTCGGACTGCGGCTAAGCCATTGTCAGGTGCTGTGGCGGCAGTGGCTGCTGCTGATTATTGTTAATTTTTATCTGCAATTAATCGGCTACGCGCATTGGGCATTTATAAGCATTTCTTCCAGCAATAAGTTCGCAGCGGGTTACATTTGGCGGCTCCAAAAGAAATTAAGTCGTATTGAATTAAAGTGAAATGCAAAAAAGGTGGCCCCGGTTGCAGCCACAGCCATAAAAACGTCTGGCAACATTGTGAACGCTTAGTCGGTCCCCTTAGCCAATTCTAACCCCATTCGCGTCTCACTCTTCATCTTCCACATTTAATGATGCTCCATAAAAGTGGGCAAGGTGTTTGTGTCCAAGCAGAAGACGAAGCTGCAGCTGCAGATCGCTCATTGTTAGCGCCAAAAAAGGGTTCGATTGAGGTCTTGGATTTGGAGGTCAGCGAGTAGCCTCCCGCTGGGCAGCGCTTAAGCTGATAAACTGTTGAAACTGATGATTGGCGACGACAAACAAGCTGTGAGCGAATAAATTCAAATTTGATATAACTTCGATAAGCTTTGGATAGACTTGTGTACTTTTCGATGGTATTTTCAATAGAGATTGAGATATTTTTAATCAAGTCAAATTGAATATCTTATTCCAACGCGGACAAACTGTTTGGACAGACTCTTTAGACCTTCGACAGTCTTCAATCTCTGCAGCTAGCTATCTCAATCTCTATAGCTATCTAAGTCTCTAGCTCTTATGTATATGAGAGTATAGTATTTTGATTCCATTATCAGGTTCCAGTTTGAGTTCCTGTAATCTCTTTCAGTAGAACGGCAATTAATACTATATAAGTAAATAGTGTTTGCAATGCCCTTGGCTGCGTAATTGCATAATTTGATATTCGGTTATGGCTAAGCCCTTTCGCGCAGCTCGCGGATTGGTGTGTGTGTGTGTGTGTGTGTGCGGGGGTTTGGGTGGCGGGGCAGGGTGGGTTATCCGTGTCCATGCAATTGGGTGCTGTGTCCGCTGGCAGTTTGCTTAATTGCCACAGCCAAAAGTGGCAAAGAAATGCAGCTCACTAATTACAACAAGAAGAACAAACAGGACCGACAAGCACGCGTTACCCTACAGCTGGCCCGCTCCTTCAGCCGTTCCCAGCCACTCTGGCATATCCTTGCGCTGTGCGTGTGCAAGTGTGTGTGTCCTTCAAAAGCCAATTGAAGTGTGGCAACGTTGCATGTTGCCATTTCCATGCAAAGGCATGAAATATATGTAGAATTTTAAAAGTCATAAAATTGCGGAATGTCGCCAATTAAAATAGTTGCACTTGCATGTATGTTCATGTTTGTGTAAGTGTTGGTATTGGTGTTGGACGTGCGTGTTCCGCATGTGACGTGACATAAATGCATGTCATGTTCGTTGGCTGTTTCGTGGACTGCTAAAGCCCCAACCACCGGCCGCTGGCACCACCAGCTGCTGGCCCGCTCGCCAAAAACTATGCAATACAATGCGCGCAAATTGCGCAATCAAATTACCAACAGCAGCAACATCAACAACATCAACAAAGAACCTCCCCTCTCTCTCCACCCACTTGAGCTTCTGCAATCAATTATAATGTTAGCATGCAATCGTAACAATTGGTCAGCCTCAGCACCTGGCAGGGGTTGGGATTGGGATTGGGCTTGGGTTTGGGATTTAGGTTGTGGTCGGGGTCGGGGTTGGCTTTTGCTAGTAGTAGTTGGCATTTTCCATAGTTGTTGTTGGCTTAAGTACGGGCCAACTTTTTGGTGTCAAAGACGAACGAGTCACGAAACTGCACCGATTGCAGCCTTGATAGGTTCGGTGGCACACCCCAACTACCCCAGCATGGGTTATAGGTATAAGTTGGTGGTGGTGTTTGTTGGCTTTTAGTTTCCAGCGTTTAACGTGAACGCGTGCAAATTCAAGGAGGTCCCTTCACAACTTTGTACTCTTTAGCGCTGTTTAGTTGCGCTTTGCATATGCAGCCAGCTGCATTAAGGGTGTGGGAGCCTCCGGGGTATGGGGTTGGGGCTTTTGCGAGTATGTGAGCCAGCCACCCTGAAAGCTCGTTCAGCGCTTAACATTTTTGGACACTTTCATTTCGTTGCTGTGACAAATAACTAAAACGGACTTAACAATCAATCAATCAAGGAACGCAGTTTTTGCCTGTTTTGCGTCTCACGCTGCGTATGATTAACGTTAAATGCAGTCACATCGAAGTCAACATTAATAATAATAAGTTTTTAGTGATATCCAGTATGTATCCGCATACATGTGCCCAGTGTAAATATATTTTTGACTGTCAAGCTTCAGATATACGGTAGAATTCATTGTAGACGGAACTACGGCTGGCACGCTCTATACTAATCGCAGATATCAATTAGTAAAGCTACCAAAGTTATAGGGCTCAAGAGCACTTCAATTAGTTTGTGAAGTATGTTACCTTAATCACTCTCAGGTCGTTTTATTATAGTTAGTAACAAATCTTTATTTTTTATATCAGCTATAAGAAGAGTTAATTAGTATGCCAAAAATTTCTAAGAATATATCACTTCTTAACTTTTTAAATTTAAAATAAATATTCTCGTTTACGAAGTGAAAAGGGTCCGTCTGTCTCAATGAACGCTCAGCAATTGAACACCTTAGAGGCTAGAGAAATTGGGAATATATTCTCGTGTGTACTGTCGTCAATTTAAGTGTTGTGGTTTTTCCGATAAGCCCACAGGGGGCGTGGCTAATCAAGAAATACTATATATATTAAAACTAAAGCGCTGTTATTTTCATCAAAATTGCAGTCTAGAAACTGGGATTTGGAATATATATTCGTGTAAGCCACCTCGACACAAAGAAATATAGTGTATATATCTACGACTATTTTAGGCGTGGCAAATCGGGAGTTTCTATATAGTGATTTGAATAAATTATTAATATTTTAGGCGCCATAAGAGCGAGACTTAAAATTTGAAATATATATGCAAATAGATTCGCCTGAATCAAAAAGATATAGTGTATACAGTTAGGCCCATTGGGGCGTGGCAAATCGAACAAAGCTGTATCTGCTACAGTTTTCGAGCTAGAATAGCCAAATTTAGGTAGGCACATGTTGATATTCCATCAAGTTAATATAAAATTTATATATCCCCATCCAAAGGGGGCGTGGCAAATCGGGAGTTACTATATCTTTTACTAAAACAGTGTTACTTTCGGCAGTATTGCCGTCTAAGAATAGGGGTTTGGAATATATACTCATGTATCCCACCCCTAGGCAAAAATATATGGTATATATAGATATATATTGTATATATATGGAGCTATAGCCCAAAAATTTGACATATATGTTACGGTTTCCATCTTCCTTAGATTGGGCAAAATTATTGGCATACCACCCTGGGAACGTTTAAATTGAAAAAACCTACATATTCTCCTCTACTTATAATATTTTAATTAATAAGGCCGATGTAACATGCAGAAGGAGGCGTGGCAGACCCCATAAAGTACATATATTCTTCATCAGGGCGACGAGCTGAGTCGATTTGGCCCTGTCCGTCTGTCGATCTCAGAACCTATGAGAGTTAGAAACTTCAAACTTTGCACTTAGGTCCCGGTATGCAGCGCGTATAGCGAACTGGTTTCCGATAATAGATAATCCTTTCCGTTTCCATGATAACGATTAATAACGTTATCGAAATTCAGTTTTTAACTTATCTCTTACATCTTTATAGCTACAGTTACCAAATTTTGCATTAAGCTTTTTGTAAATAAAATACATTTTCTATTTTTCTTAAATATTTTGGATACCGGCTCCACATTGTACAAAATTAATTTATTCAATAATCAATTTATTAAAGCCGGAATTTTATTTTTTTTATAGATTTTTTAGGCAAAACCGTATTTTCAATCAAATAAAAGCATAAAATGCTCGAACTTTGATCAAGGGTGGTGGGTGCGGTCACGTAGTCGGGCACACCCGACTAGAGCGTTCTTACTTGTTGAACTCAAGTTCTTTATCTTAATCTTGCTATTTTCAGGAATGCTATCTGTGACATTTTGCTAAGATATTCTACCTTTCGAATCCGAATTCTAAGTGATCATACATATGTCTGCATATACTACTTTATAAAAATTATAATATTTTGTGTTAATGTTGTAGTCTTGTGGATTCAATGCTGGTTTTTCTAAAGCTTTTACGGATTCCTAATCAAATGGAATTTCTGTTTTCTGATTTTTAAATGTATTTCAACAACTTAAACCTTTAACCTTATTTCTCTTGCATAAAGTTTTTTATCGATCTATACGAATCGCTTTTTCAAAAAGTTTTTATATAAAATTTATATATTTATTTATTATGAATACAGAATTGAAAAAGTCCTCAGTCATAGGACTATAGTATATACATTGTATGTATATTTAGCATGGACTATATACATATACCATGGTCTTAAAGGAAAACCAAGTTCAAGCAAAAAATGTTTAATTTGCTTTTGTTGTTTGCTGGCTAGCTGGTTAGCTGCTGCATATTGGCGCCTCGTTTTGCTACCACACGAGTTAACTGTTTGACTTATAGCAACAACAACAACAACAATTATGTAGTGAACTAGTTAAAGTTGAGCAACGCTTGGCTTGAAGCTTTCGCGCTCTGACTTCATGGCTTGTGGTATTCATTGCCTTCGGTTATATTTGAAATTGTGTGAAAAGCGCTTGCTGAACTGAGCTGCTGTTGCATTTTTTCACAGACATCGGTTGGCCTGTTTTGGCAAATGGTAGTTTTTCCGCTGTCAAGCGGATGGAAAATGGAAAAGCGCGCGCTCATAATTTGCTATTACTGCCGGTTGCTATTCGTAGCTTGTTTTGATTTTAATTAGTTAATTATTATTTGTAGAGGCCGATTCAGTGAGACAGGCCCACAAGCCCTCATCAAGCAATTTTGCTTGGCATTGTTAAAGGGTTTTCTGCTTTAAAGTCTCACGTATAAGCTACAAGATCTTCAGCATCTGTCGCTATGCTTTATTCAGCAGTATCTCAGTGCCAAGTTTTGCCAATATAACTACATTACATTATATAAAAAAATAAGCTTATGTGCATCAGATCCGTATTATACAAATACTGAAATTTGAAATGATAATTTCATTCCTTATCCTAGTTCGTTAGTTAGATGTATTTATTGATGCAAGACGCTTTTATATATAATTTTAAATGAAAACAAGTAAGAGCGCTCTACTCGGGTCTGCTCGACTAGGACATCCCTTGAACCAAGTCCGAAGTGGTGTTTTAAACAACCTAGCTTATATATTTTATCTATTCATATTACCCTCTGCGCACTCACCAGCACGCACGCCGCTTACTGCATAGATCAATTAGCATTCTTGGCAGCATTATTAGAAATTGATTGTTAAATAACTTCGGTTCTAGATGTACTTTCTTAATCAAATTCTTAATACATAATATTGAAATCAAAAGGTGTATATACGCGAAATCCCAACTCGCTAGTACTTGAAATACGTTTTTTCCACTTTTTGGGCTAATGGGGGGAGGTATCCAAAATCTTAAAAGTTATAGCTTAAAAACAAAGCCAAAATATTGATTGTTATCAATAATAATGAAATAGGACGAGTTATCGAAAAAAAAATAAATTCTACTGCGTATGGTGTATTAGAATATATATACAAATTTTAAATCACTGCTTTTTTGGCTTGCGAGATTACTGTGTTCATACGGACGGACAGATGGACAGAAGGACGGAAGGACAGACGGCCATGGCTGGATCGTCTCAGCTCGTCGTCCTGATCAAGAATATATGTACTTTATGGGGTCTGCCACGCCTCCTTCATTGCACTATGGTCCCAGAATCGAGTATTTTGGCATAAAGTCCAAAAATAAATCAAACTTAAGCAAAATTAATTTTTTTTCTAATAACAAATACCCGAGCGCATTTAAAAATCAAAATTTGTATTTTGAAGTGCACCCCTGAAAGTTTTGCGAAGCCCTGCAAGTTGACTAATGTTTTTGTACTCACGTGGATGAACTTTCGTGGAAATTGTTCTCTACATTTGTTAGTCTAAAAGAACGAAAACACTAAAAGAAATAATAAAAGTTGGATATGGAAACTAATACAAGGTATGTTTTACAATATTGTTTGTTTATTTTTTGTGATTATGTAATTTGTATATTGTTTAACGTGTTTTTATTTTAAGCTGTTTTAGTAAAATTTAACTTTAAATTATTTGTCTTTCGTGGAGTAAAAGTAGTGTGGATTGTCGTAACTGTAAATGTAATATTGTGTACCGAAGTGTTTATTGTACGGGACATTAATTTTCTTTCATTTGCTCCCATTCATAAAATTTAAAATTTCCTCAGGCAACTATGAGTTGCAACACGCGGACCTGCTTGAAGTGTGGTTAAGAAACCGTTAATGAAATTTTAGCCCACGCTCCCAAAATTTTTGCCGCCTCTCCTGTGCCTATTGGCTGCATGGGCGAAAATGCATCGGAGGCTCGCAACAAGCTTTATGAGCTTGACAGAAGAATGCATGCACTAAAAAATAGCCGCCAAAATAATATGTGCGACGTTTTTCATTGAACAATGGACACCAGCGATCCTTCGCTTTGTTTGTGCCCAAGAAAAAGAAATGCTCTACACAAAAAAAACCTCTTCCGAAAGATGTCATCGAACTATTTGAAGTCGCATCTAACTACAGTCATATTCAAAATGTAGACGATTTAGATTCAGATGAATCTGAAGTGGATGATGCAGATCATGAATATTCAATAGATATAGATGTTCAAGTAATCGATTAATGTGTACTAAAAATAAAATTATAATAGCTATTATTAAATTTCGCTTCCAATAATCTGATATACATGTACATATACATACACCCAGCGACAAAAAAAAAGCCGCACTTTAAGGTTATTGCAACTTTTGCCTTCTCCAGCTCGGGGTTTCCCCAAATTGTATTCTAGTCGCCTAACTTTTATTTTGGGGAATCCATTCGATTGTTTTCTTCACTTTTTGCTAAATTTTCGACTTGTCGGTTGCTAAAATTTCATTTTGCGGAGATTCAATTTGGTGAACATTAAACATTATGGTTAAAGGAAAACAGATGACCCTCACTGAAAAGGCCAAAATTATTGCTTTGGCTCAGCAAAACGTGTCGAATCGTGAAATAGCTAATAAAACTAATTTTAATGAAAGTTCAGTTCGACGCTTTTTGAAAAAATATCGTGAGACGGAGGAATTGGGGAGGACGAAAGGATCAGGCAGAAAAAATTGCACAAATGAACGGGAGAATCGCGTTATTATGAGAACGAGCCTCCAGAATCGCTTCAAAAATGCCGTCGAAATTGCATCTGAAGTGCAGCAACGATTTACGAAAGAAATTTCGGCTCGGACTATTCAACGTCGGCTCAAGGAGATGGGTTTGATAGCAAGGACACCAGCCAAAAAACCTCTTCTCAACCAGAAAATGAAGGCAGCTCGCTTAAACTGGGCGAAAAATAAGCAAAATTGGGGTCAATTTGAATGGTCACGGATGATATTTTCTGATGAGTCCAAATTTAATCTTATTGGACCCGATGGCTGCTTGAAAGTTCGGCGCAGAAACGGAGAGCGATATTCGGAAAACTGGTGTGTTGCCACTGTTAAGCATTCGCCTTATGTTATGATATGGGGATGCATTTCCAAATACAAAACAGAATCACTTATTATGCTTCAAGGGATGGTGAATGCAGAGAAGTACAAAGAAATCATTCTCAGTGGACTTGTGCCTAGCATTGAGTCGATTACTGAAAGAGAAAAAGAGCCCATATTCCAGGACGATTCTGCACCTTGTCATCGGGCGCGCTCTGTAAGTGGATTTTCAAGAATTAGTCATTCCGATCATTTTTTAATAAACTTTAACTATCCGCTAACCACAGATATCAATTTTGAAGTCAGAACTTGGTATTGAGTCCTTAGATTGGCCAGGGAACAGTCCTGACCTCAATCCTATTGAAAATGTCTGGGCCCTTATGAGTGCCAAAATACGAAAGGAAAAGCCAAAATCATTACAGGAATTAATGAAAACGATTGAAAAAGTGTGGTTCGAGGATATAACGGCGGAGTATCTGGAGACTTTGTACGAGTCCATGCCGAATAGGGTCAAATGTGTTATAAAGGCCAAAGGTGGCACTACCAAATATTGATAACTTTATAATTTAATTTAAAAATTCAGAATGAAATATTTTGGACTATATTATAATTTATATTAACAGCAAATAGTTTAATTAATATGAAAAAATTTTGTTTTTGTTGAAAATTCTTTGTTTTTTTACTTAATAATTTTTTTACTTAAGAGGACCAACTTAGTGAAAAATCAATTAATTTGTGTGATTTCAGAAAAATTGTTTTTTTTAATTGGATAAAAGACGTATAAAAATTAAATTTTTAAAAATGTATGTGGAATTGATTGATTAATCCAAAAAAATTTTAAATTAATCAATGCATTGAAATTTAGATGAATCTCTGAGCAAAGAACGCACCAATTTGCAAAATTGCCGGGTGCGGCTTTTTTTTTGTCGCTGGGTGTATATACTATATTCATAAATATTTACATACACATATATAAATATACTTACATATGTATAATTTGCCAATAATGGTCCATGCATGCTCAAATCCTCATACCAGCAAATTATCCATATGAGCGTTATGAGTTAGCGTGCTCAAAACGTTTTCAAAACTTTTCCATCTATTTTATATATGTTGTAAATTAAATTCGCCAATTTTGAAGACATTATGTTTGTTCCTTGACCTTATGCTAAAATAATCGACTTTGGGACCATAGTGTAGTGTCACAAAACCCCGAATTCCCATTTTCAATAAATTTAGGGTATAACAAGTAAGAAAGCTCTAGTCGGGTCTGCCCGACTACGAGATCCCCTGAACCAAGTCCGAGCTGATGTTTTAAACAACCTAGCTTACATCTTTTATCTATACATATTACCCTCTGCGCGCATATACACATGCACACATATACACATGCCCACATATACACATGCCCCAATATACACATGCACACATAACACATGCACACATAACACATGCACACATATACACATGCACACATTTATACATGCACACTTATACACAAGCACACATATACACATGCACACAGAAGCACGCGCGCCGATTACTGCGTAGTTGATTTGAATGTATGTGTGCACACGTACAGGCTGCTGCCGAGTGCTTTAGCCAATTGACTAAATGTTTTCTTTAATAACTTCTGTATTACTTAACGGATCAAAATGCAATTTTCTGCATTGAATGACATTATTTTATTGAAAATACGGTTTTATCTAAAAAATTTAAAAATATAAAATTGTGGCTTCGATAATTTTTATTTTAATAAATTTATTTTGTAAAATGTGGAGCCGGTATCCAAAATATGAAAAAATAGAAAATGTATTTTAATTACAAAATCTAAAATTTGGTAGCTATAGCTAAAAATATGTAAAAGATATGGTCAAAAAACTGAATCTTGATAACGTCTTAAATCGATATCATTGAAACGGGAAAATTTATCGAATATCTAAAATAAACTCAATATGCGAGAATATCTGGCAAGTCTCCTTCTGCCTGTTACAAACATTGTCACAAAACCATTATACCCTGAATTCCCATTTTCAATGGGTTCAGGGTATAAAAAATGAATTTGAGAATTCGTTAAACTAGGGTCAAATCGTTCGATTGAGCAAATCTTTTTCTTAATATATGATAAATATAGGCTATACGATATAATGTACAGAAGAAAACATTCTCGATAATTTCACTTGACATTTACGAGTTTTGTCATTCCTTACCTTGAAGGAAAATTTGTTCCAGCAGTCGGTTGCTAAGATTGACAAAAATTGATCAGTACAGCGAGCTGAGTTGATATAGCCATGTCCGTCCGTCTGTCTGTCTGGATCAACGGATCAATCTCCTCCGAGACTATAATAGCTACAAAGCTGAAATATGGCACATAGGCTTCAATCTGCTTCAGGCATTGTCTATCTCGGATTTATCCGGATTAGAAGACTACAGCTCCCATAGGACAGATCGGTTTTAAGAAATGTTTTATTGGGAAAATTTCGACGTTATTAAAGTCAGAGACTTGAAATTTGGAATATATACTCCTGAATTGCACCCCCATACAAAAAGATATAGAGTATATAGCTACGCCCTTTGGGAGCGTGGTAAATCGGGTTAAACTATGTCATCTGCAGTTTTAGAGCTAGAACATCCAAAATGGGAAAGTAATAATTTGACCTCCCTTTCTTAAAGATTAGAAAGTTATATATCAACGCCTACTTGGGGAGTGGCAAATTGCGAAAGTCTCTATAGTGCTTTACATAAATACACCAATATTTTGGACGCTGTTAGAGCCAGAGACTTGAAACTTAAAACATATATTTGTATCAACCTCCTCTAGAAAAAAAGATATAGGACATATATTTACGCCCATTAGAGGCGTGTCAAATAAAAAAAAACTGTATCTTCTACAATTTTACAAGTAAATTCCCAAAAATTGACAAAAACGTTAAGCTTGACCGTTTCGACAAAATTATGAAAAATTATATATATATCCGCCTCTTTCGGGCGTGGCAAATTGGTGAAAGCTATATCTTCCAAAGTTTTATACTTGCAGTTTCAAAATTTGATATTTGGGTTACGGTTTTTCTGGTTAATAGATTGACCTATAATTATATATATCCACTTTTGGGTTACGGTTTTTCTGGTTAATAGATTGACCTATAATTATATATATCCACTTTTTGGGGGAGTGGCAAATCAGAGACAACTATATCTATATCCTTTACAATTGCAAGGGTATTACCAAACTTCAGCATGGCCGAAGTTAGCCCATCCCTCTAGTTTATATACATATATAATAAAATATTATATTAACACACTTCTAAGTTCTACGCCTGAAAAAGAATTTAATATTCGACTTAGTTTGCTTGTGTGCGTTAGAAAGTACGAAAAGCTCTGAAAATGTTGGCGTTAATCGCAATACAAATAAATGGCATAAAAACGTTTTCAAACCGAACTGGGAAATTCTTTGCATCATTTTAGCTACCTTCTTTCTCTTTCCCTCTCTGTGTGTGTGTGACTACAGTTACATATTTGTTGCTGTTGTTTTCATTACACGCAGTCATGTATTATGCAAAAAGGCGACGAACAGCGAAAGCTAAACGCAAACCCACAACGAGCACGAAAATTAACTGTACTATAAAAGGTGGAAAATTGTGCAAACAACCGACAAAGAGAGGCCCCGCAAGAGACCTGCCCGATTCGGCCGACGAAAGGCCCTGGCACAGTGGTCACAAATTTGCATAATTATGATTAATACGGGATAGCGCGACTGTGGCACATAGAACTAGAGGGATGGCCTAACTTCGGCCATGCCGAAGTTTGGTAATACCCTTACAATTGTAAATGATATAGATATAGTTGTCTCTGATTTGCCACGCCCCAAACAAGTTGATATATATCATTTTTAGTCATACTATTGAGCAGGGCAACAGTCCCCTTCAAATCAAATATTGAAGCTGTACCTATAAAACTTTGGAAGATATAGTTTTCTCCGATTTGCCATGCTCCAAAAAAAAAATTTTTTAAAATTTTGTCGAAACTGTCAACCTTAACGTTTTTGTCAATTTTTGGGAATTTACGTGTAAAATTGTAGAAGATACAGTTTTTTCTGATTTGCCACGCCTATAATGGGCGTATATATATATTCTTTATCTTTTTTTCTAGGGGAGGTTGATACAAATATATGTTTGAGGTTTCAAGTCTCTGGCTCTAACAGCATCCAAAATATTGGAGGATTTACGTTGAGCACTATATAGACTTTCGCGATTTGACACGCCCCTAGTAGGCGTGGATATATAACTTTTTGATCTATAAGAAGGGGAGGTCAAAAGTACTTTCCAAATTTGGATACTCAAGCTTCAAAACGGTAGAGATATATTTTTACCCGATTTACCACGCCCCAAAAGGCGTAGCTATATACTCTATATCTTTTTGTATGGCGTGCAATTTAGGAGTATATATTCCAAATTTCAAGTCTCTGACTTTAATAACGTCGAAGTTATCCCACTAAAACATTTCTTAAAACCGATGTGTCCTATGGGAGCTATAGGATATAGTCATCCGATCCGGATGATTCCGAGATATACAATGCCTGCAGCACATTCCAGCCTATGTGTAAAATTTCAGCTCTGTAGCTCTAATCTCGGAGGAGATTGCGTTGATCCAGACAGACGGACAGACAGACTGACAGACAGTGCTATACCAACTCAGCTCGTCGTGATCAATTATATATATACTTTATATGATCGGAGATGCTTCCTTCTCTGCTTTGCAAACTTCTGACCAAAATTAATATACCCTTTTTGCAAGGGCATAAAAAGGGGAACAGCGGTAGAGTGAAGGGCAGTAAAGGGTATTCCGCCATGGACTTCTGAATTCAGTAGAGAACTAGCCACGAAGCTGGGTCTGGGCCCGATTACGTTTCCGTATGTAGTTGGAGTAGCTCCTTGTTCGAAGTTCAGATTTTGGCTTAGAGTGGGCCGCGTGTTTTCCGGCATAAACGCTCGCAATCAAATTCACATAAAATAATTCACACACCAACAACAACAAACTGTTTGTTGGTCATGCAATACTCACTTTGCCCCACCTATTTTTACTTGCCCCTCGTTTGCATTCATTTGCTTTCACATTAGCGTAAAATTTACAAAAACAACACTTGGCCCAAAGCTCATTTGTTGTTAGTCAAACAAACCGTCGTTTAGCAGACGCTGGCCAAGAGACACACATGGCTAAAGATAATATAAAAGATTGAGGAAGAGAGACAAAGAACGAAAGAGAGTTGGAAGGCACTTAATTTGCCGGATTAGCATTTTTAGTCACTTAAAATGCGCGCACGCAGAAAACGCATTAAAAATGTTTCGTTGGGTTGCGTTTTTCTCTAACAAATGCATAAAACGTATTAAAATATTGAAATGAAATATGCAGGAAAATGTTTATATATCAAGCAACACGGAACCACACACATTGCGCCTTGTTGCAAGTGGCAAGTGGCGGGTAGTTTGGACAAGGACAAGTACACATACCATTCAGCCGGGCCTAGACCCGGTCCCTTGGGCATTGGTGACGAATGGAACTTGTTAATTGTTAAGTGCTGTGGCCAGGTATTTCAAAGAGGTGCGATAAACGCATTAAAGCCAAGTAGCAGCTACAATGAGAGTTAGCAGACAGCTACATTAAATGTAGCAAGCCACAAATTAATCAAGTTTCAGCTACTAATTTCGAAGTTTCCTTACTTGTATCAAATTTACACCTTTGTGATTCATAACATAAACAACTGGGTATGTATAACTTGACAAGATTCTCAATTGCAATAAGAGGTGAGCTGAGAACGATAACTTTTGATTCTCGTTCAAGAAGCGAAGAGCGTGTATTGGCTTTGTGCCATGTCCGTCATGCTTTGCATCCGTCTGCCCGTATCTATACGCATGACTCAAAATTAAGAGAGTATACTCGTGTTTACCCTCGCCAAATAAATTGCTAAGATTCTTGAGATTCGCCAGTTAGAAACTTTTCAAATTGGAAATAACTTAATGTTTTGAAACAAAAATGCTATTATTTGCAGCAATATTGAAGCTAGAGATGTGGAATAGATAGTCGTGTATATCCCGTAAGAGAAAAATAAATTGTTTATAATAGAGGCGTGGCAAATTAGGAATTCCTTTATTCTATTAAGTAATTCAATTATATTTCAAGATCTACTGACTTGAAATATATCTAAACATAAAATTTATGTTACATAAAGTAGTTCAAATCTGGCTTTAATATTATGGAAAAAACAAGTAAGAACGCTCTAGTCGGATCGGCCCGACTACGAGATCCCCTGAACCAGGTCCAAGGTGATGTTTTAAACAACCTAACTTACACATTTTATCTATACATATTACCCTCTGCGCGCATATACACATATACACATGCACACATATACACATGCTCACACAAGCACGCGCGCCGATTGCTGCGTAGTTGATTTGAATGTATGTGTGCACACGTATAGAGCAAATGCTATGTTGCTGCCGCATGCCTTTTGCAGTAGACAAAATGTTTTCTTTAATATCATTTTCAGCATTCAATGCTTTTATTTTATAAAAAATACGGTTTTGGCTAAAAAATTAAAAAAAAATTAAAAAAAGTTAATTGCAAAATTTAGTGACTGTAGCTAAAAAGATGTAACAGATATGGTCCAAATACTGAATCTTGATAAAGTTTTTAATCGATATCAGTGAAACAGGAAAAGTTATCGATAATCAAAAACAAACTTGATATGCGCGCTGTATACACGGACCTTCGTGCAAAATTTCAAGTCTCTAGCTCTTATAGGTTCTGAGATCGACGCGTTCATACATACGGACAGACGGACGGACGGACGGACGGACGGACGGACGGACGGACGGACGGACAGACAGACGGACAGGGCTAAATTGACTCAGCTCGTCGCCCTGATCAAGAATATATATACTTTGTGGGGTCTGCCACGCCTCCTTTGCCTGTTACATACTTTTTGCAAAACCATTATACCCTGATTTCCCATTTTCAATGGGTTCAGGGTATAAAAATGTAGCATAACACTTACTTTTATTCATAAATTTGACTTAGATCTGCGAAGGAGTTTGATGAGTTGTTGTGTCAATAAGAAATAAATAAGTCACATAAGAATGGCGCTTTTCCGTTATGCTTTTTATTATAGCTAATTATAGTTGATAACCTACAGGAATGCAAGCACTTGAATCGATGGCTCAATTGTTTATCTGTTGCTTTTTTACAAATCATTGCTGGATCATCACTCAATTTGATGTAGAGGCGCGCTTATCCTGGTCCTGCTGTTCACTGTTATGTCATTGCCTGCCAACCATGAATTTTGCATCCATGCTTCCTCGGGTCCTTTTCTGACAGTTTATGAAGCTGCGATGCTCGCTGTAACCGCACTGTGGCCGTTGTTGCTTAACGTTCGTTGACACATTTCGCTGTCATGATTGACGACCTCTCCGGCTTATGCGCTCTCTTTTTCCCTCTCGCTCTCTTTCTCTCTCTCTCTGTCTTTCTCTGATATTCTATCCCTTTTGGGTCCGCTCGATTTGTGTATCATTCTCTCTGTGGTTCATCTCTATTACTCACGACCAACTGTCAAGCACGCGAGGCTGTTGATTTATTTATGCCACATTTGTGTGCAACAAGAAAAGAAGTAAACTGCCTCTCTCACAGTCCCCTTGCCAGCCCATGACCTAATGAATTTCAAATGATGTGGCAATTTTTTTGTTTTTCACTTTGAGTATTTTATTATATTTTCTGAGTTTTTAGAAGTATTCGCCATCACCGACCGTTTTTAATTGCCAAAGCGATTTTCCTTTACACTTTGGCGCCGTGTGTGGCTTACATTATATACCTACACATATGTGTGTGTCTGCGTTGCCATTGTCTTTGAGTTTGCAAAAGTGAGCCTCAATTTGATCGGAAGGCGGAGTAAGTTAACAAGTACGCAACTTACCCCACGGTAAATATGTACGCACAATAAATAATTGACTTCGCTTGTCATTGACTACTCTAAGAACAATTTAGCAGCTCAACTTAAGCACTCTCTATTTGTTTTTAAGATATATATTTTATAGATATATAGATACATAGATATATAGATATATAGATATATAGATATATAGATATATAGATATATAGATATATAGATATATAGATATATAGATATATAGATATATAGATATATAGATATATAGATATATAGATATATAGATATATAGATATATAGATATATAGATATGTATATCTATATAGATATATACATATGTAGATATATAGATATATAGAAATATAAATATATATATATATATATATATATATACATATACATATATAGATATATAGATATATGATACGCGGTCGGCTGAATCGGTATTCAGATATTCAACAAAACCAGTATTTGATAAATATTGTATATACAATTTCTTAATATGCGTTTTCGCCAGGATATATATAATAGTAAATGCTTAAAGTGGGTACATGTCATAACGCCCAGTGTCATAACGCCCATGGGCGTTATGACACAAAAAATAGTGTCATAGCGCCCGCGGGCGCCCGAAGCTGAAAAAAATTAAATTATATATCAGCCTATATAAGCGCTGCGAAATAAAACCCCCCCCCCCACCAAAAAAAAAAAAAAAAAATGGAATACGGCCGGAAAAAAAAAGATTTTCAATAAAATTTAAAGTGTTATTTCCTTTTTTGGGGCTTTATTTCCTAAAAAATATTTAATTATGAAATAAGACCGCAAAAAAGAAATAAAATAAGACCCCAAAACTATTTTATTTTAGTCTTGGGGTCTTATTGTTTACACAGCTCCCAGTTATATACATTCAATATTTTGAATATATTTGAAATTTAATTTTAAAGTTGTGTCAATCTTAGCGCCGCAGGCGAAAATTTGTATACAAAAAAATCGCGCGATTTTTTCTATACAAATTTTCGTTATTTCTTATCGTTATAAATAGTTTTAAAAATAAAAAAAATCAATTAATTAAATTGTGACAATTTTAGCGCCGCAGGCGAAAATTTATATACAAAAAATCGCGCGATTTTTTGTATATAAATTTTCATTATTTCTTTACTTTATAAATAGTTTTTGAAATAAAATTGCTGCCAGCATCCTTTCCCAAATAAATGTTGCGATTGAATAATAATAAATTCATATTTTATTGGTAAACTTTTTCATAACTTTCAACTATTTGTCTGCAATATGGGCAGAGCAAACATAACGCGAACTATTTTTTAACACACTCTTAATTTTAAACAATTGTTGCTGGGTTGTGAGAAGCAACAGCTTCGAATTTTTTCGAAATCCAGCAACAATTTTATAATTGTAAGAAACAGCATCCATTTCGCGTTCACTTTGTTAAAAGATCAATGATAAACTAACTGCGAGATCATTGTGCCGAAAGTTTAGAATGCTTAGAGAGATAAGAAAATGAACGGTAAATTCATATCGGTAATCTCATTGATTCTTGATGCATTTTGCAAGTTTTTAAAAGTTGAGGGCGTTATGACACTATTTTCTGTGTCATAACGCCCACGGGCGCTATGACACTGGGCGTTATGACACGCACCCGCTTAAAGTACTATATGGTATGTTAGCTGTAGTCCCCTACAAGCTTATTAGGCATTACCAATGAATTCAAATGACTCCACACAGGAAAATCCCAATATCAGGCCCATCTCTGTAATCTCCAATTCTGGTGATGTATTCACTCTCAGCTAGTCTGTATATATTATTATTTATATATATTATATGTGGCTATTATATGGTTTCTTTTCTGTTTGACATTTGTATTCATTATATTATAACTTAATTTTGAGCGGAAAAACTTTCATTGTCATTAGAGGTTGATGCGTGTTTTCTTGCTCATATGTAGAGCAATAACCACAATTTCAAGCTCATTAAGCCTAGACATAGGCAGCGGCCCCACCCAGCCAATTTGGCCAGTCTAATACACTGTTCAACACAAACAAGTCGCTGGGTCGTTACAAATCTTTGGCAAAGTACTTCATAAATATCTTAAATGTATTTCCTTTTGTTACACATTTTATGAGCTCAACTCTAACCAAGTAGTACTTACGCCATTTTCCAGGCCGTATTACCATAAGACCCACCCTAGTCATTCCCAAATATAGACCGCTTATAACGACAGTTATGATTATTGTTTTTGTTATTTTTTTTTTCTGTTTGGACTGAACTGCTGCTGTTGGGGCACATCGGAGCAGCCGCCTTAAATCATGTTGTGGCATTATCGGCACAAAAATCAAATGCCTTCGTTTAAATGCGCGATAACAAAGGCGAAACAGTTTCCCGGACTGGTCGACGACATTCACGCAATTAGTTTCCAAGTTTTTGACCCGTTATCCACCCCCCTCCACACATATACACATTAATGTCGAAAAGGCGTCGGAATTCGCTTGCCCAATTTTGGGCTTAAGTGGAGAGTGGGAAAACGGTATTCGACCCTTTGGGTGGTTAGGGTTCTGTAGGCTTTTCGGCCCGGCTCATTAACAATAATTTCGCTTTAATAAATAACGCTAAAACATGCGCTAAATAACATTTTAGGTGCCAGTCAACGAAATTTGTTAGCCCAACACGCAGTACCGCAGGCCCGGTAGGGTGGTGTAGTGTGATTTAGGGTGGTACTGTGTGGGTTTGCGGGCGTTGAAATTAATGTACCGCCTGCCAGGGCGACACTAATTTGCCTGTGAACATGTCAAATCAGCCCAAGAGGAAATTTTACGCTCTCGCCGACCGTCGACCGTCGACGGGCGTCGTCGTTGTTGCTGCCGGCGCCAACGTCTACGTCAGCGTCGCTGCGCACTTAATGAAAAGGTCCTTAAGTGCTTTCCAACGGTATTTTGTTTCCGTTTGTAGTTTTTTTTTCGATGACGTCGCCTGCCGTTGATTTGTTTTTGTTGCCAATGTCGAGCATAAATAATGGGACTGCAGCTGGAGCTGGGGCAGCGGACTGGCGAAATGACGGACTGGCAGACTTGCGGTCAGACGGTTGAACTAGGCACACGTGACCCCACACCAAGAAAGGGCCGTGCCACTTGACTTTCGTGGTGGTTGGTACCACCATGGGAAGTGATTAAAGTCATTTAGCCCACTCCGAGTTCTCTGCGCGTCCGGCAGCAACCGCGCTAAAATTAATTTCTAATTGCGCACAAAAGTAGGCAAAGCAAGTAAAAATGCTCTTGTTAAGAATGTCCGACTAGAAGATATCCTGCGAAGATATAAGACTACATAACCATTTTATGCTTTATGCTATGCTATTTATTTCCACAGAAGTTGTGCGAAATATGTTTTTAAATAGAGAATGATATCGAATCAAAATCTCTGAACACTTTAAGTACATACCGAATTCATGCTTTGAGCAATGCTGAAAATAGAAAGAAATGGAATGAGATATCCAATAAAAATTCTGAGTTAAATATGTAAATATAGATTTTTCAAAAATTTCAAGTACTTGGATATTGTAATTTTCGATATTTAGGCTACAATACGGTCGGATGGATCAGACTAGAAATCTATACCCTATGCGGACACAGATATTTTCTCCTGTCTAATACTTACGTTTCAACAAAGACATTATACCCTTCTACTGATTTTTTATGGGCTTAAGGTATAAATATTTAACTTATCAAATAAATAGGTTTTTATGTCTGTGAGTGCGTGTGTGTATGTGTATACTATGTTATTCTGTAATTCAATTTGAAACATAAATAGAGCTCGCTTCAATTTCTTATCTAATGTTAACTCAGCAGATAGAATTTGTTAGGCAAGTGTTGCATAGTTGAGCTAATGCTAGATGTTGAAAACGAAAATCTTATTTTGAATAATTATCTGCCTGAATTTTTGACTGCACAACCCTTTTTTTCGCTTGGAAGTGCCTCTTAGCCTAATCCCGGCCCTTTGCATATGTTAATTGAGCTATAAAAAATACTTTGTGCCCCAAAAAGCGATGGAACGAAAATACAGTCATAAAATGTGACCCAATGCACGCCCCGAAAAAAAGAAAAGAAAAATAAGCACGCAGATTTGTGGCGCAGATTTTCTTGAACAAAAGCAATGGTAAGTCTGATAAAGCTCCAATATGACTAAGGTTGGGGAATGTGGGGCTCATGCGTGATGCTTTCACATAAAAATTATGGCATTCAGGGCAAATGGAGCTTAGTATGGGGATTAGGAAAGGCCACCAACAAAGACTCACATGCTGTGGTTTTCCTTTGGCTCAACGTAAGAACAGGGAGCTGGGGAAAGAGGGCGTGGAAGTAGGGGGAATGTTTGCTGTGGCTGTGGCGTTAGAAACATGATTTTTATTTTACGCAACTTAAGTGCGAACAATAAAAACGATTTGAGGCAGATTATGGCAACCGGCGACTTTGTCCTCAACGTCCTCCGGATCATAATGCAAATTAGTCATGGCCAACGCATATGCAAAGGCAGGCACTCACACTCGTTCATTCACACAAACACAAACACACAGACACTCACACTTTTGCATGTGCTTGTCCTTGTGCCTGTGCGCATTTATTTGCGTTGGCATTTGTTTAGATTTATGAGTGTCAGCCGTATTATGACCAACCACTTGACTTCCTGGCACGCGTGTGGCGCTGTGTGCGACATTTTATGCCCCCGCACGTTCTCGTTCTCGTCCTAGTCATCGTGGGCGTTGGTCGTTGGCCACACGGCGCATACGCAACATCCGTTTGACTTTCGCTTCGTTTTCATTTGCCTTTGCTTTGGACTTATTTGTTTGACTGCTGAATTGTTTGTTTGGGCTCCTTTGACGGCCCGCACGGCAATTAGCGTCAGCTCTGCTTGTATTCACTCCAATTCAATTTGATTCACAGCGAACGAGTGAAAGAGTGAATGCGAATGATAGAGTGGGATAATTGCATTGCTCGAAAGTGTTTGCAATTCAAATAATGCGGCAAGCCACAGCCCAAGGATACGGCCACAGGCGTCAAGTGATTTAAGGCTTTTGCATTTTGAATAGAATTTGAAGTCGAATATTTTGTTTTCTACTCATACTTAAATATGTGCTGCTTGACAATTTGCTCTACAGCCCTTTTTATTTGGTTTATTTATTAATTCAATTTGCAGCTAACTAACTTCCATGTGTGCATTTTTTACCACTCCCACTTACTTTCACAAAGTCTTGGTATATCTTTGTTTTTCACGACGCAACATTGTCGCAATTGCTGCTTGGCACCATTATCTTCTAGGTCGGTAAGTTTGCATATAACAAACAGGCGCGCACACACATATATGTACATAAATATATCCTTTGCAAAGCTGTGACTCTTTTTGGCCCCTGCCACACCACCTCTCTGGCCAATTACCAGTGCCCGCTGGGGGCACATTCGCTACAAAGGCAAATGATATTAACATATAAATTGCACAAAGTGCCACTGATTTAGTTTTATTTGCTTGCCATGGCATACACATACGTACTCACACTCACTCACGTACACACACACGCACACAGACGCACTTTAGGTTTGGGCAGTTTGTTTTTACGTCTTTCAGCAAACATTTACGTTTATTATGCCGGTTTTCTAGCGCAGAAAAATAACGCTTATGCGCACACACACACAAGCACATATATACACATACACACATATATGTATATATATATGAGCACACACAAGTACAATTGCCAAAAGTTTGATTAAAACTTTGTTGTTGTACTTGTATCTGACGTCAGAGCCGGGTGGCCGCTGCCTCGCTGTTCGGCTCAATGGCGGCGTCATTTGCGTTTTGCACACACACAGAGCAGCAGCAGCAACCCCCAAAAAAACACCCACAGACCACACAAGCAAAGGCTCCCCATCCCCTTTCCCCAATATAACTCAATGCCACCCTCAAATTCAGCCCTGCCAATGACAGCGCCATCTCGTTTTAGCGCACGTTTCCGGTTTCTGTCAGCAAAGTCTTTGCCTAACGCTTATCTATGGCCTGCTGCGCTATCTCTATCTCTCTCCCTTTCTCGCTCTCTGTGTCTTCTCTTCACTCTTTCTCTCTCTATTTCAGTCTCTGTGCTGGGTAGTCCTGCTCTCGCTTGGCATGCATAATGTGGCGCTTTTAGATGCTTTCACATACAATTTACTATCTTCACAATGCACTATGGTCAAAAAGTCCGATTTTTTGGCATAAAGTCCAGTTTTAAAGCTAGAACCATCAAATTTTGCAATCATATCTGTCAATTTATTTTCAAATAAATTATTTCGGATTTTTTTATTTTTTCAATTACCTCCCTCCCCCAGTAGCCATATAAAACAAGTAAGAACGCTCTAGTCGGGTCTGCCCGACTACGAGATCCCCTGAACCAAGTCCGAGGCGGTGTTTTAAACAATCTAGCTTACATCTTTTACCGGTACATATTACCCTCTGCGCGCACACACACACGCACACATATACACACACAAGCACGCGCGCCGCTTACTGCGTAGATGATTTAGCGGCTGCGCTTTGGCTGCATTCTGGGCAGCATTATGAGAAATTCATTGTTAAATAACTTCGGTTCTATATCTACTTTCTTAATGAAATTTTTAGGACTACATGTTGATATCTAGAGGTGTATATATACGAAATCCCAATTCCCTAGTATTTGAAATACGTTTTTTCCACTTATGGGGCTAGTGGGGGGAGGTATCCAAAATTTGAGAAATGTTTTATCTGTATTTGCATTACAGAAACCTACATAGTCAATTTGGTATCTCTAGGTATTATGGTCTAAAAGTTATAGCTTAAAAACAAAGTCAAAATATCGATTGTTATCGATAATAAGGAAATAGGATGAGTTATCGAAAAAAAAAATAAACTTGTACTGCGTATGGTATACAAGAATATATATCTTAAATCTCAAATCTCTAGCTTTTGTGGTTTACGAGATCACTGCGTTCATACGGACGGACAGACGGACGGACGGACGGACGGACGGACGGACAGACGGACAGACGGACATGGCTAGATCGACTCAGCTCGTCGTCCTGATCAAGAATATATATACTTTATGGGGTCTGCCACGCCTCCTTCTGCCTGTTACATACATTGTCACAAAACCATTATACCCTGATTTCCCATTTTCAATGGGTTCAGGGTATAAAAACAGCACATTTTTAAATGTTGGGTCGTCGTTGGCTAAAACAATATCAATTTGCTCGTCATAATCAGACTCGCAAGCGGAATCGGAATCTGTGTTTGCCAACTCTGATACGATAGGTTGGTGCGTCGGCGGAGATGGTGCCTTTAGAAAGCTTATCACTTCTTGTGGAAGGTTTTAAAATCACATACTGCAGCTTTGTTAGACCATTTTCCAACAAAAATGCCAATGCTTCTTCCGGGGTAAGGGGATCAACTCATTATGGATCAATGATTTCCTAACTTCACCAGAGTTTTCTAACTGTCCTTCTCTCACAACTTTCAACACCTTAACCGTCTTCTTTCGCTTTCTTCAAAGAAATTGATGCTGCTTGCAATAAATATTGCGCGGAAAATTTTGGCAATTTGGCAAATATTTATTTATGTGACTGATGAAAATTCGAATTTGATCTTTTAATCGATCAAGCTATGCGATACTAAGAGCAGTTTTATTGATTTTCTCTAATATCCACTTCAAACAAGTAAGAAAGCTCTATTCGGGTCTGCCCGACTACGAGATCCCCTGAATCAAGTCCGAGCTGATGTTTTAAACAACTAGCTTACATCTTTTATCTATACAGATTACCTCTGCGCGCATATACACATGCACACATACACACAGGCACGCATATTACCTCTGCGCGCATATACACATGCACACATACACACATGCACGCATATACACATGCACACATATACACGTGCACACATTTGTATACACATCAGTGTTGCCAACTTTTGTTGAGAAAAATAACCTAGATCAAGGAAAAATAGACCCAAAATGAAGCGAAGTTTTCGGAGATAAAAGCTGGGAAAAAGCTTAATTTTCGAAGCAAATTTTGTATGATTTGTAGGAAAATGTATTGAATTCCTAAATTTTTCTGCAAAATTTTTCTTAATAAAAAAAAATGTCTTCAATAATGCAATCATATTAATTTGACAACCTTTTTTTTTTGCTTACCACAAAAATTTTTACTGAAATTTTCACCATTTTGTATTCAATTTTATAAGAAATCATGCAAATATTAAGTCAAATTAAAAACAGCTAAATCGGTTTTTTAAAAAGCTATATTTCCCGCTATCCGCTGTTTTGGAATTTTTCCCGCAATTGCTCTTTCATAAAAGCCCGATTTGACGGGAAAAAAGCTGATTTGGCAACAGTGATACACATGCACACATATACATATCATGCACACAGAAGTACGCTCGCCGATTTCTGCGTAGTTGATTTGAATGTATGTGTGCACACGTACAGGCTGCTGCCGCGTGCTTTTAAATGTTTCCTTTAATAACTTCTGTATTACTTAACGGATTTGAATGCAATTTTCTGCATTGAATGCTATTAATTTATTGGAAATACGGTTTTCACTAAAAAATTTGAAAAGATTTAATTATGGCTTTAATAATTTTTTTTTTTAATAAATTTTTTTTTTTAAATGTGGAGCCGGTATCCAAAATATGAAAAAATAGAAAATTTATTTTATTTACAAAAAGCTAAAACAAAATTTGGTAGATGTAGCTAAAAATATGTAAAAGATATGGTCAAAAAACTGAATCTTGATAACGTTTTAAATCGATATTATTGAAACGAAAAAACTTATCGAATATCTAAAACAAACTCGATATGCGCGCTGTATACACAGAGCATCATGCAAAATTTTAAGTCTCTAGCTCTTATATGTTCTGAGATCAACGCGTTCATACATACGGACAGACGGACAGACGGACGGACAGACAGACGGACAGGGCCAAATCGACTCAGCTCGTCGCCCTGATCAAGAATATATATACTTTATGGGGTCTGCCACGCCTCCTTCTGCCTGTTACATACTTTTTGCAAAACCATTATACCCTGATTTCCCATTTTCAATGGGTTCAGGGTATAAAAAGCAGAATAGTCGCGCTTGTTGTTGTCCCAAACTTCCAGCAGCATTAAACGGCGACACTCATATTTAGCTGCAACATGTAAATTTACTCGAAAATGAGCAAAAACAAGCAAAGGAAACTTATTAGATCCGCATCATTATACTTGTATACAGAACATACAGTTTTTAGTTGCGTGCGAGAGTGTGCGCAGAACAAGTAATACTCCACGAAATTTATTTATTTAAATTATTTAAATTTTTAAATTTCTTCTGCAAAAAGGCACCAACAACAGTTGCACATACACAGCTAAGTTCACAATCATGAGAAACGAACACTGCACATTTATTTTAAATACCTGTGTGAAGATTTTCCATGTTTACAGTTCACTTTATCTGTGATCAATCACCCAACGCAAGCGTGCATTCAAACAGCTGATTTTAATTTCGTGCCAATTAAAAAAAATTATAAAACAATTCAATTTTGAGATTTGGAAACATAAAAAATTTGACTTTATGCCAAAATTTCGGACATTTGACCATAGTGCAATGGCAACAATTTATGCTGCTCTTTTTTATGGGCAAAACGTCGCTAGCGGAAATTGATATTTGTGGAGGAAAAGTTTCTAAAAGACTTTGGCACACATACGGAAAACTGGTTGGACAGACGGGCAGACAAGCAGATATTGAAAAAGTTCTATAAGCAACTTGCTTCAGTTGGCAAAATACATATTTAACTTGATATCTAAAATAAATGAATTGAGTTAAATTAAATTTATTGTGAAATATATTATTACGATATTTCTTTCTTACAAACAAAAACCATATATTTATATTATGATTCTGTTAATAAGTAGCGCTATATTATCTTCCTTGGGGGATTACCGATGTCCTGCTAAGCAGATTATAAACCATTTCACTAGCTCTCACGTTCTTCTTTTTTCACTCAGTTTTTCTCTCAGTTTTCCTAGGACTTGAAACGAATTGAAGTTGGCTCGAAGTGTATCTGATAGTCGAGTAGTCTTAAGTACACTTGCATTAGCAAGAGCGATGCTCTACTCTATTCCGAATACCCAGTCAGAATATTGCAACGAATGAAAGGGTTGCCAACTTAACCCCCGCTTAGGTTTTTGGCCCATTGTATGCTTTGTATTCTTTTTTAATGCACGGAAATCGTTAATTTTATGGCCGGCTATATCCGCCAGCTATAAAACGCACTACGAGCAGCCAGTACTCAGTATTTTGCACAGTGCTAGCAGCGAGGAGCAAAAAGCAAAGAGCGTCTTTGTCGGTGCAGCTGCAACAGCTGCAGATGCTGGGGGCCCGCTGGCATTTTCAAAATGGCCGCCGTGCGGACACAGGCGTCGTCCAAGCGGCAACTAAATGCACCAATCGCATTATGGCCGTCCAGCGTTTTGACCTCCCCAAATCGCCAAGCGGCAATTGGCAACTGGCAACAGGCAACTGGCAACTAGCAATTGGCAATTGGGATTCTCAGTCGCTGCATGCTACAATGTCATGATGGTCGACTGATCGATCGATCGTTCGTTTTGTTGGTTTCGTTGGTTCATTCGGCGGATCGATTACTCGACTTCTGGTCCCCCAGGGGCGCTTTGGCCCACGTTTTGCAGACATTTTGTAGCGCACTACTTAAAGTAATTTCGTCTGCGAGTCTGCTGGGCTTGCTTGGCCGACTCGGTCGTTTTTGGTGGATGCTTCACGTCTTCATCGTCGTCTAAATAAAATGCATTTTCTTTGCACGTCCAATGAGCTCCCTCGTGTCCTTCGGGGGGCTCTGCAGCATTTGTGGCTCTTTGTTTGCCATATAATTTGCACAAATTGCAATTTAGAGAAATAAAGGAAAACGAAACAGCAATAAAAACAAGTAAGAAAGCTCTAGTCGGGTCTCAGCCCGACTACGAGATCCCCTGAACCAAGTCCGAGCTGTTGTTTTAAACAACTTAGCTTACATCTTTTATCTATACATATTACCTCTGCGCGCATATACACATGCACACATTTGTATACACAAGCACACATATACCATGCACACAGAAGCACGCGCGCCGATTACTGTGTAGTTCATTTGAATGTATGTGTGCACACGTACAGGCTGCTGCACTAAATGTTTCCTTTAAGAACTTCTGTATTACTTAACGGATTTAAATGCAATTTTCTGCATTGAGTGCTATTAATTTATTGAAAATACGGTTTTCAGTTAAAAATTTGAAAAAATTAAATTGTGGCTTTGATAATTTTTTTTTTTATAAATTTTTTTTGCGAAATGTGGAGCTGGTATCCAAAATATGAAAAAATAGAAAATGTATTTTATTTTCAGAAAGCTAAAAACAAAATTTGGTAGCAGTAGCTAAAAATATGTAAAAGATATGGTCAAAAAACTGAATCTTGATAACGTTTTAAATCGATATCATTGAAACGGAAAAATTTATCGAATATCTAAAACAAACTCGATATGCGCGCTGTATACACAGACCATCATGCAAAATTTGAACTCTCTAGCTTTTATATGTTCTGAGATCGACGCGTTCATACATACGGACAGACGGACGGACGGACGGACGGACGGACGGACGGACGGACGGACGGACGGACAGACAGACGGACAGGGCCAAATCGACTCAGCTCGTCGCCCTGATCAAGAATATATATACTTTAAGGGGTCTGCCACGCCTCCTTCTGCCTGTTACATACTTTTTGCAAAACCATTATACCCTGATTTCCCATTTTCAATGGGTTGAGGGTATAAAAAATGAAGAAAAATAACGCAGAAATTAAGAAAAATAAAAATTTTTTTTTATAATACGCTACGTTTGAGAGGATTTTACAAATTCACTTATACTTTAAAGCGAGTGTTCATATAGATACTTGGATACTTAGGATACTTTTTTATGAACAGTCTATGTGCTAAGTGCTTTGGTATAGAGAATTAAGAATAAGATCAGATGTAAGAGATATTTCTAGCAGTAGTTTAAAGTTACGATAATTTGTTTCACACTGTTGAAAGACTGATTTTTGGGAAGGAATCGCATATTTTGACCATTCAGTTTCAGGAAAATTAAAAAAGCACCTTAAACGGGGAAACTTCTAGTAATATATATTTAGGAATTAATATAGTAAAAAAATTTTCGGCATTTAAGTAATATTAGATCCATATTTCAGATCCAGGAATTGCAAATGTATTCTTAATGTAAGTTTTCTTACTTTCAAGAATAATACTTGAAGCTGCTTAGATAGCTTGCCTCAAGTACTGTAGGGGCACTTGATGGACCGTCTAGCCGCATTGACTTTGACAGCCCCTATAAAAGAGCTGACCTTCTATAAGCCAGATCGTCGTCGTCGTCGTCGTCGGCAGCGTTGCCAGCGAATCAGTTGGCGACTGGGAAACATAGAAATCACGTTTTATCCATCAACGACGCAAATGCAACAATTTGAAATGTGCCAGTTAGAGGCTGGCGGTGGGGCAAGAGCGAGGCAGAGTGGAATCAGGAGGGTCGCCCGTTCGAATTCTGCAATATTTCTTCATTATACTGATTATCGGTTGTAATGTTGCAAATTAAATGCCTGTGCCTCAATTCGAACTTTAGCTTCGAAGGTGAAGCTGGCATTCAGTGAGCTAGCCGGCAATCAATCAAACGATCAAACGCAACTGGCCATCAATCCCGAGCAGGAACCGGCCATAGTTGGCGCAGTCTGTATATTTTCGATTTTTGTACATTTTTATGAGAAAACTTAACAGAAATTAAATTGCCCGAACATGCTCGAGAGCCCGACTCCAAGTTCGATTCGGAGTTGGGATTGCCGATTACCGCGATACGACAAGGAATTTATGTGAAAATTAAACGTCCAAAAATGATTGTAGGTCCCATTCATCGACTTTAGATTGCGTTGCGTTCGCACCGCAACTCAAAATTCTCAAATCGGGCCAGCCAAAAGTTGAATACCTATAGAATAGAGCTTCTTATTAGCTGCTGCTCAACTGCTTCTGACACCGTTTCCAGCCCCGAGAGATTCTCTCAGATTTCGTCTAATCCCGGCCAGATCTGCGCCTGATTCAAATTAATTATGAATGGAGATGGCAACGAGCTAAAAAAAAAGCAAAAAAAGGTAATTGAAAATGCAAACAACAACTGGAAAATCGGCCAACAGTTGGGGATGAGGCACTGAGCTGAAAGGAGGCACCCACTTGGCAATTGTTGGTGAAACTCGTTGCGGCAATTAGCAGACTCGGTTGCAGTGCAGTTGCAGTTGCATTCGACTGCCGCAAACGAGATTTACTTAGTGGAGCATCAAGAAATGCTCATAATGAAGCACTTAAATGAATTTAATTGTGTGAACAGCAGCGACGCCCGATCCAAAGGAAGGTCCCCATTCAGTTTTGCAAACCATACCTAGCAAAATGAGTGCAAGCGCAATGATTAGGTACTTGAGTGCGCATGCATATAAATGTAACTATAGCCTGACTCTGGGTGTTAGCTGCTGATTTGCTTGCCTATGTTGCAATTAAAACCTGAGATATGAGATGCGACTGATGAATCGGGAAGCGAAACTGACATAAATATGTTACTTCCACATTATTTGTTTGCAACTACTTTTAGCATGTAGACAAACATGCTGTATACTAAATACTTAAATGTAGGTCTTTCTTTTCTGCCCAGCGGAAGTCTACTCTCTAACGACTTTCAAATGTTCATAATATATATATATAGTTAAGATACAATTTTTATCCAACATTTGATTAGCCTTTGTTGAAAAAATTTAGTGAAATTAGTGACTAAATATTAAACTTTTGCTCTTAACCTGAAAAGAAATCATTTTAAACAATGCAGGGTCATTCAAATAATGCTTATTTTAGCTCAGCTTTTTCACTTATTATAAAAATTTATATAAATCGTATTTCTTCTCGCCGTTTTGCTATCCCTGATCTCGTATTGTAAAAATTAAAAAAAAAAAACAAGTAAGAACGTTGCAGTCGGGCGCCACCGACTGCGTCAGACTCTGTTCCTGTTAAATGTGTGTAGGCTCAATAAATATGTAGACCGTCCGTCCGTCTTTCCGTATGTTTGAATGCGAGATTATTGAGATTCCTTTTTTGAGCATGTCTTTTACGTCAATTTAGCTACAGTCATCAAATTTTACATATAGATTTTTAAAATAAAATACTATTTTGGTTTTTATATATTTTGGATACTGGCTCCACATTTCACAAAATCAATTTAATATAAGTTCAGTTGCAAATAAAGCCACATTTATATATTTATACCCTGAACCCATTGAAAATGGGAAATCAGGGTATAATGGTTTTGCAAAAAGTATGTAACAGGCAGAAGGAGGCGTGGCAGACCCCACAAAGTATATATATTCTTGATCAGGGTGACGAGCTGAGTCGATTTAGCCCTGTCCGTCTGTCTGTCCGTCCGTCCGTCCGTCTGTCCGTCTGTCCGTCTGTCCGTATGTATGAACGCGTCGATCTCAGAACCTATAAGAGCTAGAGACTTCAAATTTTGCATGATGGTCTGTGTATACAGCGAAAATATCGAGTTTGTTTTAGATATTCGATAAATTTTTCCGTTTCAATGTTATCGATTTAAAACGTTATCAAGATTCAGTTTTTTGACCATATCTTTTACATATTTTTAGCTACAGCTACCAAATTTTGTTTTTAGCTTTTTATAAATAAAATACATTTTCTATTTTTTCATATTTTGGATACCGGCTCCACATTTCACAAAAAAATTTATTAAAAAAAAAAATTATCAAAGCCACAATTTAATTTTTTCAAATTTTTTAGTGAAAACCGTATTTTCAATAAATTAATAGCATTCAATGCAGAAAATTGCATTCAAATACAGAAGTAATACAGAAGTTATTAAAGGAAACATTGTAAAAGCACGCTGCAGCAGCCTGTACGTGTGCACACATACATTCAAATCAACTACGCAGTAATCTGCGCGCGTTTCTGTGCGCATGGCATGT
Source organism: Drosophila gaucha (assembly GCA_035045545.1). Classification (NCBI taxonomy): domain Eukaryota; kingdom Metazoa; phylum Arthropoda; class Insecta; order Diptera; family Drosophilidae; genus Drosophila; species Drosophila gaucha. Next base: position 106,886 of record JAWNOY010000277.1, read on the forward strand.
ATATGTGTGCATGTGTATACAAATGTGTGCATCTGTATATATGTGCATGTGTATATGTGTGCATGTGTATATGTGTGCATGTGTATATCCGTGCCTGTGTGTATGTGTGCATGTGTATATGCGCGCAGAGGTAATATGTATACATAAAATATGTAAGCTAGGTTGTTTAAAACATCAGCTCGGACTTGGTTCAGGGGATCTCGTAGTCGGGCAGACCCGACTAGAGCTTTCTTACTTGTTTTTTAATTTTTTAGGTAAAACCGTATTTTTAATAAAATATAAGGATTTATGCAGAAAGTTTTATCAAAATCCATTAAGTAGCATAGAAGTTATAAAAAAACAAGTAAGAAAGCTCTAGTCGAGTCACAGCCCGACTACGAGATCCCCTGAACCAAGTCCGAGCTGATGTTTTAAACAACCTAGCTTACATCTTTTATCTATATATATTACCCTCTGCGCGCATATATGCATGCACACATACACACATGCACACATACACACATGCACACATATACACATGCACACATTTGTATACACATGCACACATATACATACCATGCACACAGAAACGCGCGCAGATTACTGCGTAGTTGATTTGAATGTATGTGTGCACACGTACAGGCTGCTGCCGCGTGCTTTTACAATGTTTCCTTTAATAACTTCTGTATTACTTAACGGATTTAAATGCAATTTTCTGCATTGAGTGCTATTAATTTATTGAAAATACGGTTTTCACTTAAAAATTTAAAAAAATTAAATTGTGGATTTGATAATTTTTTTTTTAAATAATTTTTTTTTGGGAAATGTGGAGCTGGTATCCAAAATATGAAAAAATAGAAAATGTATTTTAATTACAAAAAGCTAAAAACAAAATTTGGTAGCAGTAGCTAAAAATATGTAAAAGATATGGTCAAAAAACTGAATCTTGATAACGTTTTAAATCGATATCATTGAAACGGAAAAATTTATCGAATATCTAAAACAAACTCGATATGCGCGCTGTATACACAGACCATCATGCAAAATTTGAACTCTCTAGCTCTTATATGTTCTGAGATCGACGCGTTCATACATACGGACACACGGACGGACGGACGGACGGACGGACGGACGGACGGACGGACGGACGGACGGACGGACAGACAGACGGACAGGGCTAAATCGACTCAGCTCGTCACCCTGATCAAGAATATATATACTTTGTGGGGTCTGCCACGCCTCCTTCTGCCTGTTACATACTTTTTGCAAAACCATTATACCCTGATTTCCCATTTTCAATGGGTTCAGGGTATAATAAAAGAAAAACATTTTATTAAATAATAATAACACGCGGCAGCGATGGGAATCGAACCTGGCGCGACTATGCGCCAAACTGAGTTTGGAAGTGTTTTGATTTGGTTAAACAGACTTGCGTTGTGGTAGCGAAGACCCTGCTTCAATCCCCAGTTGGGTGAACTAGAATTTGTTTTACGGAGGCTTACATTATGATTATTATTATTTTTTTTTCGTAAATTTCAATTTCATGAACAGTAACCCACATGTCAAATTTGGATACTCTACGTCTAAGACTGTAGGAGATACAGTTTTACCCTATTTGCCACGCCCCAAATGGGCGTAGCTATATATAACATATATTTTTGGGTAGAGGTAGGATACTAGTATATATATTCCAAGTCCAAACTCTTTGACGGAAATATTACCGAAATTATCACGGTTTTAGTAAAAGATATAGTAATTCCCGATTTGCCACGCCCCCAGAAAACGTAGATACATAACTTTTGACTTATCATAGGAGGAGGTCAACAGTATCCCACATGCAAAATTTGGACGCTCTAGCTCCAAAACTGTAGGAGATACAGTTTTATTCGATTTGCCACGCCCTTTATGGGCGTAAATATCTATAATATATATTTTTGATTCCGAGTGATCTACTTGCACATGTATTCCAAATTTCAAGTCTCTAGCTCTTAATACGCTCAAAATATTATAAGATTTACACAAATCGCTATATATATATTCCCGATTTGGTACGCCCCCAGGGGGCGTGGGTATATAACTTTTTGATCTAACTTAAGGGAAGGTCAACAGTAACCCACATGCCAAATTTGGATGCTCTAGCTTCAAAACTGTAGAAGATATAGTTTTATCCGATTTGCCACGCCCACAATGGGCGTAGATATATAATCTATATCTTAAGCAAGACGGACATTGCACAAATCCAATAGACTCTTTTTAGACTCTGTTCCCAAAGGGAAAAAGAGTCTATTGGATTTGGGCAATGTCCGTCTTGCTGTCTGTCCGTCTGTCCGACTGTCCGTCTGTCCGTCTGTCTGTATGAACGCGCAGCATTTGGACACTATAGAAGCTAGAGACTTGTAATTTGGAATATATACTCGTGTATCCGCGTCAGATCAAGTTTGAGTATTTTTCCGATACGCCCACAGGGGGCGTGGCAAATCGGGAAATGCTATATCTATTAAGACTAAAACGCTGTTATTTTAGTCAATATTGCAGTCAAAGAAATGGGATTTAGAATATATATTCGTGTACACCACGCGGACGTTTTAAGATATAGCTTATATATCTACGCCCATTGTGGGCGTAGCAAACCGGATAAAACTATATCTTCTACAGTTTTGAAGCTAGAGCGTCCAAATTTTGCATGTGGGATACTGTTGACCTCCTCTTAAGATAAGTCAAAAGTTATGTATCCACGTCTTCTGGGGGCGTGGCAAATCGGGAATTACTATATCTTTTACTAAAACCGTGATATATAAAATCCGGCAATATTGCCGTCAAAGAGTTGGGACTTGGAATATATATACTAGTATCCTACCTCTACCCAAAAATATATGTTATATATAGCTACGCCCATTTGGGGCGTATCAAATAGGGTAAAACTGTATCTCCTACAGTCTTAGACGTAGAGCATCTAAATTTGACATGTGGATTACTGTTCATGAAATTTAAATTTACGAAAAAAAAAAATAATAATAATCATAATGTAAGCCTCCGTAAAACAAATTCTAGTTGAGCTAACTGGGGATTGAAGCAGGGTCTTCGCTACCACAACGCAAGTCTGTTTAACCAAATCAAAACACTTCCAAACTCAGTTTGGCGCATAGTCGCGCAAGATACGCCGTGGTGTTGTGGGTAGAGTCGGTGGCATGCAAAGCGCGTGACCCAGGTTCGATTCCCATCGCTGCCGTTTGATATTATCATTTAATAAAATGTTTATTTTTTTTATTTTTTTTATAACTTCTATGTTATTTAATGGATTTTGATAAATTTTTCAGCATAAATCCTTATATTTTATTAAAAATACGGTTTTACTTAAAAAATTAAAAAAATATATAAATGTGGCTTTATTTGCAACTGAACTTATATTAAATTGATTTTGTGAAATGTGGAGCCAGTATCCAAAATATATAAAAACCAAAATAGTATTTTATTTTAAAAAAGCTATATGTAAAATTTTATGACTGTAGCTAAATTGATGTAAAAGACATGCTCAAAAAAGGAATCTCAATAATCTCGCATTCAAACATACGGAAAGGCGGACGGACGGTCTACATATTTATTGAGCCTACACACCTTTAACAGGAACAGAGTCTGACGCAGTCGGTGGCGCCCGACTGCAACGTTCTTACTTGTTCCCTTTGGGAACAGAGTCTAAACATCCTTTTTTGTTGCTGAACAAAAACATTTTATTTTGAGTTCAGTTCAACATAACGCATAATGCGAGAAAAGAATTCGATTTGCCCAAATTAATATTAAAAATTTTGCAATTGTCAATGGGCTAGCGATGATTTAATTATCGCTTTGCTGTGAGGGTAGTTAACTAGCCCTACCCTTAGCGAAGAACACAGCTACCCCGCAAAACAACACACAGACACACATATACATGTGAAAAATGTTGAAGATATAAACCTATTGATAAGGCCAACGAAATGTAAATTACCAAAAAAGTACAACGGCATATGAAAAAGGGCAAGAATATAACTATGGGAATATGAATATGAATACTTTGAGGATGCAGACGTCGGCTCCTGGCCTGGATGGCAATGCAGATGGTGGTGCCAGCTCCTGCTCTCAGTTGATAGACGACACCGCCGCCGCAGCGAAGGGTTGACGATCTTGTTGCAACTTGCAACCTGGATGGGCAATTGTGATGCTTATCAAACGGCTGATTCGTGCTACATACATACATACAAATGTGCATTGTAACAGCCGCTCACAATGCTCGGCAGTTGGTTGCAGTTATGCTGGATAGAGTTCAGAATTTCAGAGTTGCGCTGCTCTGCTCTCAGTTGGATCTGTATGGCATATTGAAAGGGTGGCCGGACAGATCTCCAGCAGGGGCAATCAGCGATCTCCAACGCGTGCCCCGCCTGATTAGCGCAGAATGTTAATTTCACACTTTGATCGTATTTTCAACGATTCAGCGTTAATTTAATTTCAATTTAATTTGCGCTGCAATCGCGTCAGTCGCAGTCCAAGCCACAGTCTTACCTGCAGCCAAAAGGCGAAGCGCGCACCAGTTCATCAATCACCATCAGCCAGAGCAACAGCCAGAGGTAGAGCTCGAGTCAGTGCAAAGTCAGTTTCATTAACAGCCGAGCTCGGCAGCAGCTCGTCAACTGTTTGGTTTATTGTTGCATTTTGTCCTACGGTCGCGGAGGCGCTCGCATCAAAGGCATTCCTTGTCGGGCTGGCCAGGTCTTTATCTGCATTCATCAGTCGCCAAACAAAGCCAAGTCAACCGTCTTCACTTGTAATGGATCTGCGGAGTCGAGTGCCGTCGAGTGGAGGCGGCCGCGCAGTAGTCACACCAAAAGTCAAAGGCTCTGATTGCCTTACATTAATCATTAGTCGCAGCAGCAGCAGCAGCGATGAGTCCACCTTTTTGACTAGGCGCGCGCCTTCAACTTGAACTTCATCTCCACTTCCGTCTTCGTCTTCGTTTTCGTCTTGGCCTGCGCCTGGGCAGTTTAGGCCTCAAAATTGTTTCGGGCTACTTACAACAAGCTCCGACTCGCGCCTTATTGTTGTAATTGTTATTGTGGCTTATTAATAATGACGCGAGTCAATCCAAGTCGAGTCTAGTGACTTTCAGTCGAAGTCTGACTTAGGCCATATAATGGGTAGGTCGCTCTGTAAATCGATAGCAGCTCATTATTATGGATACGCGAATTAGCAAAACCTATATGTGAGGTTTTATTGTTAGTTATTATTAGTTAGGTCTCACTTGACGGTTGAGGCAACATTTGTGGTTGACTTGCATCTGCGACAAATTGCAAGTTTATGTAATCAAGCGCTTAAACATTTATTATTAACAAACTTGCATTCATTTACACTATTTGCGGCAAGAGAAAGAACAACTGTTGCACGGCCAGCGAGTAATCCGTAATCCGAGCTAGATCGCTGGGTGGGTAAAAGGGTCCAATCGCCAGCTGGGGCTGGTGCCATACAATTGAGCTTAAATGCCTTGGCTGGGCAGCGCAGCTCACACAATTTGCCATTGACAAAGTATCGATTACAAAACGATCCAGCGACAAAATGCAAATCGCTAGTTGCCTCGGTAAATTTTAAATAATATCTAGAAGATTATTGACCCTTTTCATTTCCTTTCCTGGATTTTCAGCTTTAGTCCATGACACAGACATTTTCTTTTGCAAACTTGACTAACTCCCAACATATGTAGAAGCTCTTGATCAAAAGTTATAATTTCTCAATGCAATATTTAAATGTTTCTGAATTTGAAATGATTCCTCGTTTAGGAAAATGATATAAAGTTATTGAATGATATATATTTGTTTGCTCGCTAACAATTGTTGATTGACCACCCACGGGCGTTATAACCCCAACTAATTGCATTTTGGCTTAAATTGATCATAGAGCTAAAGCAGCTTCAGGGTGGTGTTGGTGGTACGCTTCCTGTATGCTGCTTCAAATGGATGACAACATTCTTAATGGTCACGTTGGCGTTCGGCCATAAGATGGGCGGTGCTATCGTGCAACTGCGGCAAGAGAACAAAAAGCAGCTGAAGCAGCAGCAAAAACACACAGTAGCTCCATTTGGGTAAGAGATTTCGATAACAGCCAGAACGAGAGTGGACAGGCCAGATGAAGATGGAAGATGCCACCAGCTGGAATGAGCAGCTCCGTCCTAGCACCACAAGTAACACTAACACTAACACTACCAAAAGCAACATCGACTGCAACAGATACAGCGTCAGCAGCACCACAGCCAGAACGAAAGTCAAAAGCGCATTCATTAATAACATATGCACTGATCATTAATTTTTCAACGGCAGCGTAGTTCGAGGCCGATTCATTAATCGTCCTCCGTGTCGGCCCTACAGAGAGCTACACGAGTTGGGCAACAGTACGACTATGCAGCATGCAGCTAAAAAAACCCGGTAGCAGCAAATAAACAAAACGCAATTGCAACTGGCCACAAGTTGAGCACGGCTCGGTGTCCGGTGGTTCACTCAATTAACCGGCACTGCGGCTCCACTCAACAAAATTGGTTGAGACGAATGTAAAAGAATAACCCCGAATAATTTATTCAGAATAATTCATTTGCCAACCCTTAACGTATCTATAGCCTAGATCTCTATCAAAAGTTGACTTGATATGCAAAAGGAAATTAGGATGCCTAGTAAAAAAGTCAAAAATATTGTGCCTATGAGATAATATAGTAATACATTATCTATATATGTTCAGTCAGTGTAAGCTCATGTGAAGGGTATCTCTTATTCAGCAATCGAATATGCTTCATATATTTGTGGATCCATTGAACTTTAAAACCAAATTATCGAGCGTCATTTGGTCTATTTTGATTGCATAAATGCATGAGGCTGCGTAAAGCTGGCGCCTAGATCTTCCTTTATGCAAATAGCCCGAGTACCGACTGTAACGGTGCTGAACATTCAAACTACCAGCCGTGAAAAACTCGAGTTCAAATATTTTACAACATTTTTTGTGCCTGCCTAAACAGAAGCCTGTGGCCAAGCGCTGTCTGTCTGACTGCCTGTGCTTGTATATGTGTGTGTTTGTGTTTATGTATGTGTGTATCTGTGAGTATGGTCCTTTTATCCTTTTGGGTACTGTGGCCAGTCACAAGTTACTAAACTGCGTCCTGCGCCTGCAGCTCCATCTCTTTCTGTCTCTCGCTTCCTCTCTCTTTGTTTCCCTTGCCCCACCTCCCTTTTGTTCCTGTTCCTCTGGCAAACCATTTGAAAATTTCGTTTAGCAGGCACATCAACAAAATAAAAATACAACAAAAAAGTTTAAAAATCAAAGCGAAATCGAAACAGGATAAATAAATGTGCATATTTCCGTTTTGAGCCGCATATCCTGTCCGCGCTTCCTTGCCAGCTGAACCGCCTGTCCCTCCCTTTTCGGTCCTCATCCCATTGCCATGTGTCTCTATTTTATATAAAGTATATATTATTGATCTGCCGCGCATAAAAAGCCCATTTAAAAGCGGCAAAAAAGCAAAACAGACGAAGCGGCGCGAATTGAGTCCATTCCCCCTTCAGTTGTCCTTTGGCGAACCCCAAGCATAAAAAAGACCAACATTTTGAAGAAAAATTGTCGCGCACAACAACAACAACGACAACGAGACTTGAAATTGTAAAATTTGACATTTTAGCTTTTTGGTTACGCTGGGCACTGGTTGGGTGGTCGCTGGCCCCACTGCAGAGGACCGCTTGGCGTCTATGGTTTTATGCCAGTATAACAGAATTTGGCTGCATTGAAGCAGAACGCTGAGCTTGTGGAAAAAAAGCGACATGGACAGTTCAACAGCTGAACGAGATGAATGTTCCTATGTAAATGCGTTACAATGAATGAATATTTCAGTCGGGTAGCTTAGGTTTATTAGACAGCTCAAACTGTTATACAAACTTACGAAATGAAAGAGAAAATCGAGCTGTTATAGCAATAAATTAATTTATATTCTATCGCTGAATTAATACACAACTATAGGCTGTTATAAAAAGTTTTATAAATTGTCATACGAACTACTTTAATTATACATTTAGTTTGTTGGTCTATCTGAATTTGGTGAATTCATTTACTTTGTTGCATTTAATTTTTAACTCCTTTTTGAGTTTATATCTAGATTGTTTGAACTGTTATGCAAATTTATTTTACTGTTTTAAATAAACAGCTATATACAAGCTGTAATAAGATTTTTTCTATCTGTTATGCATTTAGCTTATCAATCTGGAATCTTTCGCATTCGTTTAATTTTCGCAAGTTATACTTATATGAAAGACAACGTTTACAAAGTAATTTAAATGTATTACTCACCAATGATTCTTCATAAGCTAATCAATTTATATTCTGTGAAAACCATCAAACTGTTCTACTGATTATGATAAAATTAGCTCTTTAAATATTTGCTATCAATAAATGGTAAGTAGAACAAACATTATTGCCTAAGCAGAGTTGTAATGCCCTGCCAAATATTGTAGCGAATCGTCTGGCAGTTCACGACCCGCTGCACTATCGAAAATCGTTTGCTCATTGCCATTTTCATTTTAATTTCACGTACAATTTTCCCTTTTTCCAACTGTTTGCCAGTTTACCAACATTTTTTTCCTTTTATTTATTTCTTGATTTTTTTTTATCATTTTATTCCTTTTTGCAGCGTTTTAGTCTCTTTTATTCTTCGTCGATTTCCATTAAAATTCAATTGATGTGCCATAGATATAGATAGAGCTGGCCTGTGGATGGACCTAGTTTGGAGGATGAGCCAGCCAACTATCTATCGCAATCTATACCAGTTTTTCTGTATGTATGAGTACGTGTGCTTGTGTGTGAGTGTGTACGTGTATTTTTGTATAAGTAGTGATTTATCGAACATTAGAGAAGACATACAAAATAAAATTTTTCGTTAAGTGCTTAGCAAAGCAGAGTATTTTATCAGCAATTCATGTGGGATTTGATACGCACATGGGATGAGATCACACACATACACATACATACAACACACATGTTATGGTTGCTACAATGTATATAGCGTCATAGCAGAGCAACGGAACTGAGCTAAGAAAACGAGCAGCATTAATCGTCCAACTTTATAAAGCCATCAAAATGCAATTAACTTTTTTTATCCCGTCTCTATTTCCGATCCAGAGTTATTTTAGATTTCCGCAGAGCTATAGCATGAAAGAGAGATAGAGATGGAGGGAGAGATATTGTAGATGCTGAGTGTGAGAGGTGGTTAACTAAAACAAAAGTCTATGATATAAACGGAAGTAATTTCGAGCTGTGTATAATGAAATAATTTTGGTATAACATGCCCACAAACTGAATTGCTTTCGAAAAGCGAATAATGATGCGGTACATATATTAAGGCCCCACAATATACTCTAAACATACATATATATATATAATGTGAAATGATAGTATATATGATATTAAAATGTGTAGCCAAACAGATAGTCGACAGCAAAACGGGAAGGGGAAGCGTTTGCAGCATCTACATAACAATGGGCACAACGGCAAAAGGAATTCAAGTGGCGAAAACTAATTAAAGCGGATAAAGTGCCGCATTACAACAATGGATGCAGCTACCACTCAGGTGGGTGAGTGGGTGGGTGGGTACGTTGCTTGGCTGCATGCATAATTTGATTTGAGTTTGAGCGACGAACTCAATTAGATTCATGTGCGCAAAGTTTTTCCTAAGTGATACCGATCCCATATCCACCTGTCTCGCTCTTGCCCACTCGATCTATCTATAGCTCGCCTTGTCTTTGGTATAGCGCATTTTCACAAATTAATTGGCAAACTTGCACAGCCCTTGATACAAATGTATCTGCTACTATTATGTGTGCGTGTGTGTGTGAGTGCATAAATATCTGTTGCCGTATCTGACGCGTAATTATATTGTAGCGCACAATAGACATTTTTGAAATTGTCACTGTTTAGCATATTTGGTCACGAAATGCTTCAATTTACTTGACGTTACTCTTTTGTTGTTGTTACTGTTATTGTAGTTGCTGTTTTTCTTTTTATTGTTGCCTTTGTTGTTGTTTTTATTTTCGATGCTTTGTTTTGTTATTTTGTATTTTTATGAGCCATAACAATTTATGCATTCAGCTCGTTTTTTTTAAATGCGGCAGGAACTGATGCGTGCGCTAAACACAAGCAGAATGGAAATGGGAACAAGTGCTCCAAGAACTGGCAGGATGAAGCATGAGCAAAGTTTTGAAAGCCCGCTGAAACAGCAGCAGTTTGTGAATAACTTCAAGGTAGATTTAACTGTGCGAGTGTGCCCACTCATTCACCTCCCACCACCCCCTTCTCTATCACTCACTCTTTTTCTGTCTCTCTCTCTATATATATATATATATATATCTCTCCTTGCCATTAAGTGTTAATTGGAAAATTACATATAACTTTCAACATACTTCCGCTTTGGCCAACTTTTTAAATAGCCACCAAAATGGCCGGCTCCAAATAATAATAGAGACAAGCAGTTACATGCAGAAATTATTTGCAGCTGTATCTGTGTCTCTGTATTGCTGTTTGTATCTGCATCTGTATGTATATCTGCTACTTTTGCGTGTTAGCTTTGTGGCAGCGACAAAGCCGCAAATGCCGTGCATAATTATGAGCTGCATATGCGTTGTATCCGTAATTATTAATTATGCACACATTGGCGCCACAAATGTTATCCAAATCGAATCAGATTTGTGCCCGTGCCCGTCTGTCCGTCTGGCCGCAATACTACCTGTCCAACTGAATTGGCTGAGATCTTTGTGCCGCTTAGCTGACCCAAATCTCAGGCTTAGGGCATATTTCATTGCAATTAACTGTCGCATGCGATGGCCTTACCTATGCACATAATAACCCAATTTGAGACTTGCCACCAAAACCAAAAGCAAAGCCAAAACCAAAGCTGATGCTGATGCTGTGCATGAGTCTGAGACTGAGGCAGATACTGACTTTCGCTGGCCTCTTGGCTAATGCAGGCGACTAGCGACGGGGGTGCTCCAAATGCTCCATGGGAAAATCTGTTGCAATTAGCTGCTCACTTTATAAAAAACTAAACACGCAGCGAAAACAATTTCTAAACGCGCTCAAAACGACTTAATTATGAGTGAGAAATATGCGCGGCTACGTCGCAAATCTCAACTGTGTCCGTACGTGTGAGTTGGCAATGCAGCACCCCGCCAAACCGCGACAACCTGCCCGCTCGGTGCTGCTTCTTTCTGTCTGCTTAATTGCGCCCACTCAATCAAAGCGGGCCAACTTCATTAGACATTTGCGGTAAAAAAATCCACCAACATCTGCAAACCCACAAACCGAGTTCACACGAACCTCGCGAATAATTAGCAGATACACAGCTACAGATAACTGAAGGGAGCCGCAGATACAAACACACAAGCATACACAAACACACACACGCACACATAGAGCTACTACGTTGGATCACGATTCTTATATAGCATTAATAAGGGCAGTGATCGATCGCTTAGCGAATCCCTTAGGAGTCAAGGAGTAAGTGCAAAAGACTTTCCTCTAGTTACACTCTCAGTCTTCTAATTTCTGGGTTTTGTTTGGCCGCCCTATTGAATTTCATACTTGGATTTAAGAATTATAAATTTTTTGTTTTTCTTTTTTTTGGTTTTTTTTTTGGCCCACTGCGAAACCTTAGAAATATTTTTCATAGGAGGGAGGCACTCGAAATTAACAAACAATGTAAATAACAGTTAGTAGCTACTTAAGATGCAGCACCCTCCTCAGCACCACAGTGAAGAATTGCCGTTTTAGTCGCTTGCAACCAGTTCCTGGCAGTGGCCCTGGCACTGGCTCTAACCACAGGCATGCCCATGTTCCCTGTGCCCGGCTTCAGCTTTGGCTTCGTCTCTGGTTCTGGCTCTGACTGGCACACACTTCATTACTTGCGGTCAATGTGGCCGCCCTTGCCGCCGCGCCTGCCCACGCTTCAACTACCCCTTGGTTAAGTAACCGCCGGCTTATCAACGCAACGACGTCTTGGACTTTGTTAAACCTTAAATTAGTTTAAGTATTTAGTTACCAATTTAGTGGCGAGGCTAGAGGGGGCCGGCAATTGACAAGTGAAATGAAGATGAAGCAAATAGAACTTAAACTGGGACTACGATTGCGATTCAAGCTGGTAGTGTGTTGATGTATGCGGTTTGTGGTATGCTGGGCTTAAGTATATACATCGGGGGAGAGGGTTCAGAAGTTTGTCAACGGTAAAAGGTATCTAGATGCTGGTTCAATTAAAGATGATTGAGAGCGATTGAAAAGGATAAATAGTAAGGCAAACAAGTGAATTCTTTTCATTCAAACATTTTATTTGCATTGAAAAGCGATTGTTTAATAATTAATTGAATTAAACAGCATGAAAATATATTTTTTTTCTCTCTTGTCGACTGATCGTCTGGTAAGCCGCCACTCGCAATACATCTGCTCTTAGCAGTCATGCAGCTCACTTTTCGACCCCTTCCGAACCGCTCAATCTTTGGACATGCGGTTATGTGTTAAGTAGCGCTTTACAAAGCGATGCCACAGACACATTCCCGACTGATTCCACGATAGATCATCGTCCGCAGCTCGGAGTGTTGGTCAAAATGTAGCTGACAGCTACAATAACTTGTAGTTAGTTAAGTTTCATGCATGTGTATGTCGCTTTTTTTCGGTATTCGGTATTAAATTGTGCGGTTTCTGCTGTGGTGTCGGACACCACACATTTCTACAACATTTTCCACTTGACAACGTTAAAAAAGAAGCCACAAAAGGCACCTAGGCTCAAGACAAAGACGAAAACGAATACGAATTGGACTCAAAGTCGCAGTCAAGACGTTGGCGATGTCATCGGAGTGCCTACTCGTAATCATTGCTAGCAGTATAAAACGTCAGCAACTTCGACTATTATGGCCAGTGGTCAATCATTTAGAATCTTTTTAAAGAACAGGAACTCCGACGTAGACGGCAACAAACTGCGAGAGTCCCAGTTGAAATATCAAACCGCTGTATTGTAGTAGTGTTAAAAGCCGCACAGCCCGCTTTCTTCGATTGATGATTACAGCTCAGGTCCCCGACTGTCACTGTCTTTGAATCGGGATACCTGGTCAAAATGCCAAAAATAAAAGTATAAAAAGTAAGAAAGCTCTAGTCGGGTATGCCGACTACGAGATCCCCTGAACCAAGTCCGAGCTGATGTTTTAAACAACCTAGCTTACATATTTTATCTATACATATTACCTCTGCGCGCATATACACATGCACACATACACACATGCACACATATACACATGCACCCATTTGTATACATATGCACACATATACATACCATGCACACAGAAACGCGCGCCGATTACTGCGTAGTTGATTTGAATGTATGTGTGCACACGTACAGGCTGCTGCCGCGTGCTTTTACAATGTTTACTTTAATAACTTCTATATTACTTAACGGATTTGAATTCTGCATTGAATGCTATTAATATATTGAAAATACGGTTTTCACTTAAAAATTTGAAAAAATTTGGTAGCTGTAGCTAAAAATATGTAAAAGATATGGTCAAACAAGTAAGAAAGCTCTAGTCGGGTCTGCCCGACTACGAGATCCCCTGAACCAAGTCCGAGGCAGTGCTTTAAACAATCTAGCTTATATCTTTTACCGGTACATATTACCCTCTGCGTGCACACACACACGCACACATATACATACACAAGCACGCGCGCCGCTTACTGCGTAGATGATTTAGCGGCTACGCTTGGGCTGCATTCTGGGCAGCATTATGAGAAATTCATTGTTAAATAACTTCGGTTCTAGATCTACTTTCTTAATGAAATTTTCAGGACATAATATTGACATCTAGAGGTGTATATATACGAAATCCCAACTCCCTAGTATTTGAAATACGTTTTTTCCACTTATGGGGCTAATGGGGGGAGGTATCCAAAATTTAAAAAGTTTATTATCTGTATTTACATCACAGCAACCTACATAGTCAATTTGGTGTCTCTAGGTATTATGGTCTAAAAGTTATAGCTTAAAAACAAAGTCAAAATATCGATTGTTATCGATAATAAGGAAATAGGATGAGTTATCGGAAAAAAAAAATAAACTTGTACTGCGTATGGTATACAAGAATATATATCTAAAATCTCAAATCTCTAGCTTTTGTGATTTACGAGATCACTGCGTTCATACGGACGGACAGACGGACAGACGGACGGACGGACAGACGGACAGACGGACATGGCTAGATCGACTCAGCTCGTCGTCCTGATCAAGAATATATATACTTTATGGGGTCTGCCACGCCTCCTTCTGCCTGTTACATACATTGTCACAAAACCATTATACCCTGAATTCCCATTTTCAATGGGTTCAGGGTATAAAAACTGAATCTTGATAACGTTTTAAATCGATAACATTGAAACGGAAAAATTTATCGAATATCTAAAACAAACTCGATATTTTCGCCGTATACATAGACCATCATGCAAAATTTGAAGTCTCTAGCTCTTATAGGTTCTGAGATCGACGCGTTCATACATACGGACAGACAGACGGACGGACAGACGGACAGACGGACAGGGCTAAATCGACTCAGCTCGTCACCCTGATCAAGAATATACTTTGTGGGGTCTGCCACGCCTCCTTCTGCCTGTTACATACTTTTTGCAAAACCATTATACCCTGATTTCCCATTTTCAATGGGTTCAGGGTATAAAAAGCAAGTAAAAACGCTCTAGTCGGGACTGGCCGACTACGAGATCCCCCGAACCTTTGTTCGAGTTTGAATTTTTACATATATAACAAGAAAGAAAGCTCTAGTCGGGTCAACCCGACTACGGGTTCCGGGTATAAAAAGAAAATGAAATTGCTGCAAGTCGCAGGTGCTGATGGAGAGAGAGAGAGCCTGCGGATCGACAGCGGCCTCGAGGGATGGCCCAGACGCCAGATAATGGCCACGTGATTAAGCGCCAAATGTATTCAAAAGATTGTAATTAAGGCCACAAAAGCTACAGATCTGCAACGGCTGATAGCCACTTGTTAACGGGCCGGCCAATAAGACCAAACAACTGACTGCATTCTCATTCCCCATAGACCCCCATATCCCCTTCGCATGCTGTCCCGTTGGCCGTGCTGCTGACTCATGCTGACACACAATTGACTCTTGAAATGTCTATTTCAATGCGTTTGTCGCATGCAAAACGTTAAAAAAAAAACAAATTAGTAACGCAGCCAAGCCGAAGCTGTGTATTTGTAACTTTATTTGTATCTGTATTTTCAGCTATAACTGTATCTAAAGCAAGTCCGCCTGGGTGGCATCCATAAAGTTTCTACCCTTGCCAAATTGAATGCTGGCTATAGCCGAACTATCATGCAGCATGTTTTGATATAAGTAGATACTCTTATAGATGATGATATATGTAAATATATAAAATATAAATACAGATACAGATACAGATATAGATATAGATATAGATATAGATATAGATATAGATATAGATATAGATATAGATATAGATATAGATATAGATATAGATATAGATATAGATATAGATATAGATATAGATATAGATATAGATATAGATATAGATATAGATACTGAAATATATACCGATACAAATGCAAACACTGATACTGAAACATTAACAGATGCAGACGCTAATGCCGATACAGAGACAGATATAAATCAAGATAGAGCATATGTAGAGCATTAGAGTTTTGACTTTCTTTCGACCAGTTTTTTAGTTCCTGAATCACTTTTTTATGTATTCATTTGGCGGCGTTTGGCTTTTGTAGTCCGAAAGTTAACGTTACTGTTTTGAGGGTCATAATTTATGCAAAATCACTGGCCGATCGATCAATGGCCGTCGACCACCGCCCGCCGTGTTCCTGTTCCCTTCCCTTTTTCCGTTCCGCGTCTGCATTCGAGTCTGCTTGCCAAAAGTCAAATCAAAACCAAAACCAAACTGAGACGAGATGCCGCACAGGTGCGGGCAGGAAACGAGCCGTAACTGCTACGCATTTAATTGGATTATGAGCCAAATCCTGTCACAGCACACAACTACACGACCCACCTCGACACGAAACGAAAGCCGAGAGCCGAGAGAGACGAAGCGAGTCGTCCGAGTTTAGAGCTCGAGCCTGCTCGGCCTGCAACTAATTGCAATCGAATTAGTCAAGGAGCTCAGCAACTTTTCCCGGCTCGGTGAAAATGGAATTTAAAATTGGAAATGAAAACGCTTGTAGAAAATCAACCAACTTAACAACGAGACCTTCACTCTCCGTTCCTTTCTCTCGGCTTTGACGTAGCCCGTTTCCGGCTGGCGTCAGGATGGCGCCTGCGTACGGAATTTAAAAGTGGGCGTGCCTGATGACTTAAAAGGTTTTTAAATGGGCGCTGCAACCGAAGCTGCTGCTGTCGACTTCGACTACCGCTGCCAGCGATGAGCATCAATCGTTCACTTTGCTCTTGCCGACAGCGACGAACCAAACACTTCTGTCCCAGGTTCGTTGATCCATTTTGGCCCTTGTGTGGCAAGTAATATTTGTGTTGCTGTAGTATTTATTTATAGCCTTGACCGCATGTGCTCAACGTTTTACAATACCAACCAATTAAATTGGCCTACTGCAGCAAAGGATTGTCAATTGTCAACTTCTTGGGCATGATGTATCAAAGTAGTAGCCCCAAGTTACATAGCCTATTCAATTTATACCCCATACATATTGAAAATCGGTAGAAAATGGTTTTACTTTGTGTAGTATTAGCAGCATTCGAATCCTCGACTCTCTTAGGCATACCGTAAATATACTTGATCAACATCTGTCAGTTTCTGTGAGACCTAAAATTGTTAGCGATATTCTGCGAGTTCCCGATAGCATTATTATTTTCTACAGATTAAATAGGTTTTGATGTTTGACTTTCGTTCTTAAACTATTTCTCGAAAATTATAAGAACTATGGACATCAAATTAACAATCTAGTTCCATGTGTAATCATAATGCTTAAATACTTTCCTAGTTTTTGTATCAAATATTATGAAAAACAGAAAAACCCGACTCGATACTTAAGAAGTCGTATCAACATCAGCTTCTATAACCGAAATTCCCTTCCTTAATTAGTCCCTATAGACCTGCGAGTAGCTGAGTATTTACTTTTGACCTCTTTTCGCCGCGCATTTAATTTCATCTATGATAAATCTCGATGCTTTGTGCTGTATGCTCGTATATAGCGCTCATTATCTATGGTTTTGTCATATATTTTCAGACGACGCATTCAGGCTTGAAATATTTAAATAAGCTTTTAAAAAATTGTTAGCTACTGTTTGACGCACTTGAGAAGACGAAAGCCCCAATGCCGTGGATGCTGTGACCGTTGTTTGGGCCTGGGGGCGACGACTCTAAACTGAGACTCGAATTTCTATACAAAATTATAAAATTGCTATTATTAATGATTATAAACGTTTTTTGTACATTTACTGGAAATTGACAAGCGCTTATTAACGATCTTATAATAGCGACTGATCGACCGATCAACTGATCGAGCGGCCCCATTGTCCTCCCCCAGACGCCCGGCCATATTCTCTCTAGCTCAGTTGGCCTCTCTATCTCTCTTTCTGTCTCTATTTCTCTGTGGGGAAAACGTGACGTGACTGTCGGCAAAAATCGATTGCTTTAATTGTATGCTATATCACATTCAGGGACCGACGCGTCGGTCAACGTTGCGTCAATGACTTTGAAATGCCAACAGCCAAATCGACAGCAGACAAAGAAACTTAACCCAGACAATAGGAAAGCTGAATTATTTGCTCAAGACAGGAAGCCTCTTTACATAATTAATCAGTTTATAAATGCTCAAGAAGAAAAAAGCATTTCGAAAAGTCATTCCCCCGAAGAGTTTGCCATCAATTAAATATGCAACGCATATGAAATACCTAAGCAATTATCTGAATAGATATTATATCAAGTTTTATTTGTTTCAACAATTTTGATATTTTTTATCAAACACGAGTTCGTTTGAGTTACTTTATAATATTTGTATAGATAGACTTATTAATTTATAAAAGAATTAGATATATATTAAATGATTTCAATTCCAAGTTTTTGTATTTTTAAGCCAAAACTGTGCTAGTATTTTTATAAAAAATAATCATAATTAATAATATGACTATTCAGCTCAGATAAATCCAAGTCTATTCACTTATCAGGTGTCGTTCAAATTGTGAGACAATAATAACACATATTAATGTCAAGAGTTTTCAGCTAAGAGAATTGTTCAAATAAGAATATGTATAGCAATTTGTTGTTACTTTCTTTTATCCCTTTCTCTCGTTTTTTTCTCTCTCTCTATTCATTTGTTCTTTGCCTTTCTAATTTACGCAGTCAGTCTCCCTATCTATGCAGAGATGTTTTGTTGGTACGGAATCAATTTATTGGACTAATTGGTGGGCTGGTTGCAAAGTGTCATAAAACTGGCACAGCGCCGGCCCAAATGGTTAGACTCAATAATCTATGGACGCACTGACGCATTGCGAGAAAACGCAATGCCTTAAGTGCTTATTTAGCAAACAACTTGAATCTCTCAGAATATGGGCGATTGTCCCAGAGGGTAGCTATGAGCTGCGTGCAGAACTGCAGAAGTGGGCCGACAGAGCTTGGGACAGTCAGCAGCGGACCACTAAATTGTGCACTTTGGGTATCAAAATTAAGCATTGCGTGCACTAAATACCAACGAATGCCAACAAATGAGTGCGTAACTAAACGCATAATGTCAATGTACAGCACGGTCGTCCTCCCATCCCCTTCTCTTACTGAAAGATATCAGGGTGCGTGAGGTTGGGCGACGTTGTAGACTGTTGTTATTTTAATACTTGTACACATATAGACATTTGTCATTTTTAGCAAATTGGCAGTTTCCGTTCGTAAACTCTTGACTGGGCGAATGGGGGAGAATATGTGCGAGCCACATACGATAGAAACTTCATTAGAGAAACGCAAAGCAAGAGAAAACAATATATATATAACAAAAAAAATATATATATTTATATGTGTATATATATATATATTTATTGCAGTGAGGGGAGCAGAATTCACCGGAAAAAGCTTAAGCTTTTTTTATAAATGGCCAATTTATGTGCACAGTGAAGCGTAAAGGCCCACCTAGACTAACTATCAGAGACTTGAAGTCACAGTCGGAATCGGAGTCCGAATACAAGTTGTAGTCAATTTAAGTTAGGTGTGGGGGACATCATTGACTTTGGTTTGGAAAATTAATCGTTGTATGGAAGTGTATTATTGATTGACATACTATATTACTTGTCATAAACCCTATATTTACTATCTACCTATGAGATCCACATCCGATAGCTGAAGCTAGTCAAATATTTCAATTCTCATTATTCATCATGCGAATAAGATTTTAAGCTTATTTTTATACCCTGAACCCATTGAAAATGGGAATTCAGGGTATAATGGTTTTGTGACAATGTATGTAACAGGCAGAAGGAGGCGTGGCAGACCCCATAAAGTATATATATTCTTGATCAGGACGACGAGCTGAGTCGATCTAGCCATGTCCGTCTGTCCGTCTGTCCGTCCGTCCGTCTGTCCGTCTGTCCGTCTGTCCGTCTGTCCGTCTGTCCGTCCGTATGAACGCAGTGATCTCGTAAACCACAAAAGCTAGAGATTTGAGATTTTAGATATATATTCTTGTATACCATACGCAGTACAAGTTTATTTTTTTTTTCGATAACTCATCCTATTTCCTTATTATCGATAACAATCGATATTTTGACTTTGTTTTTAAGCTATAACTTTTAGACCATAATACCTAGAGACGCCAAATTGACTATGTAGGTTGCTGTGATGTAAATACAGATAATAAACTTATTAAATTTTGGATACCTCTCCCCATTAGCCCCATAAGTGGAAAAAACGTATTTCAAATACTAGGGAGTTGGGATTTCGTATATATACACCTCTAGATGTCAATATTATGTCCTGAAAATTTCATTAAGAAAGTAGATCTAGAACCGAAGTTATTTAACAATGAATTTCTCATAATGCTGCATAGAATGCAGCCCAAGCGTAGCCGCTAAATCATCTACGCAGTAAGCGGCGCGCGTGCTTGTGTATGTATATGTGTGCGTGTGTGGGTGCACGCAGAGGGTAATATGTACCGGTAAAAGATATAAGCTAGATTGTTTAAAACACTGCCTCGGACTTGGTTCAGGGGATCTCGTAGTCGGGCAGACCCGACTAGAGCTTTTCTTACTTGTTATACCCTGAACCCATTGAAAATGGGAAATCAGGGTATAATGGTTTTGCAAAAAGTATGTAACAGGCAGAAGGAGGCGTGCCAGACCCCTTAAAGTATATATATTCTTGATCAGGGCGACGAGCTGAGTCGATTTGGCCCTGTCCGTCTGTCTGTCCGTCTGTCCGTCCGTCTGTCCGTCTGTCCGTATGTATGAACGCGTCGATCTCAGAACATATAAGGGTTAGAGACTTCAAATTTTGCACGACGGTTTGTGTATACAGCGAAAATATCGAGTTTGTTTTAGATATTCGATAAATTTTTCCGTTTCAATGATATCGACTTAAAACGTTATCGAGATTCCCTTTTTTGACCATATCTTTTAAATTTTTTTAAGCTACAGCTACCAAATTTTGTTTTTAGCTTTTTGTAAGTAAAATACATTTTCTATTTTTTCATATTTTGGATACCGGCTCCACATTTTACAAAAAAAAATTTATTAAAAAAAAATATTATCAAAGCCACAATTTTATTTTTTCAAATTTTTAAGTGAAAACCGTATTTTCAATAAATTAATAGCACTCAATGCAGAAAATTGCATTCAAATCCGTTAAGTAATACAGAAGTTGTTAAAGGAAACATTGTAAAAGCACGCGGCAGCAGCCTGTACGTGTGCACACATACATTCAAATGAACTACACAGTAATCGGCGCGCGTGCTTCTGTGTGCATGGTATATGTGTGCTTGTGTATACAAATGTGTGCATGTGTATATGCGCGCAGAGGTAATATGTATAGATAAAAGATGTAAGCTAAGTTGTTTAAAACAACAGCTCGGACTTGGTTCAGGGGATCTCGTAGTCGGGCTGAGACCCGACTAGAGCTTTCTTACTTGTTATATTTCTCCGAGAATATTAACGCTCAAAACGGACAACAATCGAAAGAATTTAATAAAACTACTATTATTTATTTGGGAAATCTACTGCAATTTGAGCACATCAAAATTATCGATAAGTGATCTATTAGCACATATGTGGCTTTACCATTTAATCTAATGAACCAACAGGCAGCGCTGCCTATCAAATCTTCTGGCATCCCATCAGCTGCTGTCTGCTGCCTGCTATCCCCGCTCTGC
This sequence comes from Drosophila gaucha, assembly GCA_035045545.1. Taxonomy (NCBI): domain Eukaryota; kingdom Metazoa; phylum Arthropoda; class Insecta; order Diptera; family Drosophilidae; genus Drosophila; species Drosophila gaucha. Next base: position 128,286 of record JAWNOY010000277.1, read on the forward strand.
GTTCCGTAACGATAATGAGGCAGAGGCAAAGTGCTGATCTACTCTTGATCCCAGCAGCGGGCGAGGCATCAGCAATTCATGAGCTCATGGGCATGCGATGTAGCGCATAATTCATAGCCAGTGCGAACCGATTGGCCATTGTCCTCTTGACAGTCCATCTTAGTGAGATCTATTCATAGCACTGCGGCGTCATCATCATCATCATCATCGTGATCAGCAGCAGCCGCAGCATCAGGAGCAACAACTTTTGACGGTACAAACGCCCTCGTCATTGTCGGTAGCAACTACCGGCTGACGCTTTGTGGCTACGGATTCTGTGATGCTTGTTGAAGTCTTCGCCAGGCGGTAGGCGCACAATGATCGCACTGATCAAAAGGCAGCGATCGATCCAAATGGAGATCAACATTGGAGGAGGCGAAGGTGGCCAGCGACTGCGTCGATTATGAACAAAAATAAACAAAATCGACCGGTCCACATCATAGCGTTGGTCAAGCTCAACTTAAGACAAGGGGCAGAAGGTGCTTTTATTTTTTTTTTTTGGGTCTTGGGCATGGGAGGGGGCGTGTCATGATGAGATAAATGCACAGTTTGCCGCATTTTAATTTCCGCGGCTTTCTTCCATACATTTGTTCTGTTTATTTTCAATCGATAAAACAAAATTAAACATATACATAGAAGCCACATATAAAAGAACACAAGGAAGCAAACGAAATCCCAGTGAAGGCGGTACGCAGTTTGGTGGCTGAAGCGATATCTGAAGTGGGCTGGAACCACTTAACACAAATTACGCAGCAAAATGTCGAAACGAATTGAAACGTTCGAACTGATCAATGAAAACCCTAGCTAGTAGTCCCAGTCGAATAATCTATGCCCATTCCCATTCCCATTCGCATTCCCATTCTTGTTTCCACTTCGATTGGGTTTTCGGTCCATTCATAGTGCTGACCATCAATCTATCCATTCAGCAATAGCTGAGGAAAACTCGAGGTAGCATCAATGAAATGGCAAAATGACGCAAGTATCGAACATACACACGAGTAATAAAGTCAACAACAAGCAATCAAACCAAACCAATCGAAATCCAACGTGAAATTCAAATAATATATTCTAATGACAAGCGCCTCGGCATTGATGCCCTTACACCAGATTAACGCGCCATCGATCGATATGGACACGTTTATGTGTCTCTTTATAATTATAACACCTCGTTAGTCATTGTTTGTTAAAGCATTTAGGCTCAGACACACACACGGACAACGGAAAGACTTTTGCCAGAGATAGATGATTTTTGATCAGAACAGAACGTTTCTGATCTGTAGCATCTGTGTTTATTATAAATTTGATGAAGGACATAATATATATGATATACAATATAAGAAACGATATGTATATATATAAAAGAGCTATCTGGAATGATTTGTAAAAAGATATTTTTCCAGAACTATGCGATCTATTCGAATCAAACCCCCAACTACTTTCAATCTTTCAATCCAATATTTGAAATACAAAACTCAGAAATATTACTTTAATATTTGATTATAAGAAGCGTAAGTCTTTCGTTGATTTGACCATTGTTCACAGAGAAAACAAAAAAATCAAGTTTTCAGTAGTTTGATCGATCGATCGATTTTCCCCTCAAGCATATGCAGTATCAGATAGAAGATGGCAGATGACAATGCTGAGGGGTCACTTGATAACCTTTTTAGATCCATGACAGGGTAATTAGCTGAAGCTGTTGGTTGAAACTGTTTAGTGTCATTCCCAAAAAAAAAACAGTAGCCAATTTAACTAAGCGAAATGGCTTTGCGAGGCGTTCTTTCAGTTAATTGAGCAAAATATAGGAAATGCGCCAGCGGCATATGCAAAAGGCGACCGGCAAATAGCAAGAGGCAAAAAGAACGCATGCCCCAGAGACGGGCTGAGGGCTCATTTACAGTAGCAACCATTTTTCAACAATTTTGCATAAATTTTGAAAAATACGTTTTCACAACCAATAATCAAGCGCTGAACCATGTTGATTGCAACGAGTCAGCAGCCCAAAGGCCGCAAACGAAACGAGTTGAAAAGCGATTTTGAGAAGGAAAAAAGGAAAGAGATTTAATGAAGTTTAGCACGATCATTCCCCTAAGAGAAGCCATGAGATGAACGTAAAGTTCTCTAATTGGATGCATTGAACGTCGAGATCCTTTCTATAGGCCATATTTTTATACCCTTGCAAAAAGGATATATTCTTTCTGGTCAGGAGTTTGCAACGCAGAGAAGGAAGCATCTCCGACCATATAAAGTATATATATTCTTGATCAGCAAGACGAGCTGAGTTGATATAGCCATGTCCGTCTGTCCGTCTGTCCGTCTGTCCGGTCTGTCTGGATCAACGCAATCTCCTCCGAGACTATAAGAGCTACAGAGCTGAAATTTTGCACATAGGCTAATGTGCTGCAGGCATTGTATATCTCGGAATCATCCGGATCGGATGACTATATCCTATAGCTCCCATAGGACAGATCGGTTTTAAGAAATGTTTTAGTCGAATAACTTCGACGTTATTTAAGTCAGAGACTTGAACTTTGGAATATATATTAATGAGTTGCACCCAAATACAAAAATATATAGAATATATATCTACGCCTTTTGGGGGCGTGGCAAATCGGATAAAACTATATCTTCTACAGTTTTAAAGCTAGAGCATCCAAATTTGGAAAGTAATATACTTTTGGCCTCCCCTTCAGATTGATCAAAAAATTATATATCCACGACTACTTGGGGCGTGGCAAATCGGGAAAGTCTATATAGTGCTCAACATAAATCCTTCAATATTTTTGACGCTGTTAAAGCCAGAGACTTGAAACTTAAAACATATATTTGTATCAACCACCCCTAAAAAAAAAATATAAAGAATATATATCTACGCCCATTAGGGGCGTGGCAAATCGGATAAAACTATATCTTCTACAATTTTACACCTAGAGCTCCAAAAATTGACACAGACGTTAGGCTTGACTGTTTCGATAAAATTATGAAAAATTATATATATCCGCCTCTTGGGGGCGTGGCAAATCGGAGAAAACTATATCTTCCAAAGTCTTATAGGTAGAGCTTCAAAATTTGATATATAGGTTACTGTTGCCCTGCTCAATAGATTGCCCAAAAATGATATATATCCAATTGTTGGGGGCGTGGCAAATCAGAAAAAACTGTATCTATATCCTTTGCAATTGCAAGGGTATTACCAAACTTCGGCATGGCCGAAGTTAGCCCATCCCTCTAGTTGATATATATACATATGTATATGTATATATAGGCTGTGGCTGATCGGTGGGCAAGAGACGTGCGCTGCCTCGGCCCCCACAGATAAATGCTCGAAAACTGTGGAATAATGAGATAAACGCGAAAAATTAGCGATCGAAATGGCTGTTCAGCACGGTTTTTGGAATTGGGCTCAGCTTTTGTTTGGCTTTTGCCTTAGCCTTAGCCCAATCACGCAGTTGCATTTACTTACAACAACAATATCAGCTGCTGCTGATACTACAGCATGTTGTTACTCTAATTATGTGCCGATCTGTTGTGCCAGTTGTTTAGCATATTTTTCAATTGTTATTGTAATTGGCCATCATGGCTGCCATAAGGAACGTGTGTGTGTGCGTATGTTTGTGCACTCTAATGAAGGCCCTGTACACGTCCATTTTGACCAAGTCCTCTCGTAAACGAAAACGTTTTAAGGCTTTTCATGAGCACTCTTTGCCGTTTTGCCCCGAATGGCCTTTAAATGATGCTGCCAACAACAGTCCAATTTTCGCAGCCTGTCGCGTAGCAAAAAACTTCCGACAAAGCTTAACGCTCGGTCAATGACAATTTGGAGCCCTACAATGAGATACGACGGCGGCTTTAACATTTCCGGCTTAAGTAGAGGCGCTGATGTTGTAATTGAGCATGGAAGAGACAGACAGAGATAGAGTAAGAGAGAGACAGAAAGAGTGTGTGAGAGATTTGTGATCAGTGAACGTTTGGCTTGGGTCTGCGATCAGCTAAAGGCGTTTTTTTCTGTGTAAAGTCAACACAAGTACATGTAAGATGACTTAGTTAAATTCAGTTTAGTCAGATAATATTCACAAATACAATACAATCTAGAAATCATCAAATCATCTACTCTGAATTTATATTTAATATGTATATTTATACAATACTAAATCATATAAAACTAATTGTAGTATTTATATAAGTAATTTGTTTGAAGAAATTTTAAATAGAGCCAATAAATGAAAAGTCAAATTCATAAATATATGAATAACTCTTCGTTCTAATCAAAGTTATCCATAATATTTATACAATTATTCAATTTTGAGCCAGATATAACCGCTATTAGTATTTGGCCTAGACCGCCCCCACTTTCGTCTATAATATGTAAGTTAACTTAGACTGCAAGTTCTTTTTAAGCTTCAGAAAGTATTAGACAAGTATTGCTAACCTTTCCTATTATGCTGTCTCTTTTGCTATCAGATTACATCTTTGTACGTATGTACATATGTATGTGAGTCTGTGAATGTGTGTATGTGTTTATACACTTAGTTGTTATCTTGCTGCTGTTGCATAAATCAAATAAATTTGTTAAATTATAACAATTTGAATTTTAATAATTTTAACTCTTGTGCAGTGGTCTTTTGTTGTTGTTGTATTTTTTTTTTTTTATATATGTTTTTTGTATTCATATTTTTTTCTCATCTTGCGCACACTTAAAAATGAATTTAAATAAATTTCACGCTTGGTTAAGCCAAAGCGAAAGCAAGACACACTCAAACACACACACAGATACAGACACAGATACAGCGAGACAATTATAATTATAATCATTTACATTTGACATTGGCTGACTGAGTGGCAGCGACTGCGACGTCAGCTGCGCGATAATTTATCATTTGGTTTTGCATTCTCAACTTGCTCGTGAGAAAAATATGAGAGAGTGAGAGAGATCTCGCTGGCTGATAATGACGATAATGGTGCACAGGACATGGCAGGACTCGCCGACTGATGTCCTTTGTGTTTTTTTTGTATGTGGCATTTGCATAAAAAACGCATAAAGTGCAGCCAGCAACGCGACAATCGACAATTGTAATTGGACTTGGCTAATTATGCGCTCAAGTGGAAGAACGCAAAGACTCGCTCGATTTGGATGCCAACTTTTAGTGAACACGCGTACTATTTGTTGGTAATTAATTGCAACAACTGCAACCACAATGGACTCATAGACATCAATTATATGCGTTGACTCTATCTCTATCTCTAACCCAAAACTCAATTTTATTGTTCTCTTTCTCACTCTCTCTCAGTCTCTCTGTCTCTCTCTCTCTCTCTTTCTGTCACTCTCTAAATAGTTGCGTCGCGGGTGTCTCATTAAAATAGTTTTTTGTTGTTGTTTAGCTTGTTATAGACATTGTTATTGTTGTTGTTGGTGTCCATTATTTCGTCTAAACTTTTATCGCTTTTTGGCATCTAGCTCGAACGAACAAACGAATAGATAGAACAATGCGACCGACTCGACGGCAAACACTGAGTAGCATAATTATAATTATATCAAATTTTGCTACCATTTAAAACGCATTAAACGCACCGCAATTCAAGACCCAACAACAACAACGAAAAGAAACATAAAGTTAACAAGAAAGAAAAAAAACAATGCCAAGTCGAAATCGAAAAATCTCAGGTCTCAAGGAGAGCAAAGAGTAAAAGAGACAAACTGCTAACCAAGAATAATTACCTGAATTTGTTTGCTGCTTTTGTTCAATTATTTATAGGCTACTTTATTAAAGAGCCCGACAAATGAAAAGTGACCGCACTCTGGACTGAGGGCCCATTCATAACAGCTCCTAATGGGCACAGCCAATGGCGCGGGTGTGGGTTAAGGAAAATCCAAATAAAAACCATTGCTATACATCGTCCACAAGTGAAATGCGGATTCCCAGGATCATATATATACAATACTGAATATATGACTTATTGACAGACTAATTGAGTTTATATGATGCGTGTCGAAAAATATAGAAATTTTAGCCAATCCGTCAAATAACTGTAAGAACTTAATGAGGAAAACAAGAGATACTGGGATATATACAAAATATAGGACATAATATGATATGTCCGTGTTATATTGTATATCAATCGCTGACCAAATTTAAGCAAGTAAAAACGCTGTAGTCGGGCCTGTCCGACTGGGAGATCTCCTGAACCAAGATGTTTTAAACAATCTAACTTACATACCCAGTAAAATTTTCAGTAAGGTGCTTCTTAAAATAACGCCCTTTTCCTCAGATTTCATCATAATATATTTCATTCTGGTTACATGAAAATCGAGGTGTTTCGAATTACACTTATTTATAAAACGTCTCAGCAATACATGAGGCGTTCGCTTAAGGAGTAAGAGATTTTTCATGATATGAACTTCGGCTTCGCAAAATACGAGCCGAATTCATCGATCATGTAAAAGTGGAATAGGCAATCGTCTTTTCTTTTTTTTTTTGGTTACATTGGCAATATGCAAAGTGTGCAAGCACAAGTATGATAGGAATGAAAAGGAAGATGTAAGAATCAGCAGTAAAACATGAGCGTCAGTTTCTGACTCTTTTTTACGTTTTTTGGTGACGCCACTTTAGTATAAAGACGTCATTTAAGAATAAAGTAAGTATTAATTAGACTCTGTTCCCAAAGGGAAAAAGAGTCTATTGGATTTGTGCAATGTCCGTCTTGCTGTCTGTCCGTCTGTCCGTCTGTCCGTCTGTCTGTATGAACGCGCAGCATTTGGACACTATAGAAGCTAGAGACTTGTAATTTGGAATATATACTCGTGTGTATCCGCGTCAGATCAAGTTTGAGTATTTTTCCGATACGCCCACAGGGGGCGTGGCAAATCGGGAAATGCTATATCTATTAAGACTAAAACGCTGTTATTTTAGTCAATATTGCAGTCTAAGAAATGGGGTTTAGAATATATATTCGTGTACACCACGCGGACGTTTTAAGATATAGATTATATATCTACGCCCATTGTGGGCGTGGCAAATCGGATAAAACTATATCTTCTACAGCTTTGAAGCTAGAGCATCCAAATTTGGCATGTGGGTTACTGTTGACCTTCCCTTAAGTTACATCAAAAAGTTATATACCCACGCCCCCTGGGGGCGTACCAAATCGGGAATATATATATAGCGATTTGTATAAATCTTATAATATTTTGAGCGTATTAAGAGCTAGAGACTTGAAATTTGGAATACATGTGCAAGTAGATCACTCGGAATCAAAAATATATATTATAGATATTTACGCCCATTAAGGGCGTGGCAAATCGGATAAAACTGTATCTCCTACAGTTTTGGAGCTAGAGCGTCCAAATTTTGCATGTGGGATACTGTTGACCTCCTCTTAAGATAAGTCAAAAGTTATGTATCCACGTCTTCTGGGGGCGTGGCAAATCGGGAATTACTATATCTTTTACTAAAACCGTGATAATTTCGGCAATATTTCCGTCAGAGAGTTGGGACTTGGAATATATATACTAGTATCCTACCTCTACCCAAAAATGTATGTTATATATAGCTACGCCCATTTGGGGCGTGGCAAATAGGGTAAAACTGTATCTCCTACAGTCTTAGACGTAGAGCATCCAAATTTGACATGTGGGTTACTGTTCATGAAATTAAAATTTACGAAAAAAAAAAAATAATAATAATCATAATGTAAGCCTCCGTAAAACAAATTCTAGTTGACCTAACTGGGGATTGAAGCAGGGTCTTCGCTACCACAACGCAAGTCTGTTTAACCAAATCAAAACACTTCCAAACTCAGTTTGGCACATAGCCACGCAAGAGACGCCGTGGTGTTGTGGGTAGAGTGGTGGCATGCGAAGCGCGAGTCCTAGGTTCGATTCCCAGCGCTGACGCGTGATATTATCATTTAATAAAATTTTTTTTTTTATTTTTTTTATAACTTCTATGTTATTTAATGGATTTGATAAAATTTTCAGCATAAATCCTTATATTTATTAAAACAAATTCTAGTTGACCTAACTGGGGCAAGTCTGTTTAACCAAATCAACACACCAAACTCAATTTGGCTCAAGAGACGCCGTGGTGTAGTGGGTAGAGTCGGAGGCATGCGAAGCGCGGGACCCAGGTTCTATTCCCATCGCTGCCGCGTGATATTATCATTTATTAAAATGTTTTTTTTTATTTTTTTATTATAACTTCTATGTTACTTAATGGATTTTGATAAAACTTTCTGCATAAATCCTTATATTTTATTAAAAATACGGTTTTACCTAAAAAATTAAAAAAAATGTAAATGTGGCTTTATTTGCAACTAAACTTTTATTAAATTGATTTTGTGAAATGTGGAGCCAGTATCCAAAATATATAATAAAAACCAAAATAGTATTTTATTTTAAAAAAGCTATATGTAAAATTGTATGACTGTAGCTAAATTGATGTAAAAGACATGCTCAAAAAAGGAATCTCAATAATCTCGCATTCAAACATACGGAAAGACGGACGGACGGTCTACATATTTATTGAGCCTACACACCTTTAACAGGAACAGAGTCTGACGCAGTCGGTGGCGCCCGACTGCAACGTTCTTACTTGTTTTTCAAGTGGTTAATAGTAATTTATGAACATAAGTGTTTCCTTCAGCATTTTATGGTAAGTTATATATTTTATTGATTAAGTACTGAACTATATAAATTCTTTTAATAATACCCTAAACCCATTTAAAATGGGAATTCAGGGTATTATGGTTTTGTGACAATGTATGTAACAGGCAGAAGGAGGCGTGGCAGACCCCATAATGTATATATATTCTTCATCAGGACGACGAGCTGAGCCGATCTAGCCATTTCCGTCTGTCCGTCCATCCGTCAATCCGTCTGTCCGTCCGTAGGAACGCAGTGATCTGATAAACCACAAAAGCTAGAGATTTGAAATTTTAGATATATATTCGTGTATACCATACGCAGTACAAGATTATTTATTTTTTCGATAACTCACCCTTTTTCCTTATTATCGATAACAATCGATATTTCGACTTTATTTTTAAGCTATAACTTAAAGACCATAATAGCTAGAGATACAAAATGGACTATGTAGGTTTCTGTGATGCAAATACAGTTAATGAACTTTTTAAATTTTGGATACCTCCCCCATTAGCCCCATTAATGGAAAAGACGTATTTCAAATACTAGGGAGTTGGATGCCAATATTATATCCTGAAAATTTCAATAAGAATGTAGGTCTAGAACCGAAGTTATTTAACAATCAATTTCTCATAGAGCTGCCCAGAATGCAGCCCAAGCGCAGCCGCTATATCATATACGCAGTAAGCGGCGCGCGTGCCTGTGTATGTATATGTGTGCGTGTGTGTGTGCGCGAAGAGGGTAATATGCACAGATAAAAGATGTAAGCTAGATTGTTTAAAACACCGCCTCTGACTTGGTTCAGGGGATTTCATAGTCGGGCAGACCCGACTAGAGCCTTCTTACTTGTTTTATCCAGAGCTTTATTCTCTTTTATACTATGCAGAGCACAACATTCTAGAAGACAATGGCGACAAACACCTAAGACGAAAATGGCATGGAAAGACTACTGGAAATATTAAATAAAAATGTATACAAGAAAATTTATCGATTAGAATATGTATACTATTAATAACTTAAATATTTAGTCAATAAAAATATATTGTTGTCTTATATAATTGGGATTTACTTTTCAAGTCATGAAATTATGCCTTACATGGTATTTTATATTGAGTATCTGGACGATTGGTTCGAGTGTTAAAAAACGACACTTTAATTATCATTATAATATTTATAAGAATCTATATGTATGTGTGTGGGAGTAATTGCGTCAAAAGTGCTGACAGACTCAACAGCAGAATAACAATAACAGCAACAACAACAACCACAAGTGACTGCGACAGAGTCACTTGTGGAAAGTGTACGTGAGCGGGAAGCTATGATGATGATGGTTTTGATGATGATGACAGCACATTGTTGACAAAACAGCCAAAACAGTTAAATGCACTTTAGTTTATATTTTAACTGTTGGTTAAGTTTTGTTTAGTGATTTTAATAATTGCGCGATACCACCCGCAGCTACACCGACGACGCGTCGGCGTCAACCGCGACTGCAGTTGCGGTGCTGCTTGCGGCACGACACGCAAACCGAAGAACCATAGCCGGGGTCGGAATTTCATATAAATAAATGCTGAAGTGGACGTGGAACTGGCAGTGGAAGTGGAAATGGAAATGGAAGTGAACGACGCGAGGAACTGCAATTCGCGCGACAGGAACAATTAAAAGAGCGACGAAGCGCAACGCTTGTACATATGCCTCTCCCTCTCCCACTACCACGGACACCCTTTTAACCTCTTGCACTCTGCGGCTGTCGCCTAAATTCAGTCTGCCCCTCTACAGCACTCGTTCTATATGCAAATGCTGGCCCCTCGCAGAGGAATTGTCTCATTTGTCAGGCGCGCAGGCGCAGCTCAAGAAATTACTCGCACTCGCCAAAAACGAATTTATATATTTTAATCGCATTGTTTAACAGGTCCACAGCCACAGCAACAACGACGCTAACAACAACAGCAAGAACAACAAGCAGATAGCTAAATTAATTATTTTTAACGAATTTACAATGCTCTTGCTTTGCCAATAACGTTAATTTTATGTATTGGTATATTCATAAAAATTATTATTATCATTAACATTATTATTTGTATTACTATAACTATTGTAATATTTACAATATTATATTACAATATTATTACTTATTATACTCATTTTAATAATAATAGTCCATTTTGTTACTATTATTACTATTAAAACTATTATTACTATTAAATTCATTATTATTACCATTATATGAAACCCTGGAGATCGACTCTTGACTTTCATCGCTTAGCGGCCTACTTAGTAACTGGGTCACTCATTCAACTCAACACCAGCATCTGGTCTTCACGGATATAAACATATTGTAAGAAAAAACCTCTTCGCAATCATAAGTATTTCATACTAGGACACGTTGTTGAGCACCTCCTGTAGATACAATAAATGATATTTATAATATATATATATACATATGTATGTATGCATATATCCCGATATATACAAGAGTATTTGAAGCTCACAGCAAGTTTTCAGTCTTTTGGCAAATCCCTAAATGGGTTGCATTTTTGTAAAGCACTTTGGGACCTGTACAGCCGCAGACTGGACAGACTGGACAGACTGGATAAGCATCGCTTCCGGTCTCTGGGTTGGCTAGCTGGCTGGCTGGCTGGCTTTGGTATTAGTATTGGTGTTGGTGTTGCTGCGGTTAGTGGTGTGTATCAAATGAGGTCTGTGGCACCTCGCCGCCCCTGGCATAGGCCATAAAACTGCGTCTATCTCTTTTGTTTTGTTCAGTTGCTGTTTAGAGATAGAAAAACGAGATACTAATTTTTGGTACCTACTACACTTAATTTCCCCAAATATATATATATATATGTGTGTGCGGGTGTGTGTGTGTGTGTGTGCGTGTGTGCGTGCATGTGTGTGTGAGTGCTTCGTTCATTTTAAATGGAAATCTGTAAATTTGTTTTTATTGTCATTATAATTTTGTTACTCAAGTTGTTGCTGATGTTGTTATTGTGTTGTAGCTGGTTCTACTTGGCTGATAGCGTTTAGCACCTGACATTTTTAGTGGCAATTATAACAGCGAGTAGCATAGAGTCAACGAACCTCAGCCCACAGCCAACCAAATTCTGTAGGCACCGCTGGTGGAGGGAAAGCGACAGAGCAACGGAGTGACAGAAACCGTCAGTCAGTCAGTCAGTCTGCTAACGGTTCTTCTGTGTGTTTCATTAGAAGGCCATTAAATAAATGCAGAGTTTAAACTATCGCATACTTAAAAACAACAACAAGAAGACAGAAAATGGGTTTGCTTAGTTAGTCAAATAGTTAGTTAGTTAGTCCAACTAGAGTCACAAAACGAAACGAAACGTCATGTTGCATGTTGTCATGAGTCATAAAGCAGAGTTGCATGTGCAACTCTCTCAGGCCAGTCTACAACAAAAACAACAACAACGGCAACAGCAACACGGCAGCAAAGTTTTATTGAAAGTCGCAGTCGCAAAGAGCGCAACTTAAAATTAAATTAGAAAATAAAAATGCAAGCAGTAAAAAAGAGCAAGAAAAATAAAATAAAAGAAAAGGAAGTGCTAATTCGTGGTCGTTGGTTGAGAACGACGGGCATTTACCCTACAATTGATTGATGTTAATTCAATTCATTTTGTCTAGTCCCTTATATATTATTTTATTTTTAACTTTCATATTACGAAAAAGCTTTCAGAAAAGATTCACTATTTTCTGAACATTTTGCCTGAAAATTGACCAAATCTTAAATTTACTCTGATTTTTTAAAAATTAATTGTTAAAATGTAACAAAATATGTTTATTATACATCCACTTGAGGTAAAAATCACAATAGCCGATAGTCTTTACAAATTAAGCGTATGTGTGTATGTAGATCGGTTATCCGCGTTGCAGAAGTCGTTGGTAAAACGCGAGCTTCATTTCGCCTTGCTTCCCTTTTACTTAGCTCTTCCCAGCTGCCCCCACTCCACCCACTACACCCCTCCTGTGCCTTACATTTGTGCGGTTTACGGTACTGCTATTACGTTTTGTGTAGCGCTTTTTTTAAGACTACATACTATGATTACGTTTACGATTACATAAGAATATAATATCGCAATTAATCGCATTTAACACAAAAATGTTCGGACCGTTCAAGGCAGACCCGAACTTTTGCGTGTTGTTGTTGTTGTTTTTGTTGCCATGCATTTCGATAGTTGATGTTGTTGCTGCAGCAGCATGCTCAACACGACATACAAAAATTAAAAAGTATATATGTATGTAAGTATGTACGTATGTTTTTTAATAATTGCTTCGTTTTCTCTTGAATTAAATTTGATTGCCCATTGGGTTTTTGCTGGCTCTCTTTGCCATTTTGGATTGGCATGTGATGTGAATTCGTTTAGCTACATAGCCCAGTACACTTCTAGTCGTCCAACCGGAATCTCTCTTTAATCTGAAGATTTCCCATTAATGGAAGCGATTGACTGCATTTGGGGCCGTGGGCTCTCAATCCCTAGCTGGCTGGATGCGTTTATTATGATGATATTGTATTTTATTTGGTGTTTAGATCCAAAGATTTATGACTACAAATTATGGTACTTTATTGGGCGATAACATTTCCGTTCGTTCGTTCGTTCGCCCCGAGAGCTAACGAAATGCCGAAACTACTTAAAATCAACTTAATGTCTTGGCCAACGCCAAATGAAAATGAGACCGGCAATAAAAATAAACAATTAATCTTGAATAAAACATCTAACGGCCAAAGACCATAGAAAGACACTTAGACCGTGTCTTAGGTCTATCCGACCTCCACTCTCTAGTATCTATTCTCTCTTTTTCTCTCTAGTCCGTATTCTTTAAAAACCAATTGAGTGCCCATTATTAATGCCGGAGCGAGCGAGTCATAAACCTGAGAAATTTATTCTCACACCCAATTTGAGCAACTTCCAAGAGATAAGGGGCTTGATTTTCAGCTCCCCTCTAGCCATGCCACACACATACACATACACACACGCTCACACACACATTAACGCGCCGCGGAGGCCGCTGCAAAATACACACCTTATTTTGTCATTAATTTGCATATTGCAAGTGGAGAATGAGCCGCAAACGATGACCAGAGGGCAGTGACGGGATCCACCCCCATATACATCGAGAAAAGGCCCCAAAACCGAAAAAAAAATTGAAGAGAAAAATGTGTAGATTAGATTAAATGAAATGCTCGGCCGGGTCTCGGGATGGTGTGAACATAACTCTTAAGCCAAATTACAATAAATCATTCACAAATTCCACTTTTCACCTACGACTATGGCCCAAACAGCCACTGGGCAGTGGCCACTGGCCAGGTAACCACATGTAACCAGCTTACCAGCTAACCAGTCAAATTTGAATAATGTGGTAATGATAGACGCGCTTCAGTTGATGTAATGAGCGGTAAGTAGAGGCTAGGTAAGTTTCTAGGTTTCGGTCTAGCGTTTTCTTTATTCAGTATTTCGGCATTTCAGTTTCTCGTTTATCTAACTGCCAACTCTATGAACACTTGTTCTTCACATTTCGACCCTATAAATTAGTTGTGTTTTTTTTTAGCAACAGCATTTAACGTGTAGCGAACCGTTGTAGTTTCCCGGGAGCATTTGAATTTTTTATTATTTGCTCGCTGCTCATTTTTTCCGCCTCAGCTAACTTTTGCCCACATCGCGCTGGGCAATTAATCATACAACCAAATTATAAAGACACACTCACACACTCCCATACTTCCCATATGCATATTGACATTTGTTTTTAGATAAGCATCTAGTTAAACAGATTAATCAGTCGGTAATCAGAGATGGCAACTTAGAATTTTTGTATAAGTCTTATGAGGTCTTTGAAAAGCTATCAAAATTATATATACGCCGTATTAATGTAAGACAATTGCTAATGACTAATGAACACTTTTCACATATATGTATGTATATATGTAAAAATACACTATAACATAGTATTTTTTCTAAATTCTTACTCATATGCCAAATTAGTGACTCTGTATCGATTACCTAATCTACAGGCTTTCAAAGCAAGTTGAATTGCCTGTCTAATAGATTAACATTATAAATTATTTACTCTCTCCCAGTTCCTTTTCCTACTTTCCATATACAGTTTCTGTTTTATTCTCCTGCTATTGCTCTTACACGCTTTTCATCGATCTTTTAACGATGTAAGGTTATAAAAATATATATTAGATATCCCCCTTCTGCGTTATATAAAAGTATGTTGATTTTTTTTAATTTATAAACTAATAGCACGTTAAGTTTGGTTTGAAAATGTTGACTAATAGGGCAAATGATCTAAAATGATCTACAAGGCTGGCTGACATGCAATGTTTGCACCTCAGGCCCGAGAACAAAATTGGCAAGACGTAAAAATAACTGTTGGGCAGCTCACTGGTTCACTAAGCTGCCTGCACGCTTTTCCAGCTGCGGCGGCGACGCGTCTCGACTGTTGCGCATGCGCAAAACGACGACGCTGCCAACTTCCGCTGTAGACTGAAAATTTATGCAGTTTTAAGTAAATTTGTTAAATGCGCGCTTTAATGCTTCGTTAACGCTTCGTAAATTTTTCACAAAAACAAAAACGAGGCAAATAACAAAAAGCAAAATAAGAAAAACTGAGAAAAGACTTTAACAAGGCAACAGAACGCGATGCGCGATGCGAGAAGCGAGAAGCGAACAGCGCATAAAAGTCAACCACCTGTAATGAACTGACGCCACCGCAATTTAATTCACTCTGCACCACAATGCAGCAAAGCAACACTCCACCGTATTCCACTTCACTCCAGTTTGAGTGGATGCAAAGTGCAGCTAAGCTTTCCAATGGTCAGAGGGCTGCTTAAAATTTGCTCAATTGCTTTGCTCTGCTCTGTTCTGGTCTCAGCTGGCAGCGGTGCAAAACTGTGCGTTCCGCTAATGAGCGGTGCAGGAGCGGTGGTTGCCTGTGGTTGTGGACGCTCTTAATTAGTCATAGTCGTAGTCATGTGTGTGTGTGTGTGGGGAGAGTTGAAGAAGAGGACGGCCTTGCCGCTTTAGTTGATGTTGCTTTTGCTGCGGTTGCAATATTTCTTTGAAATTTAATCTATTGTAACTAATTAAGCTACAGCCGGTGCCCCAAGGAAAACACTTAATTTACTGTTAATATTTGCTGTTTGTGGCTTTGGCATCAATTGCTGATGCAAGCTACAACAACAAATACAACAATGCAAAGCCTAAATGCAATTCATACCGTTGTTTTGCATTATATGCGCTGGGACTCACTTAACCCTATTGCTGTTGCTGCTGTGAATTTGGTTTGCATAGATAGTAGCTAAGCCGTATTTGCTGCTGCTGCTGATGCAATCAATCTAACAAGTGCTTCAAGTGTAAATGTGTAACTTATTCTGAACTGATTAGCATAGACAAGCGCATAAGTAAGAGTATATATTTATATGCATATGATGTTATTCTCTTAACTCAATTGATCCTCTTTGCATTCGTTAACATTTCACTGGCTGACTAAAGCAGCTGTTTCCATTTGTAGTTACAGTTAGATGTAGATATATAGTTAGTTGTTTAGAGAATGTGCTTATTCTCTATGCACTTCGCTTTTCCCTTGCATTCGTAAACGTTTTACAGGCTGATTTGAGAAAGCGGTTTCGTCTGCAGATACACTTAGTATTAGTTACATATAGAAGAGTATGATCTCACTCAAACGCAATGCTATTTACTTTATTACTTACATATTTTTGCAATTAAAGAAGCCTTTTCTCTCTCTCACTCTCTGCTCCCTCTTTGGGTACTCTCTGGCTCAGCAGCAAATTTAAAATTAACCAATCGATTTTATCGATGGCTATAATTGAGAGCTGGCATTAACACCGTAACACATTTTGTCCCCCTCCACTCCCGAGTGTGCTTCTCGTCCACCTTCCAATGACACCTCTTAGGCTGCCTGATTGTAATTCGTTATGTATGCTGCATGCATCCGCAATCTTGAATCTGTATCTGTATCTCTGAATACGTATCTGCGTCTCGCACTCTTCAAACGACCACTTTTAGGCAGGCTGTCAATATTCGTTAAGCCATTTCATATGTCGTTTGTATGCTAAAGTGTCAAGCCTGACAACAGGCCAGACTTTTGCTTAATGATCTTCCAGTCTTGAGGCATCACTCTCTCCCTCTTCCCCTTTCTCTCTCTTTCTATCTCTTTTCTCTCTCTCTCTCTCTCTCTCTCTCTCTCTTTATCTCTCTCTCTCTCTCTCTCTCTCATTAATTTTCTCATTCACTTTCACTGAGCAAAATTGATTCGCTTGAGCAAAATCTTAAAATAAGCTTAAACTATTCCAAGTTAATAATAAATACGTATAATTTTCGAAATGGAATGAATTTACAATGGAATATAATCGACGTCTCTTACGTGTAAATACTACATATATACACTAGCTTAGAATTTGAATTACAATTTTCGTTGTTTAGTTGAATTGATTAATGAATGGAATAAACTTATAACAAAGTTCATTTTATTGCTTATTAGGAAAAAGGTAATTCACAAAATTTCGCTTAAGATTTTATTTTGAGATAAATCTCTTTTATATCAATTAATTTGTTTCAGTGTAGTCGGCATGGCAGTAAATATATCATAAATTCAAAATGAAGTTGACGATTTATTTTCCTTTGCAATTATCAGCATTATGTTTTTGCTAAAATTGCGCACGGCTTCGTCTTGGTCTTCGACCAAGTCCCATCCCCCAGTCTGCGATCCCCAATCTCCAATGCTCGCTCCCTCCTGGGAACAACCCCGGCCAAGCGTTTTAATAAACTTGTTGCAATCACAACAGCGAAATAAATATAAAACCAGAGGGATGGGCTAACTTCGGCCATGCCGAAGTTTGGTAATACCCTTGCAATTGCAAAGGATATAGGTACAATTTTTTCTGGATTTCAGGATATATATAATTTTTGGGCAATCTATTAAGGAGGACAACAGTAACCTATATATCAAATATTGAAACTGTACCTATAAGACTTTGGAAGATATAGTTTTATCCGATTTGACACGCCCCCAAAAGACGGATATATATAATTTTTTATAATTTTGTCTGTCAATTTTTGGAACTCTAGGTGTAAAATTGTAGAAGATATAGTTTTATCCAGTTTGCCACGCCCCCAAAGGGCGTAGCTATATAATCTATATCTTTTTGTATTTGGGTGCAACTCAGGAGTATATATTCCAAGTTTCAAGTCTCTGACCTTAATAACGTCGATGTTATCCCACTAAAACATTTCTTAAAATCGATCTGTCCTATGGGAGCTATAGGATATAGTCATCCGATCCGGATGACAATGCCTGCAGCACATTCCAGCCTATGTGCAAAATTTCAGCTCTGTAGCTCTTATAGTCTCGGAGGAGATTGCGTTGATCCAGACAGACTGACAGAGAGACAGACAGACAGACAGACGGACAGACGGACATGGCTATATCAACTCAGCTCGTCTTGCTGATCAAGAATATATATACTTTATATGGTCGGAGATGCTTCCTTCTCTGCGTTGCAAACTTCTGACCAAAATTAATATACCCTTTTTGCAAGGGTATAAAAAGGTAAGAAACAACTTACAACAGCGGGCAAAGAAATATAAATTATAAATCGTTTCTGACATTTCAATTGACAGACACCAATGAGCGAGTTAATTTTCTTGCCGAGACACAGTTAAGCGTTAAGCACAAAATATGCCCCGCTCGTCGACACACAGCGACAGTGGCTGCAAAAAAGCACTCGACGTATGGATACCCCTCAATCGCCCCTCCCTTCCTTCCCTGAACTGTGCTGTCCGGCTACTGTGTTAGCTGTCGCTCAAAGTGGCGATCAATGCCGTGTGAGGCGATGCTAGGCAGCAAATCCAAAATGTGATTAATTTCGTGCATATTAGAAATCATTTTTCAATTACCAACAATTTTTCAAATCGCAATCCGGTTGCTACTTACTTGCTGGTTTACTTATGGCCTGTTATGATTTCTGACAACTTATCAAATCGAACGACAGAAAATCAAAAGTGATATCAATAAAGAGATCAACGAGCCGTCTTGTAAAACTGTTAAGTGAAAGCAAAAAATAAACTAAAGAAAAAAAGAAAACCCAAAAGCCAAATACCAATACAGACATATGAGAGACCCATGAATGAATGTATAGGAAATTGTGGCATAGGTAGGCAGCAGACGATCTGACTAACTGACTAACTGGCTGACTGACTGACGATCATTCGGTCAAGCAGACAGTCTGGCAGCAGTCAATACTCCTCTACTCTCCTTCCACCACCAACCACCAACCACCACCAAGCACCACCGCCTACCGTCTTCAGTCTTGAATCTTCAGACTCTTCCTTCCAGCCACGTTTAAGACGCAACGCAACGCATCACGATCGTTAAGCTGCTTAGGGGATTAGTGTTTTGAGACATTTGACACGTTAACGTTACACACACACACACACACACACACACACACACACACACACACACACACACACATCACACACACACACAAGCATAAATGCACACTCACCTGGTCTATATAGTTAAATAAACATATGAGCGACTGGCAGCAACACTGCCCCACTAAATATCAGAAAGGAAGTGCGTCGCGCCGCTTAAAATGTTTCCAATGAATACGCACAAAACTCAAGTAGTTGCCAGTTTGAGGTACAGTAATTAGTGTGTGTGTATAAGTGTGAATGAGTGTGTGTAAGGTGCTCTAGTGTTAAATCATCTGCTGTGTAGCTGCATTAGCCGTTGAATGGCTGCTTAAAAAATGTGGTTGAATGCGCTCACAAATACAGCAGAAAGTACGGAATAAATATACCTGATCAGCATAAAGTTGACAGATCTATATAGCTTTCCCCATCCATCTATTTCCATACAGTTTGAATCGGACTAAGTTACTATATCATATAGTTGCCATAGCAATGATTGGTCTAAATTAAAGTGTTAGTGTGACAAAATTTGTATTACAGTCGTGTCACAATACAATGAACTATATTTTGCAAGGCCTGTACGGAGTATTAAAGTCGTTCACTATATCGAGGTTAAAGTTTTTCCTTAAAAACTTGTTTTATTTGGTCAAAATACACTTTGTATATATAAATTCAAGAGATTCTTAAAAAAACAAAAGGTATGGGCTAACTTCGGCCATGCCGTAGTTTGGTAATACCCTTGCGATTGTAAAGGATATAGATATAGTTTTCTCTGATTTGCCACGCCCCCAACAAGTGGATATATAAAATATTTCGGCAATCTGTTAAGCAGGGCAACAGTAATAACCTATGTATATATCAAATTTTGAAGCACCCAAATTTTTAGAGGATTTATTCAAAGCACTATATAGACTTTCGCGACTTGCCACGCCCCAAGTAGGCATGGAAATATAACTTTTTGATCAATGTCAACGAGAGGTCAAATGTATATTACTTTCCAAATTTAGATGTTCTAGCTTCAAAACTGTAGAAGATATAGTTTTATCTGATTTGCCACGCTCCCAAAGGGTGTAGCTATATAAACTGTATCTTTTTGTATGAGGGTGAGATTCATGAATATATATTTCTTATTTCTAGTATTCGACTTTAATAGTGCCGAAGCTATCCCACTGAAACATTTCGTAAAACCGATCTGTCCTATGGGAGCTACAGGATATAGTCCTCCGGTCCAGATGATTCCGAGATATACAATGCCTGCAGCAGAATGGACCCTATGTGCAAAAATTCAGCTCTGTAGCTCTAATAGTCTCGAAGGAGATTGCAGACAGACAGACTGACAGTTGGACAGACAGACAGGCGGACAGACAGACAGACGGACATGGTTATATCAACTCAGCTCGTCTTGCTGATCAAGAATAAATATACTTTATATGGTCGGAGATGCTTCCTTCTCTGCGTTGCAAACATCTGACCAAAATTAATATACACTTTTTGTAAGGGTATAATAAATAGGAAAACATAAATGTATGCTAGTTGAAAGAAAAGGCGTTCCCAAAATTACTTTTGAACCTACATATTTGGAGTACTACAGGTAAATATGTGAATTTTTATACCCTGAACCCATTGAAAATGGGATATTAGGGTATAATGGTTTTGCAAAAAGTATGTAACAGGCAGAAGGAGGCATGGCAGACCCCATAAAGTATATATATTCTTGATCAGGACGACGAGCTGAGTCGATTTAGCCGTGTCCGTCTGTCTGTCTGTCTGTCTGTCCGTCTGTCCGTATGTATGAACGCGTCGATCTCAGAACCTATTAAAGCTAGAGACATGAAATTTTGCCGAAGGCGCGCATGTCGAATTTGTTTTAGATATTCGATAACTTTTCTTGTTTCACTGATATCGACTAAAAACGTTATCAAGATTCAGATTTTTGACCATATCTTTGACATCTTTTTAGCTAAAGTCACCAAACTTTCTATTTAATTTCTTGCACGTAAAATACACTTTCTATTTTTTAATATTTTGGATACCGGCTCCACATTTTACAAAATCAATTTTAAAAAAAAAATCATGAAAGCCACAATTTAATTTTTTGACATTTTTTAAGTAAGACCGTAATTTTAATAAAATGAAAGAAATCAATGCTTAAATTGTAATTAACATCTGTTTAGTAAAATAGAAGTTATTAAGCAAAACACTTTGTCAATCTACGAAAGCACGCGGCAGCTAGCGTCAATACGTGTGCAGTGCACACTCTGCACACAGTCTATACGTGTACACACATACATTCAAATGTGTGCATTCTTCTTTGAATTTTATTTGTTAAATCACAATTTCAGTTTCATTGTAATTCTCGCCGCTGCTACTTCAATGGCATATTTGTCACATTGTCTCGTAGTCGGGCAGTCCCGACTAGAGCGTTCTTACTTGTTACTATATCGAGGTGTTCACTATACCCAGACCCGACTGTATATAGATAAGTAATAGGGTTTGAGCGAAGGACTAATATCAAACCAAATCTTATCAATATTGGACTACTTAAAACTTGATTTGATTTGAATTGTAGTACTGTAATATTTTTATAAAAAGCAAATGGAATCCATTTAAGAGTATGTATTTATACAGATACTTCTTTCTTGTTTGATATTTTTCTAACAATAATACATATTTAACATTTAATGTTTTTTTTTTATTTGTTTTTAATATATGTATACATATATAGAAATAAATTTCACATTTTAATATATATATATATATATATATATATATATAGATATATAAATATATATGAAACGGTATATATGTGTGTATATATATATATATATGTGAAATTTGTTTCTTTTATGCGAAGTAAATTCAATTAGTAAGAAATAACTTAAGAACTTGCATGAAACGTTAATATATTCATGACTATGATTACTATAAATTAAAGGTGTGAATGATAAACTGATTAGCCAGGTGATTTATTTGCTTCAGTCACACACAACATTTGCGAGTGCACTCATATTTTTAATTGATTCACATGAACTCATTCACATTCATTCATATTCATTCACACTCATTTACCGCATGCACTTTTCCTATCGATCACATTTATATAATGAATACAGGGCAAATACCTTCGCACTCTTTGTCGCTGTTGTTGCTGCTGCTGCTGCTGCTTACCTGTCCCTGTACCTGCCTCTGCCCCTGGCTCTGCTCTTGTGCTGGCTGTTGGAAAGAAACGTTTAAGACACCTTTTTAGTTACGCGCCAATGCGTAGCAATGCAGCTAAAAGCGGCGACGCATTGTAGCAGCGGCAGCAGCAGCAGCAGCGGCAGCCGTTCCCAATCCCAACTGCTGCGACTGCTGCTATGGGCTTAAACTGCAGTTCCTTATCTTAATCTTGGCAAATTTAATTTAAACTCAATACGCAATTTACGCAAAAAGCATTTTAGATAAAGGACACAAAAGTGAGCAGCGCATGCAGAATTCAGCCGCAGAGAACGTCGCATAACCGGGTACAGAAGCGGCTTATACAGTCGATGCCGCCACTGTTTCACTTCTTTTTTGTTGTTGCTATTGTTGTTGTTGCTGCTGTTGCGCATGCGCAGCGCAACGCAGCGCAGCGCAGCGCATGAAAGTTGACAAATGCCAAAATGCAAGCGGATTGTGTGTGACACTTCTTTTGAGTGGTCGGTCGCTAAGAGGCAGAGACCAGAACACAGTCTCGATTCTCAACTCTTTGAGATCTGACTGCGACTGCGTCTTAACTCTGGCGTTTTGCGATTTCTGTATCTTACTGCGCATGCCGTGATGCATTCAATCGTTCAAAGCATTTTGCGCTAAAACTCACGTGACGAGTGCAATGAGAAAGAAGCAAAGATCGAGGAGCAGCAGCAGCAGCAGCAGCTGGAGTCGAGCTCCCTTTTCTTTCTGATTTTCTTATTTTCTTCTTCTTATATTTATCAGATTTCTTAAGTGCAAAGCGAACTTGTTGGCTTTTTGTCATCTTTAATGTTTGAGCATCAAGTTAAATGTGACACTCGCTTTTGCTTTTGATTGGATAGGACCAAGTGGACGCGTTACGCATTCGTGGGAACGCAACACATAAGAACACAATGAAGAACAAAACAAGTAAGAAAGCTCTAGTCGGGTCTGCCCGACTACGCGACTCCCCTGAACCAAGTCCGAGCTGATGTTTTAAACAACCTAGCTTTTATCTTTTATCTATACATATTACCTCTGCGCGCATATACACATGCACACATACACACAGGCACGCATATACACATGCACACATATACACATGCTCACATATACACGTGCACACATATACACATGCACACATTTGTATACACATGAACACATATACATACCATGCACATAGAAGCACGCGCGCAGATTACTGCGTAGTTGATTTCAATGTATGTGTGCAGACGTACAGGTCGCTGCCGCGTGCTTTGACAATGTTTCATTTAATAACTTCTGTATTACTTAACGGATTTAAATGCAATTTTCTGCATTGAATGCTATTAATTTATTGAAAATACGGTTTTCACTAAAAAATTTCAAAAAATTAAATTGTGGCTTTGATAATTTTTTTTTGTAATAATTTTTTTTTGTGAAATGTGGAGCCGGTATCCAAAATATGAAAAAATATAAAATGTATTTTATTTAAAAAATCTAAAACAAAATTTGGTAGATGTAGCTAAAAATATGTAAAAGATATGGTCAAAAAACTGAATCTTGGTAACGTTTTAAATCGATATCATTGAAACGAAAAAACTTATCGAATATCTAAAACAAACTCGATATTTTCGCTGTATACACAGACCATCATGCAAAATTTGAAGTCTCTAGCTCTTATAGGTTCTGAGATCGACTCGTTCATACATACGGACAGACGGACAGACGGACAGACGGACAGACAGACGGACAGGGCCAAATCGACTCAGCTCGTCGCTCTGATCAAGAATATATATACTTTATGGGGTCTGCCACGCCTCCTTCTGCCTGTTACATACTTTTTACAAAACCATTATACCCTGATTTCCCATTTTCAAGGGGTCCAGGGTATAAAAAAAAACCTTGCAAGCAACTAATTAATAAGCGCATTTAACGAGACACACACACACAGCAAAAGCAATTGCAACAAACACAAATACAGAAACATATGTATATAATGTGAAAGAGCTAAATGGATAGAGCTATTAAAAGTTATGCTCGAAAAATTGAAAAACCATGTTAAGCCAAAGATCAAAGCTCGCTTTTGATTGTGAGTTGATTGAGACAAATGAAACATTATACAAACTGACAAAACAACCAGCAATGACAACGCCAATAACAAGAACTGCGTTGGCCACACGCCGAGCTACGAACTGCAAGCTGCGAGCTGTCGCCCTGAAGCCTTGTCAAAATGCATAAAAATTCAAATGAGAACCGCCGCTACAGGCCTCAACGACATGCACACACACACACAATACACGCCGAACATCAAAGTGCAACCAACTCCAACTCCGACTCCAGGTTCGACTCCATCCTCAAATGCGAGTCCAGGCCACGTTTACATGGCAATGTAGCTGGGGATTGGGCACACATTCGGGTTATAGTTTTCGGTTTCGGTTTCTCGATTCTCAATTCTCGAGAAGATTGAGATTTAATGCTTATTTGCGCAGAGTCAAAACAGAAACTTGGCCTGGACGGGGGCAAAAAGAGTTGGCCAAGAGTCGCGCTAATCATGACATAAAAAAGCGCAACAAAAACGATTTTCAATTCAATTTTAATGCGCGCGGCAATTTAATTAAAGTTTTTTTCTGATTTTTTCATCACATGCCGCTTGGCAGCGAGCCTAACAGCTGCACTGTTTTGTTGAGTAAACGGCTGGCTGAAAGAGTATGCCAGCTTCGGACTTCTGTTATTTTTTTCGTGTTTATTTTATTTGCTAATCTCAAGCCAAATGCATGTAAATCGCTGCGAGTCGTGATCGGTGTGCTAAAAGTCATTAAATTGGACATGCGATTAACATTATTTCACTCTAAATGACATTAAATGCAGTTGCATCGATCTGACTCAACGCAATAGATTAGCCTAAATGTGTGAGGCGTCACTGTCTCAATGTGAATGTTTGGTAAGCTATGCAACCGTTTTACTGCTCTTGTGTATGTGAGATGCTTGCATGTGAAAGCTTAGCTCAATTCGCACACGACTGTAGCGACCGACCGACCGACCGACTAACCGCCCTCTCGCCCACTTTTAATGACCTTGAGCAGGTGCATGTACATCGTCCACTGCCAATTTGCAACTCGATTTTGCGATGTATATCACTCATCGTGCAATTTATGTATTGCAATCCATTTGAGAACAATGCCAGCTTCTCAGTGAATGCATAAAATATTCTAGACATGTGTGTGTATGAGTGTGTGTGGATGTGGGGAGGGTGCACAATTAAAGCTGACGGGGGTCGGTCGTCTGAGAATGTTGTTGTGGTGCACGTCACAACGGGTAATTGGCAACTGGCAGCGTTAAACAAAAGGAAATGTTTAAACAAATTATTTTGAATTAAACCACAGGTATTTAATAATGTTTTGCGGTCGGCCAAGCATGGCGTTTGCAATGCATTCGAGCTGTTCGGCTATTCGTTTTTGCAGTTGTTCGAGTTGTTTCAGCTCTTTTTGGCACTCGCGATTTTACCACGGCTCGCTGTCGGTACAAAGCGGCGTATGCGTAATTTTTAATTTGTTAACGCTGCTCCCGTGCCACACTGACTGCAAAAACGTTTCAATTTCGCTTATCGCTCGCGCACTACGCAGAAGTACGCTTCAATTTTTGGCCATAAAACATACATAAAACTTGCCCCACCCCCTCCACTACCCCTCGTGCCCCATGGCCGCACGCAACCGCAGCCATTCACCAAGCAATTCGTGCGGCATGCAACATGCTTGGGGCAGCAATTAAGCACTGCCGCAGCTTATGCAATGCCTCAATCGCGGATTTACAGAGATATACGTACGCACATATGTAAATATATACATATGAATACGATAAACGTATGTGTTTATACATATGTATATGTTGATCATGCTCAATCAGTTTATATGAGTTTTTTCTTTAAGCCACGAGGCACGAAGTCCGCGTCTCAAGTGCAAACCAAAGTATTTAAGTACTTAATTACAATTTAACAAATTATTGAGTATCTTCATTTTTGTTTTACTGCTGTCGAACGCATTTCATTTTGTCTTAATTATGACTTAAGCTCTAGCAGATTTATTTAAAAAATATACAACGACAACATACTTTGCTACTTTTCAAAGTAACTACTTTATAGCAGTTTATCCATTTCTTAAATATGTTAAGTAAAATCTTAATAAACTTCAGCCTCCATTTTCCCTGTCCTTTCCGTCCTATAAATGTAATGTTCCATCGTCACACATTGACATAAATCTAATTTGATGAAAGGAAGCGCTTGCTTGATTGTTTGTTACGAAATCAACGTAAAATAATTCGCAAATCTATTCGCTGACCCACTATTGAATATCGAATACCTTCAGCTATTCCAGTCCTAACAATATTACTATATCATCAATTATTTAACACGTTTTGTAATGCTGCAGCAGCATCTGAATGATGACAGCGAATAAATTGAGAAATGGGGAATGACAGATGACAAATGAAGAGCGGCCAAAGCAAAGCGCAACTAAACAGTCAAAATAAGAAACACTATATATAGACATACATATACTGATAAACATTTATATATATATGAACTACATACATATGTATATAGCTATAAAGCGGTCTGTGTAACTGTCATAATTAAAGTAATTTGGTAGAAAATTTTTAGCCAATTAACCAAAAAGACGCAGAAAATGCGAGGCGAGAGTTGAGCGTCGAAACAACAATTTTTTTAACTGACAGCCCAGACAAAACGGACGGACAACAAATGCTACTTAGTTTAATACTTTAAAAAGCCATAATAATAGCAACAACAACAACTCCTCTTGGGCTTTATGGCGACGATGACGTCAGCAGAAAATCAAAAAAGAGAAAAACAACCGAGATACAAATATATCAATTCAAATGGTCTAAGAAATATCGTAGGTGTAAAATCCCCTAGCTTAGGCTGCTCGATCTATGATTGAAACACAATTCAAACATAATGTTTTAAGAGTCGGAAGAATAGTATTTGAAGTAGATACAGCAAATATTACCAAAAGAGTTCTGAGATCATCTGCTAACCTCATCTCCAGTCGTTGAAAACAGTTAACACCCTCTTCAAGATTTCTAAAAACTATTACACGAAAAAACATATCCTTAAATTTTGCACGAAGGTGCTTGTACACAACGTGCATATATTTCTGATATTTGATAATTTTTCCGAATTTCATGATATCGAATAAAAACGTTATCCAGATTAAGTTTTTTTTTTAGCAAATTTTGCATTAAGTTCTTTGTAAATAAAATACAGTTTCTGTTTTTCTTAATATATATTTTGGATACCGGCTCCATATTTTACAAAATCACTTTTAATTTAAGTTCAGCTGGAAATAAAGCCACTATTTAATTTTTTAAGTAAAACCGTATTTTGAATTAAATAAAAGGATACAATGCTGAATATTTTATTAAAATCCGTTATGTAACATACAAGTTATTAAAGAAAACATATTTTCAACCGCCAAAAGCACGTAGCAGCGAGCGCCAATGCGTGTGCATACAGTATGCATTCATTAAATTTTAATTGTTAAATCGCAATTTCAATTTTATTGTAATTCTGGTCGCTGCTACTTTAGTGGCGTCTTTGTCACTGAGAACATTATGAAGAGTGTGGTGGTATATCTAGAGACGGCGGGTTGCACGCTACGAATTCCATTTTCGGACCCACTACGGACAACATTTTTTTTCAATAAGAAACTCAAACCATAAAAAAAATAAAGAATAAAAAAATTAAGAAATTTAAAGTTTTTGTCTGTATATATATATGTCAAAATGCAAACTCGAACAAAGGTTCAGGGCATTTCGTAGTCGGGCAGTCCCGACTAGAGCGTATTTTTCTTGTTTATCCCTGACTCTGACCGCAAAGTTTTGACGCTTAATCAGCAAAACCAGTATAGCGTTAATTATGCCACGCCTTTGTCTGGCGGTCACTCAATTGCCTCGCAGGGCTGCTAGTCAAATGTCACAAGAAATTTGTCAAAATGTGCAGATTAAAAGCGCAGCGAGCAGCATCGAAGATGGTGAAAAGATACATGATATAGGGAGGGTGCTTGAATATATAATATTCAACAGAAGATAGACTCTGTACAATTAGTTATATGTAGTGTAATAACTAATAGATATGTGTGTGTCTTCTATTCCAGTCACTAAGATATCTTGACCCATTGCTGGTCGGGATTCCCATGGTATTCGATGGCTTTCATATTCTCAATTGAGTCGCATTACCAAATTTGTCTGGCAGACAGTTGGTTTCCATTCAGTCATGCGTCCATTCATTCAACTATTCATTGATTGAGACAAACGAGTCACAAAATGCAGTCTCATTCTTTTTGTTGACCAACAGTTTTGTCACTCAGCTACAGCTGACCCAGGAACGAATCCGGCCTAGGACCCAATTTTACTGTCCCATTCCCATGCCCCATGCCCCTTGCCCCATGCCCATTTTCTCTCCATCTCTTTCGAGTGCTACTCTCAAATTACAAAAATTATAATCGCAGCCACACGGGCTAAGAAAAAAGAGACGTGCTATAAAAATCAGAGACAAAGCAACAGAAACTCACCACAGTCACTCTCAACAGCAAACGGATAGACCATGGGATTGGCAGAGGGGAGACGGGAGTGGGAAGTCGAAACCAGTCGGCAGGCAAATCGAAAGACAACAACAGTGCGCATGCATGTCACTTAACCTGGGCTTTGACGCTGTGGTTGGGGCCGGGCCCTGTGGTGCTGTTGTGCTGTTGCGAGCGCTGCCTGCGGTGGTTGCCGACGTCGTCGTCTTTGTCTGCTAAGCTGGCTCGTTTAAACTCCGCCTTTTATTTTCTAATTGATTTAAAGTGTGTTAACTTCCGCTGTCGATAATTTTGGTCCAGCCAGCGTGAGAGCAACGCCGCCTCGCTTGCTGGCTTGCTTGCACTACCTCTAGTAGCGGCGCGGTCGGGTGACAGACGAGCCGTCTCGCTCTGGCGCACGCATCAATCGCTAGCTGAACTTTCGCACCAATAAGCAGCGTCGACGGCAATGTTGACGAGTGCCAAAAAAAAAAACCAAACCAGCACGTAAGCAGCGCGCAAGTAAACAAAAAAAACGCTTCGCTGCCTTTTTACAGCAAATTGTTAATTAATCTTAATGGCAACCGCGAGCTTCTCTCTCTTACCATCGCTATCTCTTTTACTCTCTTGCGCTTAGCGTCCATGTCTCGCTCTCTATGTGTCTCTGTTTCGCTTTGCTTGGCTGCAGCGTGTGGTGCAAAGGAATTCGCTCATTGCCTTTGAGTATGTATGTGTGTGTATGTGTGTGTGTGTGAAAGGTGTGTGTGTGTGTGTGTGTGTGTGTGTGTGTGTGTGTGTGTGTGTGTGTGTGTGTGTGTGTGTGTGTGTGTGTGTGTGTGTCTGTGTGTGTGTGTCTGTGTGTGTGTGTGTGTGTGTGTGTGTGTGCGTGTGTGTGGGAGGCTCAGTGTGTGGTTGGGGAGCTGCTTACCATTACAATTTTGACACCTCACACGTTTCGGCTTAACGTTGGCGTTGACGTCACTGCGCTGCTTGGGTCTGCTCTAGTCTGCTCTGCTTGGTACGCCTGCAGGATGTTAAGTAAAAGCATTTTAAAAGTTATTTTATGGCATTTAATGCAGTTTTGGATACAGAAAAACTGTGCGTTTAGATACTTTGACTTGAAGTTTTTACAAACACGCACACCATTACAACGATGGGGCGTGCAGGCCATCTCATTCTAGCTAACGCATGAGGACTTAGCACTTTTCTTGCTCTCTATGTCTGGTGTGCTCATGTGGGTGTGTGAAAATAGCGAACGTAACGGAAACGCTTTTATACAATTAGATGAGAGTACGTGGCAAAGATTATGCATCGCTAGCCGCCAGAAGGCGTGCCACTGTTCGTGAAACACTCAACTAAGGAGTAAACTTACTTATTTCGGCTCTGTTAAACAACATATTATATTGTAGTAATACATTTCACAACTGATTGATATACAGGCGGAGTCGTGTTGGTGGATATAGTAAAATGATGGCAGCAAAGAAATATTCTAAAATAAACTAAGAAAAGTGAGTATAAAGTTTGTATAAATATTATATTTTTTCCATTATCAGTATTATAAGACTAAATACAATTTTAATTAACATACTTATGCTGCAATCTGCCTTTGATTATAACATTTTTAACAACCCAACTCAATCAAACGAAAATAAAAATGTAAGTAAATAGAAGCAGCTATTTATAAGGAAAATGCCTTTGAACTTATGTTTAAAATTATTTATATACATACATATATATATAAAGTCAAGATTTCCAATAAAATTAATATAATTTTTTATTAATATCAGATGTTTAGTCACTAAATATTTAAATGTATCCAAATATTATTAAAATTATACCATGGAATGCTGATTAATAAATACTTTTTTTATAACATCTTCAAACTCATTTGAAACAAGTAAGAACGCTCTAGTCGCGTCTGCCCGACTACGAGATCCCTTGAACCAAGTGCGAGGTGCTGCTTTGACCAATCTAGCTTACATATTTTATCTGTAAATATTACCCTCTGCGCACACACACGCATGCACACATATACATACATGTACACACAAGCACGCGCGCCGCTTACTGCATAAATGATAAAGCGGCTGCGCTTGGGCTGCATTCTGGGCAGCATTATAAGAAATTGATTGTTAAATAACTTCAGTTTTAGATCTACTTTCTGAATGAAATTTTCAGTACAAAATATTGACAATTAAAGGTGTATATATGCGAAATCCCAACTCCCTAGTATTTGAAATACGTTTTTTGCATTTTTGGGGCTAATGGGGGAGGTATCCAAAATTTAAAAAGTCTATTATCTGTTTTTTCATCACTGAAACCTACGTAGCCAATTAAGTGTCTCTAGCTATTATGGTCTTTAAGTTATAGCTTAAAAACAAAGTCAAAATATCGATTGTTATCGATAATAAGGAAATAGGATGAGTTATCGATAAAAATCAAGTAAGAACGCTCTAGTCGGGTCCCGACTACGAGATCCCCTGAACCAAGTCCGAGGCGGTGTTTTAAACAATCTAGCTTACATCTTTTACCGGTACATATTACCCTCTGCGCGCACACACACACACGCACACATATACATTTAGCGGCTGCGCTTGGGCTTCATTCTGGGCAGCATTATGAGAAATTCATTGTTAAATAACTTCGGTTCAAGATCTACTTAATAAAATTTTTAGGACATAATATTGACATCTAGAGAAGTATATATACGAAAAAACAACTCCCTAGTATTTGAAATACGTTTTTTCCACTTATGGGGCGACTGGGGGGCGTTATCCAAAATTTAAAAACTTTGTTATCTGTATTTACATCACAGCAACCTACATAGTCAATTTGGTGTCTCTAGCTATTATGGTCTATAAGTTATAGCTTAAAAACAAAGTCAAAATTTCGATTGCTATCAATAATAAGGAATAAGGATGAGTTATCGAAAAAAAAAAATAAACTTGTACTGCGCATGGTATACAAGAATATATATCTAAAATCTCAAATCTCTAGCTTTTGTGGTTTACGAGATCACTGCGTTCATACGGACGGACAGACGGACAGACGGACGGACGGACGGACGGACAGGCGGACGGACGGACGGACGGACAGACGGACATGGGTATATCGACTCAGCTCGTCTTTCTGATCAGGAATATATATACTTTATGGGGTCTGCCATGCCTCCTTCTGCCTGTTACATACATTGTCACAAAAGCATTATACCCTGAATTCGCATTTTCAATGGGTTCAGGGTATAAAAATTAGAATTATATTTCTATATGTTTCAGTACACCTCAAGTGACCCATAAAATTTAAAATTGAATATAAAGTTATTGTTGAAAATTTAGCACATAATTGTCGCTGTAGACTCTATAGTTGGCCAACTGGGTTAGCTGGCAAGCGTTTCATGCGAACTGAGTGAATAATAAACAAGTAAGAACGTTGCAGTCGGGCGCCACCGACTGCGTCAGACTCTGTTCCTGTTAAAGGTGTGTAGGCTCAATAAATATGTAGACCGTCCGTCCGTCTTTCCGTATGTTAGAATGCGAGATTATCGAGATTCCTTTTTTGAGCATGTCTTTTACGTCAATTTAGCTACAGTCATCAAATTTTACATCTAGCTTTTTTAAAATAAAATACTATTTTGGTTTTTATATATTTCTGATACTGGCTCCACATTTCACAAAATCAATCTAATATAAGTTCAGTTGCAAATAAAGCCACATTTACATTTTTTTTAATTTTTTAGGTAAAACCGTATTTTTTATAAAATATAAGGATTTATGCTGAAAATTTTATCAAAATCCATTAAATAACATAGAAGTTAAAAAAAAAATAAAAAAAAAAAAAACATTTTATTAAATGATAATATCACGCGGCAGCGATGGGAATCGAACCTGGCGCGACTATGCGCCAAACTGAGTTTGGAAGTGTTTTGATTTGGTTAAACAGACTTGCGTTGTGGTAGCGAAGACCCTGTTTCAATCCCCAGTTAGGTCAACTAGAATTTGTTTTACGGAGGCTTACATTATGATTATTATTATTTTTATACCCTGAACCCACTGAAAATGGGAATTCAGGGTATAATGGTTTTGTGACAATGTATGTAACAGGCAGAAGGAGGCGTGGCAGACCCCATAAAGTATATATATTCTTGATCAGGACGACGAGCTGAGTCGACCTAGCCATGTCCGTCTGTCCGTCTGTCCGTCCGTCCGTCTGTCCGTCTGTCCGTCCGTATGAACGCAGTGATCTCGTAAACCACAAAAGCTAGAGATTTGAGATTTTAGATATACATTCTTGTATACCATACGCAGTACAAGTTTATTTTTTTTTTCGATAACTCATCCTATTTCCTTATTATCGATAACAATCGATATTTTGACTTTGTTTTTAAGCTATAACTTTTAGACCATAATACCTAGAGACACCAAATTGACTATGTAGGTTGCTGTGATGTAAATACAGATAATAAACTTTTTAAATTTTGGATACCTCCCCCATTAGCCCCATAAGTGGAAAAAACGTATTTCAAATACTAGGGAGTTGGGATTTCGTATATATACACCTCTAGATGTCAATATTATGTCCTGAAAATTTCATTAAGAAAGTAGATCTAGAACCGAAGTTATTTAACAATGAATTTCTCATAATGCTGCCCAGAATGCAGCCCAAGCGTAGCCGCTAAATCATCTACGCAGTAAGCGGCGCGCGTGCTTGTGTATGTATATGTGTGCGTGTTGTTGTGCACGCAGAGGGTAATATGTACCGGTAAAAGATATAAGCTAGATTGTTTAAAACACTGCCTCGGACTTGGTTCAGGGGATCTCGTAGTCGGGCAGACCCGACTAGAGAATTCTTACTTGTTTTTTTTTCGTAAATTTAAATTTCATGAACAGTAATCCACATGTCAAATTTGGATGCTCTACGTCTAAAACTGTACGAGATACAGTTTTACCCTATTTTCCACGCCCCAAATGGGCGTAGCTATATATAACATATATTTTTGGGTAGAGGTAGGATACTAGTATATATATTCCAAGTCCCAACTCTTTGACGGAAATATTGCAGAAATTATCACGGTTTTAGTAAAAGATATAGTAATTCCCGATTTACCACGCCCCCAGAAGACGTGGATACATAACTTTTGACTTATCTTAAGAGGAAATCAACAGTATCCCACATGCAAAATTTGGACGCTGTAGCTCCAAAACTGTAGGAGATACAGTTTTATCCGATTTGCCACGCCCTTAATGGGCGTAAATATCTATAATATATATTTTTGATTCCGAGTGATCTACTTGCACATGTATTCCAAATTTCAAGTCTCTAGCTCTTAATACGCTCAAAATATTATAAGATTTATACAAATCGCTATATATATATTCCCGATTTGGCACGCCCGCAGGGGGCGTGGGTATATAACTTTTTCATCTGACTTATGGGAAGGTCAACAGTAACCCACATGCCAAATTTGGATGCTCTAGCTTCAAAACTGTAGAAGATATAGTTTTATCCGATTTGCCACGCCCACAATAGGCGTAGATATATAATCTATATCTTAAAACGTCCGCGTGGTGTACACAAATATATATTCTAAATCCCATTTCTTAGACTGCAATATTGACTAAAATAACAGCGTTTTAGTCTTAATAGATATAGCATTTCCCGATTTGCCACGCCCCCTGTGGGCGTATCGGAAAAATACTCAAACTTGATCTGACGCGGATACACACGAGTATACATTCCAAATTATAAGTCTCTAGCTTCTATAGTGTCCAGACAGCAAGCACAGACAGCAAGACGGACATTGCACAAATCCAATAGACTCTTTTTCCCTTTGGGAACAGAGTCTAAAAATCGATAGCTAAAAAACACACTAGCTATAAAAATTGCTTACAAAATCAACAAACAAGCGATGTCCATGCAATGGCCATGCAAAATGACCCATTACCATTAATTAGTTGCGTTTAAAGCGGCAACAACTGCAACAACGACAACTAATGAAAAGGCTACAGCTGATAAAACGATACGCAAACAACTGCCACAACAACGACAGTAACAACAATAATAACAACTGCGGCAGTGACAATTTAAGTGCAATTAATATTCTTCTTTCTTTTTTATAAATTTTTATTTACATTTTTTTTTTGTATTTTTTGTGACATTTTTTGCAGGCCACCTGCAACATGCAACAAAGTGGGTGGTGGGCAGCGTGTGTTGCAGCCTTGGCAATTGTTTGGTGACATTTGTTGTTATTGTTGTTGCCAAATTGTTTGTTGATTTTTCGCCCAGTTGCAATCAGGGAGAGAGAGAGAGGTTCATTTTCTGGATGGACAGCCCCGCCCCGCCTCGACAAGTAAATATTATGGAGTTATTATTAAATTTAATCTACTGTCACGCCATGCCGCACACGTAATGTTGATTATATTTTAATTAATTTTCTAGACTTTAATGTCTTAATAATTTCGATTTCGCTTTTTGCCCATTTGCCAATTGCCATTTACTATTTGCGCGAAACAAAATCTCGAATTGCTAGGGAAATATCTTGAAAACTTTTTACAATAGAATTCCTATCAATTATATTCTGTACTCTCATAGCTATCAATCTGCAATTCGAGACAAATTGCTATCACACATTTCATTAATGATTATAGCTTGATAGCAATCGTTGGTGTTAAGTGGATTATATGGATTAAGGATCTGCCTGGGCTTCATGCCAATCAGCTGCAGTGGCTTGCACTCAGTTAAACACTGGACTACACAATTGAAAACGGAAATATGTTGGTCAACAATTCACTTGGCCGGTGAAGTAGCCTAGAAAATTACCGAAAATCGAAAGGAGCAAACAGAAATACACAAACGAAACCCAAAACCAAACAAAGCGCTGACTCGAGGGTCTCAACACGGGCGCGCTATTACGTGTAACTGTAATTAAACGAGTCAGCGATACATGATTTTAACGCCTGTCGAGTTAGACACAGGGAAAAAAAGGACGCCAGGGCAAACAGACGAAAGCGGACTCTGAACACAAAAACACCTGAACCAAAAACAACGTAAAAACAAGGCAAAAGGGCCGACTCGCTGGCCGGTAACAGGTTCACATTACCCTGGCGCGCTAAGCGGCTTTTAAGGACTGAGCCTTAGACTGGGACTCCGACACGGACACGTTTCTGTTTATCTAGTTCGAGGACAATGACGCCACAGAAAACGCTTCGCACAATACAACATATGCAGCTCTACGACTGCTGCTGCATTGTGGGTGTGTGTGTGTGTATGCTGTTGTGTCATGTCCTGGCCAGTTTTGTTTTCATTGCGGCGAACATAAGTGACCAATTTTATGTGTCATTAAAATTGGACGCAGCCAGGACACCCGCTCGCTGCAGCCAGTGCTGCCGCACATAATTAAATTACACCTGTCCCTGAGCCCCGAAAAGAGCTCGAAGCCCTGCTCGCTGAGTCCTTTGCACAGTAGCAATGGTTAAAAGTTCATTAGCGCGCCTGCGCGCCAGCTACCATACAGAAACCGCTTACCGGAAATGGTCTTTGAGCTCCGCTCTCTCTGGTCTCTTAGTCTAGTTAAAAAGCGCTTGGATCTGGCCCTCTCCCAAGCCGAGTGTGTGGCTGCATATCAGATAGTAATTAGCCAAAGCAACAACAACAGAAACAGTTTACAGTAGCCACATAGCTTGGCCCAAAAGGCGCCCCAGAGCGTCCGCTGTTTTTCATTGATGAAATATGGCGGAGGAAGAGGGAGGCGGCTTTGTCGAACGGTTGACCGAATGAACGGCTTAATGAGCAGCAGAACTGCGCTACCCGTAATCCATTATACCGACCAATATTTGTTCGAGAAGTTCAAGGAGTTAAGCCAAGGGCAACAGCCATCAAAACTGAGCCAAGTATAAGTTACGAATGCACTGAGAAAAATTAAACGAATCTTGTCAATTTAAGTATGCAATTCTTTTTAGAATTTTCTTTTAAGTAAAAATTTGTTTACATTAAGAACAAAAATAAATGATATAGATACAACTCATCTTAAATTAAGTAAAAACTTTACTTGATTAAGAAAATCAGGATTGAAAATATGTTTTTACTTTATTTATGTGAGCAACATTCATGCATATTTATACCCTGAACCCATTGAAAATGGGAAATCAGGGTATAATGGTTTTGCAAAAAATATGTAACAGGCAGAAGTATGTAACTGAAGGCTTGGCAGACCCCACAAAGTATATATATTCTTGATCAGGGCGACGAGCTGAGTCGATTTGGCACTGTCCTTCTATCTGTCTGTCCCTCCGTCTGTCCGTCCATTTGTCCGTCCGTCTATCCGTCCGTCTGTCCGTCCGTCCGTCTATCCGGCCGTTTGTCCGTCCGTCTGTCAGTATGTATGAACGCGTCGATCTCAGAACCTATAAGAACTAGAGACTAGAAATTTTGCACGACGGTCCATGTATACAGTGCGAATATCGAATTTGTTTCAGATATTCGATAACTTTTCCTGTTTCACTGATATCGATTAAAAACGTTATCAAGATTCAGTTTTTGGACTATATCTTTTACATATTTTTAGCTACTGTCACCAAACTTTGCGTTTAACCTCTTGTGAATAAAATACACTTTCTATTTTTTTTATATATATACCGGCTTTGTATAGCTCATACCGACTTGTCACTGAGAACGAGAGTGTGGTGTTATAGTTAAAGGTGGCGGCTTGCAAGCGAGGAGTCGGTTCAATTCCCGCTGCTGTCAACATTTTTTGTTAAACAACAAATTTAGTCCCGACTAGACCGTTTTTACTTGGTTTATTTAAGTAAAGAAAAAAAACAGTATACGAGTTTAGATAACGGCTTTGTATAGCTCTCTTACATATATTTTTAACTTTGTGCAATGTATACTTCTTCTAAGAAGGTGCTTAGTATATTGCTCTCAGTGCATGCTCATCTCAATTTACTCCTAAAACAATTAAATTATAAATCAGCTAAGAAAGTTAAATAAATCATACTGAATTAACATATATTATGGCACTATTTTTTATGAGTTATAATTCAGTGTGATTTATTTATATATATATTATATGTAAATAATATGTGTATACCAATAATTTAAAATTGAAACTCATTTATATTTGTGATATGTGTGTTGTTTTGAGAATATTGCTTGAAACATGAGATACATTTCAAAAGCCTTAAAAAACGTTCTGAGCATTTCTGTTGCAAAAATGTATTAAATGATTTCATTAATTTACATAAATCGATATATATTTATATTTTGTTAAATAGTTAAAGAAAATATATTGTAATATATTTATTTATCATTTGGGTCAGCTGAAGAAGGTAAACTTCGATTGTTTTTTTAATATTTAATTATGAACACATTTTTTTTTGTTTTTTTTTTTTCGCCCTGCATCCGCCTAGTTGAGTATAGCTATATAGAGAAAAGTGTACGGGAAATACGTTTCGCTTTTAAATTGATATGGCTTCATTCGATTCGATTAGATTCGTTTTATGGCCGGACTGGATGTGGCTTTCAATTTAAACCCAATCTCGAGGCCAAGACCTAAACGCCGATCATTAAAGGATCATTAGTGTTCATAATCTGATTATAATGCGCTCAGTTTGACTCTGTTTTAGTTCGTTTTTTTTTTGTGTTTTTCTTGTTGTTCGTCTGTGTTTCAGTCTGTTAATTTTTCTCGTTTTATTTTGCTTTATTTAGTTTAGTTTTCGTTTTATTAACAACTTTTACCTGATTTTCGGGTATTCGGATATTCGGATACTGCAAACAAAAACCAAAGATTTTTATGACTTGGACGCCAATTAATGAGCACATCCCGTTGGCCACTCGGATCGCGTGTCAGCGACAAATCTTTAAGTTGTACTTATGTATCTGTGTATATGTATCTGTATTTCTGTCAGAGCTGGGAGAGCTTGAAGTCAGAGACTGACCCCTGCATGGAATGTGTGGTTTGTCAGTGTTGAGTTAATGTGCCGGAAATAGAATTATGAATACGTTGGCGTGCGTAATTTATGCCGTTCAAAATGGCTCGGCACGGCTAATTGGTGGCGGCGATTGCCGCATTGCCGGATCGCCAAGGCTTTTAGATTTATCTATGGCCTAGCACTAAATAAACTGCGAGCCACCTCGTGGAATCCTGAATGTTGCATGCCCGTATTCAAAGACGGGCGTTATAATTTACACTTGAGCTAAAATATTGATACTCGAAAAGCAATTTAGATAAGCCGATGCGACGGTCCCAAACGCACACTGGAAATTCCGCTTCACACCTACAGTCCGCAGTCGGTCGATAGGTGTGAAAGGTATGTGTATGTGCGTGCTGCCTGTGTGTGTTGGTGTGTTTGTGTGTTTGTGTGCCTGGCTAAGTGCGTGGCAGGACGCACTGAGCCTCTGACGCAGCCAGGCAGCTGTCACCGAGCCAAGTCTGCGCAAAAACAAAAATGAAGAAAAAAAAGAAACAAAACATGAAAACAACAACAATAATAGCGTCATCTCGTCTTGGCCTCGTTAGAGGAACTCAAGTGCTACCAGCTGTCAACAAATGCTAAGCTGGCGTCGCTGCCACGCCCTCAACGCCCAACACTCGTTGTGGCATTAATGAGTGCGATAACATCAAAAGGCTAGACATGATTTGCCAGACCCATACGCGGGTCAAAGGGCAGCAGCAGCAGCACTCGTCAAGTGCAGCAGCTCT
Organism: Drosophila gaucha; assembly: GCA_035045545.1. Taxonomy (NCBI): domain Eukaryota; kingdom Metazoa; phylum Arthropoda; class Insecta; order Diptera; family Drosophilidae; genus Drosophila; species Drosophila gaucha. The sequence goes on from JAWNOY010000277.1 coordinate 167,850, forward strand.
CCCACCCGAAAGGAAGTGCCCGAACTGCCGAATGTGAAGCGTATAATTAACGTTCATTTATTTTCAAATTAACATTCGATCAATGTGCAGCAACGCAATGCAATGAATTCGAGTCGGAATCGGGAGCAGAAGGAGGCGACAGCGACGGCGACGTAGGAGTAGCCGGTAATCGTTAACAAGCGATGGCTAGCTTCTAATTTGCAGCCATCTATTTAACGCCGTTTTCACCTGATGTTCACATACAGTTAGCCGCCACTAACACACCAACTAGCCACAGCCAGTCGCAGTCGTATTCGCAGCGACAATTAAAAATGAGTAGTGGCAGGCTGTACGAGTTCCTATCTCAGAAGGTTACAGATCCTCAAAGTCTAGGCTTTAAATGTATATCATTTGAGACAACACTTTTACATTCGAGGACCATCCGTGGGAATATTTACGTCTATTCGAATGGTATTAAATTAAATTTACATTTTAAAGAAAATGTAGAGCGAATTCAATGCTTAACAAACTGATTTCCTTACTCACGGCAGGACTTACACAGAAAAAACTGAATTAATTATTTAATAATCAGTCGATCAGTCAGTAAGTCAATCAATCATTTAATCAATTTTTTAATCAGTCAGTCAATCTGTTGTGTTCCATATACGACACAAACGGATTTATCAACCTTTGTGAGAGCTGAAAGATGATCGAAAAGTAAAAATAGTTTTCAAAGACAAATTATGAATATTTCGCAAGCTCCAAAAACATTGTTGACGGCCTTTGGCAAACGTGTGTTAATCGAATCGAATATTTATCAATAAAATAAAGAAGAAATTTCAGCTTTTTTCTTAATTCTGAGGGGCTATAGGTTAGCTACTGGCTAACTAGTAGATAGTAAATTGAATGCCACTTGAGTTAACTTTTAAGTGGAACTTTACATCAGCTCCCATTCTTTGGTCCTTCTTGCCTATTTCGACCGACAACTAATGACAAAGTTGTTGTGTGTCCTGACAACATGCGCCTGACTCAGTCGAGCTCTACCCCAAAAACTTGACCGTGCTTGAAAACAAAGTTGCGACATTTTCAAACTCATTTCTGCCCTGGCACACGTAAAGTCGGGTAGAATAAAGCATATAAATATGTTTGAAACTCGCTGAAAAAAGTTGATGTAATGATTGATACAAATTTCAATTCATTCAAAATTATAGTTATATCTTTTTGAAAAGCTAAAAATAAGTCGTATATCTTGGCCTGCTTAAGATTTAAGACAAGATAATAACTTATGCGACATTCAGATTAAGTGTCTGTGGCACTTTAAGCTAACACAGGGTATCTGTTAGCCATGCACATTACGATCTTTTGTTTTTTTTCTCGGCTTCGTTGCTGTTGTCCATTTCACGGACGGCAAAAAAAAGTGGCGCTAAAGAAAGAAGTAATGAAAAAAATGCAAAATGTTTTTAATGTGAACACTTTTAACACTAATGGTGCCGGATTATTTAATTTGCCAGCTCAAGGGTGAAAGGGAGCAGGCTGAGAGACCGAGGTATTGGCAGGGGTATGGGAGCTGGGCTAAATAGAACCGTTGAAAACTGACGGCCCGAAAGCACATTAAGGAGAACAGCAAGAGCAAGAGGAATGACGCGGCAGGTGGATGAAAGAACCAACCCTGCCAAAAGTATACCACAAAACATGTCAAATGTGAAAGCCCACCCGCCTTCTCCGCCCTACTCTGATGCCACGCAGTTGGTTGTTGGCTGTTGGCAGCCAGCTTTTGAGCCAGAGATGTTGGCGTAAATTTGTTAATTTGACACCGCTGACAACCAAAGCCCAAGCAGAAGAGAAGCGAGCAACTACCCAACCACACAACCACCAAGCCATGTTTCAGCAACAGGCAACAGTCGGGCTTACCCCACCAGTAGTTGCTGTGGGTGGTGGTTGATGGGGTGGGTGGGGAGAGGACGGTGGTCTTGGCAGGTTTGGGTTGTTTTTCAGCAAACATTTTATTTATTTTTGTTGTTGTTGTTTTTGTGCGCGTTGGTGTTGCGAGTTAAAATTGTTTTAATGCTGGGGCAAATTTATGCAAATTGCGCTCTTTTTGCATATTTAAAAAGCGAATACACGAGCACTTTGCCAAAGTAATTTGTTATATAATGGAGCCAGCTCCAGTTGCAGCCACACACACATACACACAGACGCTCTGAGATGCTGCCAGGAGGAAAGACAGCACGGACAGGAAGCGAGGCGAGCGCCATGTTGGAAAAGTTTAATTTGGCATAAGTGCGCGCCATTTTGCAGCGTTTTCTGAACTTTTTAATGGAACCTACAAAAGCTGTCAACAAAAAAAAAACGAAAAGAAAAACAAGCAGAGAAACCCGTAACGGCCATCTATAACTGGAGGCTGAGGATGGGAGGGGCGTGGGTTTCGTTGCGGTGCGGGCTTGTCACAAAATTATGCAAATTTCGTTTGGCTGTTAAAATATGTTAATGCCACACTCTCTGTACTCTCTTCTGCACTTGTGCACAGCTCGGTTGGCTTTCAGTTGCCTTTGATGCTTTCAGCATTTTAACAAATGAGAGCAAGGACACTTAACGAGCCACATGTGCTTCCAAGCAGCCAGTCGCTTCTGACTGCAGTTAGCACAACAAACGATCAAAAACTGCACTAAAAGTTCAAAGTGTGAACTTCAAACATCCAATTTAATGCTTCACCTTAAGGGTCTCTCGACTGATGGCAAATGCGCACATAAACTCACAGAAGAAACATCAACAATCCCTTAGTGTCTTTAAAGCAATTGAACAGTTTCCTTTTTTTCTCAATTATAATGGATTTGTAATTCTGATAGGAAAGAGTAAAAAAGAACCCCTTGGCCCAAACGATATTGTCCCAAATACTAGTATCTATAGATTCTGTTTAGTTTTTTCTTGCGAGTATAATCCCAAAACTAAAAAATTGATAAAACTTAAAAGCTATATTTGTTATACAAAGAAGTCTTATTGAAATTCTATAAAAGTTAAATTATTTTAGATTTAAATACTAAGAAATAATGCTGGAATTATAACAAAAATAAAGAAAAGGGTGTCGACATCTACAATCGTGGATTATTTTTCAAGCAATATGTATTACAAAATAAGTAATTAAAGGAAAATATAAATTCATTAGGCAATCACTTTCGGCAAACACATCTCTTATCAAAAGTTAGTTTAATATTAATTTTAATTAAACACAACTGACACTAAAAAAAAACAGAAAATCGCCCGCTTTACATAACAACTAATACAACATAAATTACCAAAAACTTTTTCTTGGCCCAGTCGAAATTCAAAACTTTCGAAAACATCTACGCAGAGCGCGACGCAGAGATTGAGTTAAATTGATGGATAGATGAATGGCTGGTTGTCTCGTTGGGGGGTGTTGGATATGGGCACCGCAATAATTCGCCACGCCCCGAAAAAAAAGAAGCGAAGAATACATAGAAATAGATAAAGACACAGATACAGATACAGATACATGCATAAATTTCTTTCTTGCGGCTTTAAATCATAATTTTCAAATGCATAACAATAAAAGTAATAAAAAAATGGTCTCATTAGCATTGCTGTCATTACTTACAGCGAACCGAAACAGTTGCCGTTAGACTTGACCAAGTCCATGTCCAAGCCCCAAGGGCTAGCTGCTCTCCGAGTACTACGACTCTAGCTGACATAATTTGTCTGCGTCAATTACAGAAACCGCAACACATTTGAACTCAGCTTCAGTCAACTTCGGTTAACTCTGCTATAGCTGCCAAGCGTAAATATAGAGAGTCTGTGAAAGAGACAGCAAAGACTGAACGAGAGATAGAGAGAGAGCTAGAAAACCCACACTAATTAACTTAAATTTCAATTAAAATGTCTTTGGTTATGTGATTTTTATGTGGCCCGGTCGCCCATTAGTTCATAGCCGTGGCGAACCGGAAACTTTTGTCACCCAAAAAATGCTAATGAATGTTCTCGTCCGCTGTTTCCCTGTCCCTCTTTCCCTCGCTGGCGGTATGTCAACGTACACCTACCTAATAATCGTATAGTATGTATATAGAGCTCGTTATATTCATTTCATTTGGCCTGCTGCAGTGCGCCTCTTGTTCATTTGTTAGTTTTTGTTTTTGGTTTTGTTCTCTGTTGTGAGTTTGCTCGTGTTTTTTTTTCTTCATTAGCATATAAATTAACTTTAATTACATTTTAGTCGGCTTTATTAAAAATCATGTGGCCCAACGCCACAAAAACTTACAATGCAAATTGAAAAAAAAATTGTATATATTCAAAATAAAACAAGTAAGAAAGCTCTAGTCCTATCTGCCCGACTACGAGATCCCCTGAACCAAGTCCGAGGTGATGTTTTAAACAACCTAGCTTACATCTTTTATCTATACATATTACCTTCTGCGCGCACATACACACGCACTCATATACACATGCATACACAAGTACGCTCGCCGATTACTGCGTAGTGGATTTGAATGTCTTTGTGCACACGTACAGGCTGCCGTCGGCTTCAATAATTCTACTCTGAACCCATTGAAAATGGGAAATCAGGGTATAATGGTTTTGCAAAAAGTATGTAACAGGCAGAAGGAGGCGTGGCAGACCCCACAAAGTATATATATGCTTGATCAGGGTGACGAGCTGAGTCGATTTAGCCCTGTCCGTCTGTCTGTCCGTCCGTCCGTCCGTCTGTCCGTCTGTCCGTCTGTCCGTATGTATGAACGCGTCGATCTCAGAACCTATAAGAGCTAGACACTTCAAATTTTGCATGATGGTCTGTGTATACAGCGAAAATATCGAGTTTGTTTTAGATATTCGATAAATTTTTCCGTTTCAATGTTATCGATTTAAAACGTTATCAAGATTCAGTTTTTTGACCATATCTTTTACATTTTTTTTAGCTTTCTGTAAATAAAATACATTTTCTATTTTTTCATATTTTGGATACCGGCTCCACATTTCACAAAACAAATTTATTAAAAAAAAAATTATCAAAGCCACACTTTAATTTTTTCAAATTTTTTAATGAAAACCGTATTTTCAATAAATTAATAGCATTCAATGCAGAAAATTGCATTCAAATCCGTTAAGTAATACAGAAGTTATTAAAGGAAACATTGTAAAAGCACGCGGTAGCAGCCTGTACGTGTGCACACATACATTGAAATCAACTACGTAGTAATCGGCGAGCGTGCTTCTATGTGCATGGTATGTATATGTGTGCATGTGTATACAAATGTGTGCATGTGTGTATGTGTGCATGTGTATATGCGCGCAGAGGTAATATGTATAGATAAAAGATGTAAGCTAGGTTGTTTAAAACATCAGCTCGGACTTGGTTCAGGGGATCTCGTAGTCGGGCAGACCCGACTAAAGCTTTCTTACTTGTAGTTTTTTTTTTTTTGAAAAAAAATGATATTGTAAAATTTGGAGCCGGTAGCCAAAATATAAAAAAATAGATAATGTATTTTATATACGGAAAGCTTAGTGCAAAATTGGTAACTGTAGTTTAAAAGATGTAAAAGATATGTTAAAAAACCGAATCTCCATAACGTTTTAAATCGATATCATTGAAACGGGAAAATTTATCGAATATCTAAAACAAACTCGATATGCACGCTGTATACACAGACCATCTTGCAAAATTTGAAGTCTCTAGTTCTGATATGTTCTGAGATCGACGCGTTCATACATACGGACAGACGGACAGACAGACGGACAGGGCCAAATCGACTCAGCTCGTCGCCCTGATCAAGAATATATATACTTTATGGGGTCTGCCACGCTTCCTTCTGCCTGTTGCATACTTTTTGGAAAACCATTATACCCTGATTTCCCATTTTCAATGGATTCAGGGTATAAATAGATGTCGCAATTGAGTGCAAAATGGCGTCAACAGCGGAAATGCGCCATGAAATATCACATTTTAATGTTCTGGCAGTGTCGGGACAGGGAAATACTCTAACTATTGTGCATAAACCATTAGCGTAAGAACTGCGGGATCTGCATACACATATTTGGGGCTGTAAATGTTATCGTACTACTCTAAGTTAGAGTACTCTAGTCGGCCCAACTAGGGGATACCCTGAACCCCGGCCGAGGTGATGTTTCGAACATTATAACTAACTTGTTAACATGCATGCCCAAAAACAGACGGACACTTACTCGTACATATACACCAACACTTAAATGTACTTGGCCATATAAAAGATTAAAGTGAATACTTACACTATTTTCTGCTAAAAAAACACATTGCCCTTTCCACATTCGAGCTCGCAACTCCGTAATCTCACAGCAACTGACAGCAGTACAACTTAACAGGTTTTTATTAATATTCCGACAATACCACAGAAGAAACATTTCTTATATATTGGCTATATTTGCATCTCAGGTTTATTTAAATTGATTTTATAAAATTTATAGCAGCTATCCGAAATACACAACATTAAAATTTTTTTTATATAAGTGAAACTAAATGCAAAATTTGCCTACCTTAGTTTTAAAGATGTGAGAGACAAGCTCAAAAATTAAAGTTCGATAAAGTTTTCTATTAATTTCCTGAGCACGGAAAATGTTATCGATTATTTGAATCCCCTTTGATAAGCGTTACGCAAGGACCGTCATTTCAAATTTCAAGTCTTCAGATTTTATAAGTTCCGAGATCGGAGATGTATACGGACAGATGACAGTCGGAACACTCTACTCGGCTATTGCTCCCGATCAAGTATTAGTATACTTTACCTTTTCTAAATTCCCATTTTCAAGAGGGTCAGCGCATAAAATAAAGGTCGGTCCAGAGATCAACAGTTTTGACTTTTCATGACTTTAGCTTAGGTAAATGAAGTCTGACTTTTTAATAATATATTATATTTTTTATTTATACGGATCAGTACTATCGATTGGCATTTAAGAATGCATACCCTACAATTGTACAAAATTTAGAATCTTTTGATCTACATTCAAGCTATAACTTATAAGTTTCATACAGTTTTATCATGAATTTTCAAAAACCAGTAATAAATCTGATGTTTGAAACATTAAAGCTTATATCTTAACATAGAAATATAAAACGCACGCTCCCGCAGGTACACGCACATAATATTTATGTATAATTGCCTAACTAAATATTTCAAATAAATGTGTAAGCTTAAAAAAATGTTCTGGTTTATATATACATTCTTTTTTTCAAATTTAAACTTCTCAATCAAATAAAATGTTGTCAACGTAAAAAAATTCTTATATGAAAAAATTTTTCCCTCATTTCTCAATACAACTTAATCCAAGAAGAGCACATATTTTTCTAATTACGACATGTTTTTGCCGATTAACCAAGACCATTATACCGTGGTTTACCCACATAGTTTTAAGAACATATCGAATATTGTTAAGTTCAATATATCTTATCTTAAATGAATCGAAAGTGCAACGAGCTGCAACTTACTAAGCCAACACATAAATGTCTTATCATAGCCTGATAAGTGGCAATAAAAGATTATATGATTTCATTGTTAAGGCTTAAGTCGAGCTACACTCTCTAAGAGTCAGTAATAAAACTGTTAATGGAGCATAATGATGTGGCCAAGTAATGTACTCTCATTTTCATTTCAAGAAATAAAATTGAATTGCACTAAAACAAGTTGGGAATTATATGAGAAAATGCATAAGCTCGTCAGCTGTGTCGTTGGACATCAATTACTCCATCGCCTATGACTTTCATTGCACAATAGCTAATAATGAACCTGTAAACCCTTTTCCAATTATGTACGAATCCCCCTTCCCTTCCCCATGCCGCTTGCCCATTCCATCAATTCATTAAGCACATACCATTAGGCTGGGCAGGCCAATCAATTGTCAAATGTTTCAGGCAAGAAAACAAAAATAAAACCAAAACATGGGAAAGAAAAACAATTATATTTACTTATTTTTATCGTTGCGTATTTATCTTAATTACTTTTCCTTTACTGAGTGGCTGCAGGGCTCGTCCTTACACAGAGCCTACCAAGGGCTACCCAGCCCCCGACCATGCCCTCTGTCAGTGTTGTACATTTCAATTTGGCCCATCGGGCAGCTGGAAAACGACAAGCGACAAGCGACAACACGCAGAAACAAAAACAGAAACAACAGCCATAACAATAACAAAAACAAAGACGACAACGACGTAAACAATTCAATCAACTCTGTGGCTTACTCGAAACGCTTGTTGTTGCGGTGGTGTTATCACCTATTGATATCCTTTTTAATGATACTGGCGCTGGCCAAACCTTTTTCAAGCGCTTCAACAATTAGAGAAGCCTGTCCAATCCGATTGACTGACTGTTAGCCTCATCGTCGTATCAATTTACTGTGGGGCGTTGGCGGTAATGGAGAAGGTAGCGAGGCGACAGCGGAGGCGCGGGCAGAGGTGCAGGACAAATATGTCATCAAAATGTGAACGAGATGAAGAAAAAGAATGAGACAGAGAGCGAGAGAGGGAAAACAATATGGTGTCGTTTTGATTCACCGCAAAAGAAAATAATTCATCAATCATGCACACTTGACCGGATCGAACCGTACTGAGCCCGGCCTGGACGACTAGCCGAATGCTCATTGCACAGTGGGTTACAAACTCTCATAATAAAATATAGGATAAAATATAGAAAAACCCTTACATTCATTTATTTCTCTATAATTAAACGTGCCCCAATGCTGCAGTGATTCTAATTTTTCTCTTATATTATGGTTTTAATAAAAACGTTAAACAACAAGCTAAGAGTAAAAGTAACATTAAACTTATCGATAAAATCAACCAAAAAGAAATTTATATTTAATCCAATAATCTTTTATTAGTATTATTAATTTAATTGATTATAAATTTAATTATTAATAATTAATTTATTAGTATTCTTAATTACAAGTATTATTTTTATCATCTAGCTGAGTCGAATATGAACATTTTTGTGTTTAGCAGGATGTTTTCAAATAAGTTTGTTTAGGAATCGACAAGGTTTGGCTCCGGGCCTGGGAAAATCAACTACCCTGGTATCAAATCCTAGTTATATATACGAATTGGTGGCAGTCGGAATGGAAATGTTGTTGTTCCATGGTGCTGAACTTGATGTTATATCGATACTCAAGTTTCTTTGAACCTTGGTTTACCTATGGCATTACTGTTGCTAGTTCTTAGTTGCTCCGCTGACCCCTCGCCCACGCATTCTGCCTGCTTAGAGGCACATTAGCAAGCAAACGTCGCATCCTTTAAGTAAATTGATGATTGGCCGTGTGACAAACGATCATCAATCACATTTAGTTGGCTAAGTTCGGGTTTGAGTTTGGGCTTGGGTTTGGTTTACCGAGTTTTGAGACTGTCGTATAATATGGTATAAAGTCACGACCCCTAATCGAATGCGCCGACTTTCGTACGGCCGACGACTTATTCATATGGCCCACTAGCCAACTAGCCAAGTGGCCATGAGGCCATGTGGCCAAGTGGCTAAGTGAATGGCATGCGATGGAGCTGGACCACACGGTGAGAAGCGAGTGCTTTGCCGTATTAAATGCAAATTGGCAAACGTTCAATATGTAATCAATGCGGAGATGCGTACAATGTAACTTAAACCGATTCCAAACTGATGGAGCGCTGTAGTATAGTATAGAGTACTGTGGGGGCAGCAAGGCTTTTTGACCAAGTTAAGTGCTCATTAACGCGTAACATGGAGATTGGCTTCAAAAGCCATGTACCGAGTGCCTTTAATTGTTATTAAATTACCAGAGCCAGGTCCAAAGCGTGAAGCCCAACATCGAGAGCCAAGTGCGTTCACATGAAGCAAATGTGAATGTGAATTTGAATGCAAAAGCGGATGAATGGGAATTGTAAACAAGTAAGAAAGCTCTAGTCGGGTCTGCCCGACTACGAGATCCCCTGAACCAAGTCCGAGGCAGTGTTTTAAACAATCTAGCTTATATCTTTTACCGGTACATATTACCCTCTGCGTGCACCCACACACGCACACATATACATACACAAGCACGCGCGCCGCTTACTGCGTAGATGATTTAGCGGCTACGCTTGGGCTGCATTCTATGCAGCATTATGAGAAATTCATTGTTAAATAACTTCGGTTCTAGATCTACTTTCTTAATGAAATTTTCAGGACATAATATTGACATCTAGAGGTGTATATATACGAAATCCCAACTCCCTAGTATTTGAAATACGTTTTTTCCACTTATGGGGCTAATGGGGAGAGGTATCCAAAATTTAATAAGTTTATTATCTGTATTTACATCACAGCAACCTACATAGTCAATTTGGCGTCTCTAGGTATTATGGTCTAAAAGTTATAGCTTAAAAACAAAGTCAAAATATCGATTGTTATCGATAATAAGGAAATAGGATGAGTTATCGAAAAAAAAATAAACTTGTACTGCGTATGGTATACAAGAATATATATCTAAAATCTCAAATCTCTAGCTTTTGTGGTTTACGAGATCACTGCGTTCATACGGACGGACAGACGGACAGACGGACAGACGGACAGACGGACAGACGGACAGACGGACGGACGGACAGACGGACAGACGGACATGGCTAGATCGACTCAGCTCGTCGTCCTGATCAAGAATATATATACTTTATGGGGTCTGCCACGCCTCCTTCTGCCTGTTACATACATTGTCACAAAACCATTATACCCTGAATTCCCATTTTCAATGGGTTCAGGGTATAAAAAGAATCATACGCATATAAATATGCGCTCAATATAAATATTTATATATACATATATATATATATATATATATATATATATATATATATATATATATATATATATATATATATATATATATATATAACAAAGCATGTGCGAAGAGCATTATTCGAATTGCTGAAGATGATAAATATTATCAAATATTAGGAGTAATTCATCCTAAGTTAAGTTATGTAAAAAGCTAACTGGGATCTCTCATAAAATGTAAAGCTCAAAGAAAAGTAAAGTAAGAGCACATATATTATAAGGTAACATAAAGTATTGTAATTAGCTTTATCAACGTTAAATTGTAGGGTATGCCACTTGAAATTGCGATCGAAACTGGCTCTGGATGTGGCACGTAGACCATACGGGTGGCATGAGAGCGTTTTAATATATTTCAATATAAATATTGTTTAGCGCTCTATTGTTGTTTGGCTTTCGCTTTAAAAAGCGATGATTTTGCATATTAGCTCAGCGGACGGGGCAAAGAGTTTGACTAGCGAGTGGCAGCCGTGAAGTTCATTCAACTGTTCAACGGCTCAAAATGTTTGGCCTCGGGCGATGCGTCGGATGGACGGGATCGCTGCTGCAGAACAGTAGCCAAAGTGGAACAGTGTCGGATGGAAAATCGAAATCCAAATTATTGACACTTGAAGTGAGACGAAAGAAGGGCATTATAAAAGCCAGAGGGCAGGGCAATAGCAGTAGCAGAGGCAGAGTATGGAGAGAGAGCCTGAACGCTCAGATGCTTGTCTTCAACTCATTTTCGTGGCCAAGCTACCGAAAATTGTTCATTAATGAAACTTAATTGATTTCATTCATTAATCATTAAGCATCGCCCATAGACGAGAGCAGCCGACCCGCGAAAGGCGTCGCATCGTGTGCGTGTTAGACACTTCCGCTCTTAGCTCGCAAAAGGGTTCCGAGATGACGCAGCTTACGCGGCTATACATACACATACATATGTACATATAAATAAATATATATATAGATACGTACATATGTTCGTACATACACATATGGATTTTCATATTTTGATACAGTGAGAAAAACAATTTAAAAGAAAAACAAGTAAGAACGCTCTAGTCGGGTCTGCCCGACTACGAGATCCCCTGAACCAAGTCCGAGGTGATGTTTTAAACAACCTAGCTTACACATTTTATCTATACATATTACCCTCTATACTCTATACCCTCATATACACATGCACACGTAGTCACATGAATACACAAGTACTCGCGCCGATTACTGCTTCGAATGTTTGTGTGCAGACGTACAGGCTGCTGCCGCATGCTTTTGTCAATTGACAAAATGTTTTCTTTAATAAATTCTGCATTACTTAACGGATTTAAATGCAATTTCAGCTATGAATACTTTTATTTTATAAAAAATACGGGCTTGGCTAAAAAATTTAAAAAAATTAATTTGTGGATTTGAGAATTTTTTTTTATTAAATTTATTTTGTGAAATGTAGATCTGGTATCCAAAATAAAACAAAAATAAACAAGTAAGAACGTTGCAGTCGGGCGCCACCGACAGCGTCAGACTCTGTTCCTGTTAAAGGTGTGTAGGCTCAATAAATATGTAGAATATGTAGACCGTCCGTCCGTCTTTCCGTATGTTTGAATGCGAGATTATTGAGATTCCTTTTTTGAGCATGTCTTTTACATCAATTTAGCTACAGTCATAAAATTTTACATATAGCTTTTTTAAAATAAAATACTATTTTGGTTTTTATTATATATTTTGGATACTGGCTCCACATTTCACAAAATATATTTAATAAAAGTTCAGTTGCAAATAAAGCCACATTTACATTTTTTTTTTAATTTTTTAGGTAAAGCCGTATTTTTAATAAAATATAAGGATTTATGCAGAAAGTTTTATCAAAATCCATTAAGTAACATAGAAGTTATAAAAAAAAAAAAAAAAAAATTTTAATAAATGATAATATCACGCGTCAGCGCTGGGAATAGAACCTGGGTCACGCGCTTTGCATGCCACCGACTCTACCCACAACACCACGGCGTATCTTGCGCGACTATGTGCCAAACTGAGTTTGGAAGTGTTTTGATTTGGTTAAACAGACTTGCGTTGTGGTAGCGAAGACCCTGCTTCAATCCCCAGTTAGCTCAACTAGAATTTGTTTTACGGAGGCTTACATTATGATTATTATTATTTTTTTTTTTCGTAAATTTAAATTTCATGAACAGTAACCCACATGTCAAATTTGGATGCTCTACGTCTAAGACTGTAGGAGATACAGTTTTACCCTATTTGCCACGCCCCAAATGGGGGTAGCTAAATATAACATATATTTTTGGGTAGAGGTAGGATACTAGTATATATATTCCAAGTCCCAACTCTTTGACGGAAATATTGCCGAAATTATCACGGTTTTAGTAAAAGATATAGTAATTCCCGATTTGCCACGCCCCCAGAAGACGTGGATACATAACTTTTGACTTATCTTAAGAGGAGGTCAACAGTATCACACATGCAAAATTTGGACGCTCTAGCTCCAAAACTGTAGGAGATACAGTTTTATCCGATTTGCCACGCCCTTAATGGGCGTAAATATCTATAATATATATTTTTGATTCCGAGTGATCTACTTGCACATGTATTCGAAATTTCAAGTCTCTAGCTCTTAATACGCTCAAAATATTATAAAACAAATCGCTATATATATATTACCGATTTGGTACACCCCCAGGGGGCGTGGGTATATAACTTTTTGATCTAACTTAAGGGAAGGTCAACAGTAACCCACATGCCAAATTTGGATGCTCTAGCTTCAAAGCTGTAGAAGATATAGTTTTATCCGATTTGCCACGCCCACAATGGGCGTAGATATATAATCTATATCTTAAAACGTCCGCGTGGTGTACACGAATATATATTCTAAATCCCATTTCTTAGACTGCAATATTGACTAAAATAACAGCGTCTTAGTCTTAATAGATATAGCAGTTCCCGATTTACCACGCCCCCTGTTGGCGTATCGGAAAAATACTCAAACTTGATCTGACGCCGATACACACGAGTATATATTCCAAATTACAAGTCTCTAGCTTCTATAGTGTCCAAATGCTGCGCGTTCATACAGACAGACGGACAGACGGACAGACAGATGGACAGACGGACAGACAGCAAGACGGACATTGCACAAATCCAATAGACTCTTTTTCCCTTTGGGAACAGAGTCTAAAAATGTATTTTATTTGCAAAAAGCTGATTGCAAAAAAGATTAAAAAGATATGATCAAAAAACTGAATCTCGATAACGTTTTAAATTGATATCATTGAAACAATAAAATTTATCGCATATCTAAAACAAAACACAGACCATCTTGCAACTTGAAATCTCTAGCTCTGATATGTTCTGAGATCGACGCGTTCATACATACGGACAGACAGGCAGACGGACAGGGCCAAATCGACTCAGCTCGTCGCCCTGATTAAGAATATATATACTTTGTCGGGTCTGCCACGCTTCCTTCTGCCTGTTACATACTTTTTGCAAAACCATTATACCCTGATTTCCCATTTTCAATGGGTTCAGGGTATAACAAGTAAGAACGCTCTAGTCGGGTCTGCCCGACTACGAGATCCCCTGAACCAAGTCCGAGGTGGTGTTTTAAACAACCTAGCTTACATTTTTATACCCTGAACCCATTGAAAATGGGAAATCAGGGTATAATGGTTTTGCAAAAAGTATGTAACAGGCAGAAGGAGGCGTGGCAGACCCCACAAAGTATATATATTCTTGATCAGGGTGACGAGCTGAGTCGATTTAGCCCTGTCCGTCTGTCTGTCCGTCCGTCCGTCCGTCTGTCCGTCTGTCCGTCTGTCCGTATGTATGAACGCGTCGATCTCAGAACCTATAAGAGCTAGAGACTTCAAATTTTGCATGATGGTCTGTGTATACAGCGAAAATATCGAGTTTGTTTTAGATATTCGATAAATTTTTCCGTTTCAATGTTATCGATTTAAAACGTTATCAAGATTCAGTTTTTTGACCATATCTTTTATATATTTTTAGCTACAGCTACCAAATTTTGTTTTTTGCTTTCTGTAAATAAAATACATTTTCTATTTTTTCATATTTTGGATACCGGCTCCACATTTCCCAAAAAATATTTATTGAAAAAAAAAAATTATCAAAGCCACAATTTAATTTTTTAAATTTTTTAGTGAAAACCGTATTTCCAATAAATTAATAGCATTCAATGCAGAAAATTGCATTCAAATCCGTTAAGTAATACAGAAGTTATTAAAGGAAACATTGTATAAGCACGCGGCAGCAGCCTGTACGTGTGCACACATACATTCAAATCAACTACGCAGTAATCGGCGAGCGTGCTTCTGTGTGCATGTGTATATGTGTGCACGTGTCTGTGTGCCTGTGTGTATGTGTGCATGTATATATGCGCGCAGAGATAATATGTATAGATAAAAGATGTAAGCTAGGTTGTTTAAAACATCAGCTCGGACTTGGTTCAGGGGATCTCGTAGTCGGGCAGACCCGACTAGAGCTTTCTTACTTGTTTATCTATACATACGCGCACACACACACGCACACATATACATGCACAGTGTGCATTGCACATATTTGCGCTGCTTATTGCGTAGGTGATTTAGATCCTGCGCTTGGGCTACATGCTGGGCAGCATTATGAGAAATTGATTGTTAAATAACTTCTGTTCCAGATCTACTTTCTGAATGAAATTCTTAGGACATATTACTGACAATCAAAGGTGTATATATGCGAAATCTCAACTCCCTAGTATTTGAAATACGTTTTTTCCACTTATAGGGCTAATGGGGGGAGGTATCCTTAATTTTACCCTGAACCCATTAAAAATGGGAAATCAGGGTATAATGGTTTTGCAAAAAGTATGTAACAGGCAGAAGGAGGCGTGGCAGACCCACAAAGTATATATATTCTTGATCAGGGTGACGAGCTGAGTCGATTTAGCCCTGTCCGTCTGTCTGTCCGTCCGTCCGTCCGTCTGTCCGTCTGTCCGTATGTATGAACGCGTCGATTTCAGAACCTATAAGAGCTAGAGACTTCAAATTTTGCATGATGGTCTGTGTATACAGCGAAAATATCGAGTTTGTTTTAGATATTCGATAAATTTTTCCGTTTCAATGTTATCGATTTAAAACGTTATCAAGATTCAGTTGTTTGACCATATCTTTTACATATTTTTAGCAACAGCTACCAAATTTTGTTTTTAGCTTTCTGTAAATAAAATAAATTTTCTATTTTTTCATATTTTGCATACCAGCTCCACATTTCACAAAAAAAAATTATAAAAAAAAAAAATTATTAAAGCCACAATTTAATTTTTTCAATTTTTTTAGTGAAAACCGTATTTTTAATAAATTAATAGCATTCAATGCAGAAAATTCCATTCAAATCCGTTAAGTAATACAGAAGTTATTAAAGGAAACATTGTATAAGCACGCTGCAGCAGCCTGTACGTGTGCACACATACATTCAAATCAACTACGCAGTAATCGGCGAGCGTGCTTCTGTGTGCATGTCTATATGTGTGCACGTGTCTGTGTGCCTGCGTGCCTGTGTGTATGTGTGCATGTGTATATGCGCGCAGAGGTAATATGTATAGATAAAAGATGTAAGCTAGGTTGTTTAAAACATCAGCTCGGACTTGGTTCAGGGGATCTCGTAGTCGGGCAGACCCGACTAGAGCTTTCTTACTTGTTTTAAATGTTTATTATTTGTATTTTTATCACACAAACCTACATAGTCAATTTGGTGTCTCTAGCTATTATGGTCTTCATGTTATAGCTTAAAAATAAAGTCAAAATATCGATTGTTATCGATAATAAGAAAATGGGATGAGTTATCGAAAAAAAAAATAAACTTATACTGCGTATGGTATACACGAATATATATTTAAAATTTCAAATCTCTAGCTTTTGTGGTTTACGAGATCACAGTGTTCATACGGACAGACAGACGGACGGAGGGTCGGACAGACAGACGGACGGACAGACGAACATGGCTTTATTGACTCAGGTCGTCGTCCTGATGAAGAATATATATACATTATGGGGGCTGCCACGCCTCCTTCTGCCTGTTACATACATTGTCACAAAACCATTATACCCTGAAATTCCAGTTTCAATGGGTTCAGGGTATAAAAACTGAATATTGATAACGTTTTTAATCGATATCAGTGAAACAGGAAAAGTTATCGAATATCTAAAACAAACTCGATATGCGCGCTGTATACATGGACCGTCGTAGCTCTTATAGATTCTGAGATCGACGCGTTCATACATACGGACAGACGGACGGACAGACGCATAGACAGACGAACAGGACTAAATCGACTCAGCTCGTCGCCCTGATCAAGAATATATATACTTTGTGGGGTCCGCCACGCCTCCTTCTGCCTGTTACATACTTCTTCTTTTGACACCAAAACGAACAATTTTAGTGAAATTTATAAATCGTAATCTGCCTTTTACATATTTTAATGAAACCATTATATCATGAAATCATTGAAAATGTAAATTCAACGTTTGATCTTCGAATTGAGATATTTATGTAAAATATAAGGCAAGATTCATTCTGGAGATATTTATGTTTATATATTATATATAAACGTTATCTGAATTGAAAGATATATATATTCAAATTGTTTTTGATCTTAAAATATTTATATCTTGGTCTTGCATAATTCGCTTTTTAAATTTTCTGTTGTACTTTATGATATCTCAAAGTTGATTTGATGTGCGTTTAGCAATGACTTTTACATACCATGACCCACACATACTTACACTAAGGGAATGCAGCTAGGATACTCAAGTTACAAGCAGATATGTCGTAAACTAAACATTCCTATATATCATATTCGTAAACAATGTACATTATTTATGCCAAGATATAAATTTGGTATAAGAAATGTATAACACTAAAGCTGAAATACACTTTTTATTAAATACAAATGCAAGATGTATGCATGTATGTATGTATGTATATTAAGGTATTCATATAAATAATATAATATAATTATATTTGATTCTACCTTTAGGGTTGTATAAATATATATTTCGAAAATAAACTACAAATATTAAAATTTTGGGAAAAAAAGCAACCCCTCTTTGATTTTAGTACCTAAAGTATTGATAAACAATAAGTTAAAACGTTTGAAAGTATTTAAAAATATATTTAAGATTAGAGAGCTGGATAATAGTGTTCTATGACATACAATATATATCAATATATTAATATAGAAATATATGTTAAGTATGTGAAGCAAATCTAACAAAGTAGTTGGTATGCCCATATTCACGAAAAGAAAAACTCAGTAATTTTGATTTAAAATGTGCGCAGGCGCTGCTCAAAGCGAGCCGCAGCCAAAAATATAAAAATAAGCAGACGGCATATGGGCAATGTGACAAATTTATGAGACGGCGATCCCCAGAAATCACTTGGCCTGTGTTGTGACAATGAACGCACTTCGGACCCACAACAGGGTATGGGGCAAACGGGTCTATTGAAAAGCCCGCACGAATGCTCAGAGGAGAGAAGATGGAGGTGGAGACCGAAGCCTCGTATAGAGTTGGACTAAGAAGACTTCACCTTGGATTCCGATTTTGGCTGTGACTCTGACTCCAACTGCGAGTATGGCTTCGGCGCCCTTTGTTGAAGTGTGCTTTGTGTTTTGGGTGTTAAATTTATGTTTGGCTTTTAGCTAAATTCAAATTCTATCGCTCAATTATGTTGAGATAAAAGGAAATTGCTGCGACATTAACACTTTCTTAATCTGATGCTCTGAATTTATATGCAGCCGAGGAATTTAAGGCGGCGTCTCCAACAATCCATCCCAGCCAGCGGGCCGCACTGCGTTAATGCCACGCGCACCAAGCCGGTCAACAGATCTTAAAGGGTTTGAGAGCTGGCCAAAGCCGAACAGAACAGAACTTAACCGTATGGATCTGAGTCGATTTGGAGCCGTGGCCTGAAAAACCGAAAACGAGCCCAAAACCGTTCCCTGTTTATTTTAAAATTTATTACCAAAATTATCGACTAAACGATGCAAGCAAAAACAATCGATAAAAGTGAATTCTTTTAGCCGAGGCTCGGGACGACTCTCTCAGGATGTGCTACATTGCTTGGAGGATGGGGATGGCTCGTCGCCAGTTTAAAAGCCATTGCATTAAACGTCAAGAAAAACCTTTTAATTTGCTTGTAACAAAAATTTGTTATCTCCTAAACTGTGCCATAAAAAACGAGAACGCAAAGGAGATGTAGACCCAGCGCCGAGCCGAAGCCAAAGCCAAGCCCGAACCCAGATCCATTTTAATATATCACAGGCAATGGGTATGAGGCACTGTGTATTGGGAATGGGAAATTGGAAGCAGAGTGTGAGTGTTAGTGTGAATGTGAGTGGAGAAGCAGTCGACATTCAGTCTGGCCACGTCCCAGATCTTGAGTCTCTCGCTCGACTCTTGTTGTTCGTTACTTGGCTCTCTATTCTCGCCAGGCTGGCTCTTAAAAGGTGTTGATGTTTAAGTTTAACATTGTTTCTCGTTATCGTTATAGTTTAGTGGCAGCAACAACAAAAGCGGCCCAAAGCCCAAATGTAAAACCCAAACACAAAAAGAAAAACAAAAAAAAAACAATAACTCCAAAAATACAAAAGAAATAAAAACTGAGAATAGTTTCAGCTTTAGAGACCGGCTAATTGATGCAACTTTTATGGCGGGCCTAAAGAGCCGAGAGAAATTGTAGCTGGAGTTAGTATTTTTAGCTCACGTTTACAACTCGCCGATAAGCATCGCAGCACTTGAGATAACATTGCCAGCAACAACAACAACAACAACAAAAGCTAGTTGCAAGTCCAGCCAAGACTCTACTTGAACGCAGCTTGTTGGCATCTTGTGGAGTATCTGGAGCACTCGCGTACAACTTTTACATTATGCACTTTGAATACATCTTGTGCGATAAGCTCTTGTGCTCTTGTTCCTGTTAGTCCGATCCGCCCTTCCGCACGACTGTTGCTGGTTGTTGTCTCCGCTAAAATATATTCATCACATCCCTAACTGATAGTCGCTGCAAGAGACGAGCAGCTAGCAACGAGCAACTTTAATGAATGACCAGTTCCCGACGCTGTCCCCAGTCCGAGCACCGACTCTGCCTCTTCGGCTGAAGGTAGGTGTGCTAATTGATATGCCATCTCATGGCCAGGGCTTGACGCACGTTGCACGTCGGACCCCGGACCTTGCAAACTGAATGTTGGCGCGTGGGCTTATCGCGCCCAAAGTTGGGGCGTCATAAAGTTGCACGTTGTCAACGCCCTAGCCTCCTGCCATAGCCTCCTGCCATAGCCTCCTGCCATAGCTCCAGCAGCGCCACACAGCCAAGAAGCCTGGCTGACAGACATACAACAAATTTCTGGGCTCGCAAATCCATCAATCTGTGCGGCAACTATTTGATTTATAGGCTGTAAAGCGTCAGGACTCAAACACGGAATGCGGACATTCAAAAGCAGGAAACAGATTATTGGTGGGCCGGGAGACGGCAATATGCATGCTGTTATACTAAAACTATTTCAACTATTTATTATAATGTAATTTGGGATTTTCTAGCTATTAAAATTAATATTTGCAATTCCTCTAAGTTCAGCAATCATTGATTACTGATACTTGGGAATCAATATATATATATATATAGATATATATATATATATATATAGAATATATATATATATATATATATATATATATATATATATATATATATATATCTATATATATATATATATCTTTACAATTGTACTACTTGACTACATACTCTATTTCACATATCTTCTATTATATTCTGTATTATTCTTTAGTACATCATAAATATATGAATCATCATATCTTAATATATCATAATATACCGTTATCAAATTACGTTAAGGCCATTAAAAACTTAAAATATATTGATAATTTGTGGAAAACGAAAAATGTTGAGCACATGTGAAAACCATTGTGAACGTGTTTACATGGTTCAATTTAACAAATAAAAAATTAAAATTAATTTTTTTATTATTTGCTAAAAATTTTCACGAAATATAAAAAAGTCTATTAAAATGATCTATATAAATTTTGTACTATATTTATTGCATTTATTTACTTAGTGTTTTTTATGCATAATTTGTTATGAAAGCCATTAATATCCTACACAACGGGTTTTCCATCATTCCGTCTGTTTATCCACTTAGTGTTTTTCAATATGTCAGACTCGATTTGGTTTCCATGCACATAAGGCCATTTAAAATCATTGGAAATTCGAATTAATATTGTAGGCACACTTTTAAACTTGGCAAAAAGGTTGATAAAGAGAAAAAGAGATGAATGCGAGTGGTGCCGTAAACGAAAAACTGGATAAATGTTGTACAAATTGTTAACTGCTTTTTTATGTTAATCGTTGCCTATATTTAAACAACACACGAGATAGAAAATAAAATAAGAGAGCGAGAAAAAAATGACAAAATCAAAGCGCACGACAATCGCTGTTTAAAACGTTAGAAATTTGTTAAGTCCCAAATGTAGTCGAATGGCTTAAAAGAGAGGCAACAGGTGAATTTTTAATTCGAGCTTAATTTATGATATTTATAAAGCCATGTATCCGACTTTGGAGCAGTTCGATTCTATTTCCCATTTCTGATCGCGAACAAAAAGCTTGATTTTGCACTCTGATGGCTCGGACCCCCGGCCTCCCGCATATGGATTTTTATCTGTGTCGGAGTCGGGCAAATGGCTTGCTAAGTGGTTTTAACACTTTTATAGCGTTAAGTTTTTAATTTTATTAGCTAATAAATAATTTAAGTCAATTTTCAACAAATAAAAGATTGTGCGTTCATTAAATGCGGTACCCTCTGCGTTTTGTTTTCGACTCGGATTCGGATTCGATTTCGATTTAATTCGATTTTATTTCTATAACACACACACATGTATATATATATATATATATATGAATACGTTTCATTCACTAAAAAAAACCACTCACGAATACAGATCAAGTGTTTATGTATGTCGGTATTAATGCCTCGCGATCGAGTTCAAGTTGTGGAGATTCAACAAATTTGACGACAGCCTTTGTCAGTGTACGGACGCATTGGTTGTTTTGTTTAAACTGACATTTAAGTAATTATCTAATTAAGTTAACATTTTGCTTAAAGATAAGTGGTAAATTATTTATTTTCCAATTTCGATTATGGTATGTATTCTCATGCATATATTATTCCTTTTATCGCTTAATTCATTTGTTTTCCGTTCAACAAACCCTATAGGGGGCGAATTGTGCAGAAGTACTTGGGGACATATGTATCGATAACGATCTATAAAAAGGTGTCCGTGATCTTTTGTTGTTTTATTTTAATGGGATCTTTTTAAATATCTGTTGTTTTTATTCTGATATTGTGACTATGTTTCAGTTCGACTGCTTCTAAATAGCAAAGCAGAGCAATTACGTGACTGTAACATACCCTAGGTACATAGGTATATGCAGAAATCGATATATGCTAAAGACTTTCTTAACATATATGTATGTATTTATGTAACCAAAAATAATGCTGCCTTGTAGGTCATTCATTTATGTAGCTCTTCTTTCCTACACTTTCTCATCCACACTTCTCTCTCTCTCTCACTCTCCCTCGCTCTCTCTCTCTCTTTTTCTTTCAAACAGCTCAAAAAATAAAAAAAATTAAAACATTTTAAAAAAATATATCAAGTTTATGATACATTTTTTATCAAGGACATGTAATCAAATCTCTATAAGGATTCAAGTGTATGCAACAATTGCCTCATTTCATTGGTAATTTGAGACGCTTACAAAGTTCCAGAACCCAAATTTAGCAGGGCCTCCCGCATCGCACCGGACGAAGCGAAAATGAAATGTACATCAAAATAATAATCAAAAGTAATTTGCAACAGCAGGAACAACGACAACAATGACAGGCGGCACTTGAACCAAAATAGGCATTAGAGTCACATCCTAATCCTCATCCTCATCCTCCACCTCATCCACATCCCCATACACATTCATATCGTTCTCTGACGGCGGGCGGGTTGGTCTGGTCACATAGCGTATGCTACACGACGA
Organism: Drosophila gaucha; assembly: GCA_035045545.1. Taxonomy (NCBI): domain Eukaryota; kingdom Metazoa; phylum Arthropoda; class Insecta; order Diptera; family Drosophilidae; genus Drosophila; species Drosophila gaucha. The sequence goes on from JAWNOY010000277.1 coordinate 190,715, forward strand.
CGGGGTGCTCCTGCTCCTCGTCCTGCTGTCTGCCTTCCACTTGGTTTACCGCGCACATCAACACCCTCGGCTAATTGATGACAAATTATTATGAGCCAGCAGCCTCTCGCACCCAAAGCCAATTTTGATGAATAGAAACGGGAATGAGAATGAAAATTGGAATAGAAATGGAAATGGAAATGGAAATACGAAGAGGAATAGAAATTGTATGTATTGTGGATGCGACTGCGACTCTGAGGTATGTGGATTGGCCAACTGACGTCGAAAGCGGCTGACAACTGTCAAATTAGCAAACGAGCAAGCGAACGGCCAAACACAAAAGGAATTAAGGCCAAAAATTACATTTAACATACACATCGCTCGTACTTACCGACAGGACAAAACAGCAGCACGAGCCAAGGACGGCTACAGCCGATGCTTGTATTCAAATTGTGAACATGTCGAGGTCGCAGCCTTCGAGGGCTGCCAACACAGTTACATGGCAAAACAACTTTGAGTATTAGAGATTATTAATTAACTTAGATCATTTTGCTCTTAGTTTTTAACTCTTGCACAGTTCTAGCCAAATAATGTTGTAATATGTTATTTATCTTTTTATTCGTATATACACATTTTTAAAATAATTATTTTACGACTTTTAATATAGTTATAAAACCTAAATACCCTATAAAAAATGTTTCGACAAAAAGCTAAAAGTCTTTTTACTAACTGAAAATTGGTTTATTGTTTGTCAAGTTTTTCCTAAATATGACATTCTAAATGTAAGCCAAAGAAATTGGTTTCGTGTCAAGTAAAGAAAACAGTTGGTATATATAAATATATATATGTATGTTTTAATTTAATTTAAAAAAGCACTAATTATGTGAACTGTAGATGCCACCCTCGTTTTTCATCCCCCGTGCAACACGGACATGGCGTGTCAAAGAGACTGCGTGCCACGGCGAGTCGCTTTCGTTTGCCTTCATTGCCGACGCATCGCCTGCTGTTGCCTTTTTGGCCGTGGCACAATTGAAAAGTGGCTCAACTCGAGAACAAGAGAGAAAGAGAGAGAGAGAGTGAAAGGGAGAGCAAGAGAGAGAGAGAGAGAGAGAGAGAGAGAGAGAGAGAAAATCGTAGTTGGTGTCGGAATTGGAATCGGAGTCGGAGACGACTTCAAGTTCGGGTAATTGGATCCCATGAGCAACTGTTTGCTTTCTGGGCATTGTTGCCTTTTGTTCTGGCCATTAGCGTGTGCAATGTGCGCTCGCTGGATTTTGGACGCAAGTTGACTGTGCCGTTGGCACCTCGCACAGCTTGCGGTCCATTTGCACCATTGGCCAGGAACCAGACAGGGACCAAGGGGGGTATCACTCGATGGGTACGTCACGCCGTACGCCGTAGGCGCAGTTTAGTCACACTTCAGTTGCCAGTCGCCAGTTGCCAGTTGTCACAGTTGCCATCATAGTTACAACTCCGTTACGAAAGCTCGCCACGTGCCGCATAAACAAAGGCTTGACTTTTGGGCTCGACAAGGAAGATACCACACGCACACATACACATTATAGAATGCCAGTCACTTGTCTAACGGAACTTGGCCCTGGTGCCCCGAGAAAAAATCAAAATACGTATCCGGTTACTGCCCTGTGAGAGCCTTTTGACATTGGCGTGTGCCTGGGCAACGACTCCACATGCCGAAAAGTGCTTCATGTGTTGGTGGCTGATTGCGCTGCATAACAGTTAGAATTGATTGAAAATTGGTTAACCGCAAATGCAATTGCGGAGCGAATTGCAAATCGAAGATGATACCGTAACCGAATAACAGCGTCCTGCATCTTAATCTAAAGCCGTCTCTGTATCTTAATCTTCATATTTATGTTCAGCTGCAGCTCTGGATTTGCATGGAACGCATTCAAATTGGGCCGCTGGTTCAAAACCAGTAGCCGCCTTTGCAGCAGTTGCTGTTGCAGTTGTTGCTGTTGCTGCTGCTGTTGCAGCGGCAGTAAGCCCCAGCCGCAGCCGCAGTTTGAGTAATTTGCAGCATTTAACTGACGGCGGGGGCCAACGGCAAATCGATTTATGCTGCTGCTGGCGCCAAAAACCGATTTACGAGAAGCGACTGAAGGGTATAGAGGGAAGGGGAGCGGGCTGTCAATTGTGCTACAATTGTCGACTCAATATTGATTTAGACTTAGCCTTGTTGCAAAGCCTTGTCTCCCCCTTTTGACCTTTAGCTACATAAATTTCGCACAGCTTCCGCTCGCATCCTTCGGCCTGTCTTCCGGCCATTCTTCGATCGAGGGATGCGCGCCGCACTCGCTTCATCTTGCTGACATCTAATTTGATAAGCACGCACAAATTTATTGATAACGGAAACGAGAATGTCAGAATGGGAGAGACTTGCGACCATTGTGCGCATCAAATTGCCTGTGTAATCAAAAGCCTCCCATGCTTTTCTACTTAGTATGCAGAAGTTAGTCGGCCTATGTCCTGCGACAAATTAGCCCAACAAAGCGGCAGCAGTGTGACATAAAAAACTCACAGCCACCGAGCCGAGTGTAACAAAAGTTGTCAATTAACCAGGAAGAGCGAGAGGACGACGCTGAACGCATTGCAACAGCTTCCGGTGTGAAAGCATTTTGTCAGCTTGGACGCACAAAGGAGTCCACATAAAGCGTTTCTGGTCTCAAGATGTTCACAATGCTCACAAATTCTATGACTGAGAGACATAAAAAATGCACAAGTTGCCTTTGTGCCAACTATTCGCACAATTACAATGGCAATTTATACATTTTCATCAAGTAAATCGATTGCAAACACTCCCTAGCGATCTATGAATATGCTAATGCTGTGATTCCTAACCAATGAACTGTGATATGTCGACAAAAAATTATGCAAAAGGGTTTTGCAACTTAAAAAATGATACTGTCCCACAATTGTCTACGAAATCATACAACTATATATTCAAATTCTTATTATACCCTTGCAAAAAGGGTATATTAATTTTGGCCAGAAGTTTGCAACGCAGAGAACGAAGCATCTCCGATTATATAAAGTATATATATTCTTGGTCAGCATGACGAGCTGAGTTGAAATAGTCATGTCCATCTGTCCGTCTGTCTGTCTGTCTGTCTGTCTGTCTGTCTGGATCAACGCAAACTCCTCCGAGACTATTGAAGCTACAGAGCTGAAATTTTGCATACAGGCTCCAATCTGCTGCATATCTTGTATATCTCGGAATCATCCGGATGGGACAACTATATCCTATTAGTCCCATGGGACAGATCGGTTTTGAGAAATGTTGAAGTCTCAAACTCAAAATTTGGAATGTATATATATGAATCGCACTGCCTTACAAAGAGATATAGTATACATATAAACGATATAAACTATATTCTACAGTTTTAAAGCTAGAACATCCAAATTTAGAAAGTAGTATACTTTTGACGTCCCCTTCAGATAGATAAGAAGTTATATATCCATTACTAGGGGAATGGCAAATCCACCATAATTTCTCCAAAAATTTGAACGCTGTTAGAGCTAGAGACTTGAAAAACATATACTTGTATCAACCACCGTTAGAATAAAGTAAGAAAGCTCTAGTCGGGTCTGCCCGACTACGAGATCCCCTGAACCAAGTCCGAGCTGATGTTTTAAACAACCTAGCTTACATCTTTTATCTATATATATTACCTCTGCGCGCATATACAAATGCACACATACACACATGCACACATACACACATGCACACATATACACATGCACACATATACACAAGCACACATATACACGTGCACACATATACACATGCACACTTATACACATGCACACATTTGTATACACATGCACATATATACATACCATGCACACAGAAGCACGCGTGCCGATTACTGCGTAGTTGATTTGAATGTATGTGTGCACACGTACTGGCTACAATGTTTCCTTTAATAACTTCTGTATTACTTGGCGGATTTGAATGCAATTTTCTGCATTGAATGCTCTTGATTTATTGAAAATACGGGTTTCACTAAAAAATTTAAAAAAATTAAATTGTGGCTTTGATAATTTTTTTTTAATACATATTTTTTGTGAAATGTGGACCTGGTATCCAAAATATGAAAAAAAATAGAAAATGTATTTTATTTACAAAAAGCTAAAAACAAAATTTGGTAGCTGTAGCTAAAAATATGTAAAAGATATGGTCAAAAAACTGAATCTTGATAACGTTTTAAATCGATATCATTGAAACGGAAAAATTTATCGAATATCTAAAACAAACTCGATATGCGCGCTGTATACACAGACCATCATGCAAGATTTGAAGTCTCTAGCTCTTATATGTTCTGAGATCGACGTGTTCATACATACGGACAGACGGACAGACAGACGGACAGGGCCAAATCGACTCATCTCGTCGCCCTGATCAAGAATATATATACTTTGTGGGGTCTGCCACGCCTCCTTCTGCCTGATACATACTTTTTGCAAAGCCATTATACCCTGATTTCCCATTTTCAATGGGTTCAGGGTATAAAGATAAAGCATAGAAGATATCTTCGCCCATTAGGGACGTGTCAAATCGGAAAAAACTGTATCTTCTACAACTTTACACCTAGAGTCCCAAAATTTACATAAACGTTAAGCTTAACCGTTTCGTCAAAATTATGAAAATTTATATATATCCTCTCTGGGGCGTGGCAAATCGGAGAAAACTATATCTTCCAAAGTTTTATAGTTACAGCTTCAATTTGACATATAGGTTATTGTTGCCCTGCTCAATAGATTGACCAAAAATTATATATATCCACTAATTGGGAGCGTGTCAAATCAGAGAAAACTATATCTGTATCATTTACAATTGCAAGGGTATTACAAAACTTCGGAATAGCCGAAGTGGTATTTGCTCAAGATATCTTGCGTGTATCTCAATATTAATTTTCTTTCTGAAGGGGAGGTGAAACGTATATAACAGACGGACAGACGGACATGGCAACTCAGCTCGCCATTCTGATCAAGAATATATATACTTTACATTGTCGGAGATGCTTCCTTCTCTGCGTTGCAAACATCTGACCAAAATTAATATACCCTTTTTGCAAGGGCATAAAAACCAAGTAATAACGTTGCACTCGGGCGGTACCGACTGCATGTATATACTCGTTCACGGTGAAAAGACAGCCTAATTTAATGAAATATTTTCCGTAGACGGGATCAACAGTAATATAATATTTCCGGTTTGCCACACCCACAGGAATCGTATGTTAATGATTTTTTTCAATCTACGGAGCAAGGGAACAGTAACTTATATTTCAAATATGACTATATACAACTATATTGAAAAAAGATATAAGTATACATATTACTTGATTTTTTTTTACCTTTTTGTATGTATCTTTTTGTCTAGGGGTCGGATACACGAATATCCAAGTCCCAATTCTTAGATGGCAATATTGGCGAAAATAATAACGCTTATGTCTGAAAATATATAGCCTTTCCTGATTTGCAACGCCCCCAGTGAGCATGGCTATATACATTTTTGATCTTTAGAGGAGGTCAACAGTAAACTTCTTGCCAAATTTGGATGTTCTAGCTCAAAAACTGTAAACACACCGTTTTATCCGATTTGCTAAGCCCATTATGGGCGTACCATATCTTTTTCTGTAGGACTAAGATACACGAGTATTCATACCAAATTCAAACTCTTGGACGGCAATATTGCCGAAAATAATACTGTTTTAGTAAAAGATATGCTAATTCCTTATTCGAAACGCCCCCAGCAAGCGGGGATTTATAACTTGAATGTAATCTTGAGAGAATGTCAATAGATTCCAATATGGCAAACTTGGGAGTTTTAGTTCTAAAACTGAAGAAGATACAGCTTTACCGATTTGCCACGACCGATTAAAGGACTTATACAAATCGATATTTATGTATAAACTCCCGTGGTGTTGATATATATTAAGGGAATTTCAACACTAACCCACTTTCCTAATTTTTTTTGCTGTAGCTTTAAAACTGTATAAGATACAGTTTTATATATATATATATGTACACCATATATTTTTGTGTCCGCGTGGTGTAGTTCTTAGACTGCAAAATTGATGAAAATAACAGCGTTTTAGTTTAGCATTTCTCGATTTGCCATGCCCCCTATGGGAGTATCGGAAAAACACTTGAACTTGATCTGCCGCGGGTACACATAAGTTTGCATATATTCAAGTCTCTAGCTTCAAAGATGTCCAAATGCTGCGCGTTCATACAGACAGACGGTCGGAAAACGATACGGACATTGTGCAAAACCAAAATACTCATTTCACTTCGTGAACGAGTATAATAAGACTTTACTTATTCACATATTTTCGACGTTCGTAAAGTGTATCAAAGACAGCTTTAAGTCCTGCCAGATTTAAGACCATTTTTTGTGCTTTAAATAAAGTTGCAGTATCCATTTGCCACAGTCACATTGTCCGAGAAAAAGATTCAAATTTATTACGTCAAAATTCTTCGAAAAGGATAACTCGATTCTTAGTTACTAAGCCCTATTGGCCAATGCAATTATGGATTTCTCTTCGATTGCCAGAGTCATGCACATACAAACATACATATATGCTATGTATAGTTAAATGAAAAAAATTTAGTTAACCTTCTTAATTAGTGGCACAGCCTGTAGCCATTGCAAAATCCTTTACGCACATTCTCCTTGCTCTTTTGATTCATATGCCAATGGCTAACGAATTGTAATGGCTGTGAAAAGTTTCGCACGGTCGTGCGGCACTCATAAATTTATGAGTGGCACTCGTAAAAATGCAAATCGGCGGCAAGAGAAAACCGCAACAAATAATCAATTTGTTACAGAGGCGTTTCGACCCGGACGACTAACAGGACAACAAACAGGCGCCCAAGGATGCGAAGACCCAGATTGTATGGTCTACGCACAAAATCGAACCCTCTCACACATTAACAAGGACTTGGACGACGTTGCGTTGGCCACTTCACGCAGCAGCCGCAGATGGAGTGGATCGACTCTAGGCTTTGGAGGATGGGCTCATCTCGGTTCGGGGTTGGGCTCGCTGAGAGGCAACACAAATTGAATTCGCTTAGCCGCAACCCCGTAAATTCAGAGCGAGCCATGCAACAAGCGCTATGCAAGCTATGCAAAATGCAATTGTCATAAAAGTAGCGAAAATGGCAAGCGGCAAGTAAATAAGCAAAACAAACAGCAGCGTAGATGCTGCCACCGCACCAAATCCAAACTCGAATCAAAGTACCCCCCACTGCCAACTCTTGAGGGTTGCAAGTCAATTAGAAACGTTTCTGGCAACTCGGGTACTCGAACAGCGCAACGCCGTCTTTTCCTGTGAGAGCCGGAGCCCGGAGCCGGAGTTAAGAGCTGCGGCAACTTCAGTTCCGTTCAAGATTGGCAAATGTTAACAATTTGCAAGTGGCACACAGTTTAGGGCACGATGCCTGCTCTTGCTTCCCAGGCAGCCAAAATGCAACACTTTTTCGAGTATGCCCCACATTCGAGAGGTTCATTGAAAGCGGGCAGCGGGACTCGTGTGTCAGCTCACATTACCCTCAGGACTCAGGACTTGACTCTGAGAAACACTTGGCTAGACACTCAGCAGCCACTCGACGGCTTAGTTGGAAAAACAAAGGTTCTAGCATTTCGATTGGTCTTTTTCTTTTTCAATTTCTCTCATTTTTTATTTGTTACAACACACAATAGACGTCTTAAGACTAGGCACAAAAAAAATTTAAGATACGAAAAAAAATTATTTAAAAAAAAATTCCCTGCTTATGTACAAAACATTTACAAAAACTTACAAACATTTTTTAAGCTACTTTTTAAATAGTTAGATTTAAAAAAAACTTTGTATGCTATATTTAATATATATATTTTGTATAAATATATATAATATATTTGTTTAATACGAGACATTTACGTGAGACATGCTAAGAGCGGTCCAAATTTTCAGCTCCAGTCATTTGTCAACAAGTCCCGTTGTAATCGCCGTCTGAGATCCAGCCTTCGTGCTGCTGCTGCTGCTGCTGCGGCCGCTGAGGCCACTCACTCACACCTCCAACGCCAGCTCTTCGTCATTGTCATCCTCATCGCCGTCGACCGCTGGCAGCGTCGTCAATTCGCCACGCTCCGTCTCTAGCGGTGGCGTCTTACCCGCTGCTACTGGCGCCTCGTCACCTGTATGCTCTCGACGCGGTGGCGGGCTGCCTGGATTCAAAGGCGGACTTGGCGTCAGCAAACGCTGCCGGCTACTGCTGCTGGGCTCGTACTCTGCTTCGCTGTTGGCGCTCTGGCTGGTTGCTGGCGAGCGTTCGCGCGGCGCCAGCGGCGGTGCATAGTAGCCGCTCAGCATAGGCGCGGCACCTGGCGGCGGCGGCATGCCCGGAAGCCCCATACCCGGCGGCAAGCGACTGGGATACATGTAGCTGGCGGGCAGCGCTGGCTTCTGCAGTGCGGCGGCTGCCGCTTGGCGATAGTAGATATCAATTGCCGAGGGCGGTGCACCGTGCGACGTTTGGGCAGCTGCGGCCGCAGCATATGGCCAGGCGCTCAAATAAGGAGTGGCGCTGCCGTAAAGCCGCTGAAAGGCCGCATAGTTGCCAGCCTCGGCAAGCAACTCTAGCCCCACAGCGGTTTGGCGCTTCCATTTGGTTCTGCAAGGCAACAAAAATACAAAAACAAAAAAACAAACTCGATTAGTTACGTGTCGATTGCTAAAAAAAGAAAAATCTAGAGGGATGGGCTAACTTCTGCCATGCCGAAGTTTGGTAATACCCTTGCAATTGTAAAGGATATAGATATAGTTTTCTCTGATTTGCCACGCTCCCATTAATTGGATATATATCAATTTTGGGCAATCTATTAAGCAGGGCAACAGTAACCTACATATATATCAAATTTTGAAGCTGTACCTATAAGACTCCGCCCAAGAGGCGGATATATATCATTTTTCAAAATTTTGTCGAAACAGTCAAGCCTAACGTCTGTTTCAATTTTTGGAACTCTAGGTATAAAATTGTAGAAGATATAGTTTTTTCCGATTTTCCACGCCCCTAATGGGCGTAGATATATATTCTTTATGTTTTTTTAGGGGTGGTTGATACAAATATATGTTTTAAGTTTCAAGTCTCTGGCTTTAACAGCGTCCAAAATATTGAAGGATTTATGTTAAGCACTATATAGACTTTCCCGATTTGCCACGCCCCAAATAGGCGTGGATATATAATTTTTTGATTAATCTGAAGGGAAGGCCAAAAGCATATTACTTTTTAAATTTGGATGCTCTAGCTTCAAAACTGTATAAGATATAGTTTTATCCGATTTGACACGCCCCCAAAGGGCGTAGATATATAATCTATATCTTTTTGTATTTGGGTGCATATCAGGAGTATATATTCCAAACTTCAAGTCTCTGACTTTAATAACGTCGAAGTTATCCCACTAAAACATTTCTTAGAACCGATCTGTCCTATGGGAGCTATAGGATATAGTCATCCGATCCGGATGATTTCGAGATATACAATGCCTGCAGCACATTGCAGCCTATGTGCAAAATTTCAGCTCTGTAGCTCTTATAGTCTCGGAGGAGATTGCGTTGATCCAGACAGACGGACAGACGGACATGGCTATATCAACTATATCAACTAGTCTTGCTGATCAAGAATATATATACTTTATATGGTCGGAGATGCTTCCTTCTCTGCGTTGCAAACTCCTGACCAAAATTAATATACCCTTTTTGCAAGGGTATAAAGAAACAGGAATACGAAAAACTACGACTGGCATTAGGAATGAAGCATCGATGTAAACCAACCTAATCCGCAATGGCGGCAACCGTTGTTGATGCTATTAATCATTCCACAGAGTGCCGACTCATGCCGCTGACTGCGCGTGTCCTTGCCGCCTGCTGAGTGCCAGCCATTCGACCAGGACGACCGCTCGGAGTTGCCCTTTGCTATTATTGCTGTTTATATTTCGCACTTAATTGTTTTGTCATTTATCTTGCAGTCCGGACGCACGCACGCACGCCCACCACAACTCAAGAGAGCGAGAAAGAGCGGCCTAATTGACAACGGCACGCCTGCACTTGCCAAAGGAAGAGCGAGTGAGCAATAGAACAAGAGAGCTATCTGTCTCGTCGCAGGCATTGTCAATCCTGTAATTGCGCTTAGGCGCCAGCCGCAGTCCAACAACCAGAAACCTCGAACCCAAACTGATCTGCAATTTTCGCGCATCCATTGCACGCAGCTGTGAAAATGTTTAGGATTACTGAATACCCGTTGTGGCTAAGTATCTCATGCACTTGGTGCATCAGTAAAATTTTACTTTGTGGCTGCACTCTCTTTCCTCTCCCTCTTTCTGAACTCTCTCGACTCTCTCTCTCTCTCTCCATTTGTCTCTCTCTCTCTCTCTCTCTCTCTCTCTCTCTCTCTCTGCCTCTTTCATTGCAGTGCATTGAAAAGTCCTTATGATCCGACAAATGTGATATCTGAATATCCGGCTGGCTTCTTGCAAACAACCTCTGGAAGATGCCGAGTCTGCCTGGCCTGACTCTGAGTCGGAGCCTGACTTGCTGCTTGAGTCTCTACCGCTTTTAATGCCAGACGAAATGTGACAAGTCATTGGGCAATAATTTAAAAAAAAAAAACAGAAAGAAAGAAAAAATGCTATTAAACGTAATAAGGCAACGGCTTTGGCAGCTATTTTTAAACAGCAGCGGCAAATGCTATTAGAAATCGAATCGAATAGCGGATGACGCCGAAACTGCCCCTGATAGGAAGCAGCGAGCACACATATGTACATATGTATGAACGCCATACGAAAGACTTAGGCAACAAACTTGCGGCGACTGAAGCACAAAAAGTAAACAACTCATTTAATAAACAGCAAAGCATTTTACGAGTTTTGCGCAAAATGCAGCAAATTAAGCAATCAGCATAAAAGCAAAACGCATAAACAGCGCCAACGCTGATTCCGAACCGGTTCGCCGCGCGGGACAGGGGGCGAACTAGCTTTGGGGGTAACCATTAAACTGAGTTTTATTGGAAAAGTGCGCGAAGAAATGGGCGGTTCCATAAAAGGCGCTGATTAGCACACACGGTTTTAGTCTCTTAGATACCTCAGCCTCTCACACGGTCCCCTCCCTCTCTGTCACCCATTGGTAAATTAAGCCCAAGTCAAAAGGGCCGCCAACTCACCTGCGATTCTGATACCAGGTCTTCACCTGGCAATCGCTCAACTCCAGCTTGTTGGCCAACTCCATGCGATCCTGAACGCTGAGATATTTCTGCCGCTCGAAAGACTTCTCAAGCGTCTGCAGCTGATGATCGGTGAAGGCGGTGCGCGCCTTGCGCTGCTTCTTGCTCAGGCTGAGCCCCAAATGGGAGTCGCCATTGGCGCCGCTGCTGCCATTCTTGAGGCTATCCTCGCCGTCATCGTCTTTACCGCCTGTGCGCAAGTGAGAAACAAGTGTATTATAAATAAATTCTGTGCAAACGTCATGCAACTCTCTCTCTCTCTCTCTCTATCTCGCGCTCTCTTTCTCTTTCTCTTTCTGTAGCTACATCTCTAACATCCGATATGTGAAAGTATTTGGGTTTATTGCAAGAACACATGTAACACTAGATAAACACAAAAACGACAATCAACACACAACTGCCTTCAAGTTTTTGCTTTTCCCAGTGGTATGCCATTGCTAATTTGCAATTAGACACTTTATGAGCACAAATTACAACAAGAATAACAACACGATCACTAGAGTTAGCTCTTAGCTTTGCTTTGTTTTGTAATGGTACGTGTGAAACGAAGTCTATCAAATCGCACAGCCTATACCCAAAGTACTTTTGACTTTATTCGCTCTTTATTCCAATTTATTTACTGATCAATTTGTGTTTTTAGCAATTTTGAGATATTTGATACATGCCATTCAATTTTGACTATAGTATACTATATACTCAATATAGCTTCGTTGAAGTGTAGCTTGTTTTGGCTTACTTTTCAGATTCTCGCATTTTTATTATATTCCGTATTAGATTTACGTTCTTTGTATATTCCTACTAATTATTTCTCGTCTTAAATAATTTAAAGAGTTAGATGTCAGCTCCAATTTTTATTAAAGTATAATTATCTCACAGCAGCATCTCCGACGCCACTATGACACAGTTTTGCTACCTCTACCTCTTTATTTATTTGCTTTAGCCATTCGCGACTCGGCGAACATTTATCTGCTGCTCTCTATGCCAATCAAAAGTGAAAAGCAGATAGCTTCTAATCAGATGAAAAATAGCTAAACTAACGCATAAGTTCACACTTAGATAATTATTAAGGGCAGATGTAAATAATTTGTTAATTGCTAGACTTACAGTTTTTTGCTTCTGCCTCTATGTCCGCCTGTCTGTGGTATACATCTATCTTTAACTCGCATTTTTTTCACCCTTTTCAGCCATATTTGTTGTGGCAGGGTCTGCATGCATATAACTTAAGCCAGTCAACAGCTGGCAGCTGCTGGCTAGTCGAAAGTCTGGCAGCAAAACATTTCCGCAATATCTCTATCCCACTGAGAAATATTTTACCCTCTCTCTCTGCATTGGTAATTAAGAGCTTGTGGCTAAACTGTATTAAACATACTTAACTGTGCAGACAACAACGACGGTGGCGAACTTCCTTCTGCCTGACTGTCTCACTGACTGACTGTTGGCCAAGTTTTGTTATTGTTACTGTTACTGTTGGCTGCACTTAATTGCGCATGGCAGCAACACATTTGCAATTGGCCTTTTTGCATTTTAATTAAAGTAACAGCAAGTCTCATTTAGCTGCTTTGCTCAGCTCATTTTCGTTGTTGTTGCTAAACGTTTATCAGCATTTTGATAATGTGCACGCCTAAATGCAGTCAGCAACAGCAACAACAACTAAAAATGTAAATGCCACAATAAAGCTTGCATAACGGGAACGCGATTGTATGCATTATCATATATAACTATGCATTGTGTCTAGAAATTTTGCGCTACGTTTCCGAAAACAAAAATTACAAATAAAACGAAAGACTTAGGCAACGAACTTGCTGCGGCTAAGCTAAGTATACGTAGGCGCATTTGTGTCAGTGTGTATGTGTGTATTTGCACTTGCTACATGCAGTTGTTGCCTTTAATATTATTGCTTTTAGCAGCCACACGCTTCGCTCGAAGCCAACTTAAAGTTTCAGAAACGAGACGAAACCAAATATTAATTTCAATCAGCGATATATATGAATAATATATATATATATATATATATATATATTATTTATGTAAACATATAGATATTATTTATATAAACAAAAAATTGAAAAACAAAAACAAAGCAGTGCACGAAGAATGTGAGATGGGGCGAGAGAAGTGTGATACGAGTGTCTGCATGTCGCTGCGGATCAGCGCACAGTTCATTTGACAGATGGCGACTCAGCCGAGTAGCGGCTCGAATCAAGCTGAAGCTCAATTTCAAACACGCTGCGCCACTGCGATTCGAGAAGCTCCTTATCGTCCCTCGCATCCTGATCGATCCTGGGACGTTCCGAGTCGTGCCGAGTCGTGCCGGACTGGATCGAGATCATGTCGGGCCTGCGCAATTGTCGCTCGCACGCGTCTCAAGTGACACGCGAGTGTCACCAAAGCCTTGAGGTGAGCAACAAATTCGAATTATGAGCTACAACAACTCGAAGCGCATTCTTGTTCTTGCTGCCAAGTTTCGATTAGGCCATTCAAATTTACTTTTTTTGTACAGATTTGGCAAAACCTTAAGCCAACACATTCCAGAACATTAGTAGAGGCAATATCACATTACAGTCTAATATTTCTAGCTATTCTTATCTTTAATATGTGTAAAAAAACTGTCATTCAAAGTCTATAGATATCGATGTTATAAAATGAAGGCTGCAAGTCCAAAACGGATATAGATTAAAATATTTATATTTGAATATGTAATTTGCGTTCCTTACAACTAATATACCCCTTACTAATCAGTGCTCATCATGTACAGGGCATATTATAATAAAATTTAGAGGAAAAAATCCGTTTTTTTTTTCTTGTTGGTTTTTCATTTTTACTCTTTTTTTTGACAGTCCCGAAATCGAAGCTCGCAGCGTGGGCTAAAACCTCGAAGCAACTGTGAAAGAGAATCGACACCCAGCTGATTGGGAGCGTGTGCGCGTATATGTGTGTGTGGGCTGTGTGTTGTTATTGCTGGTGTCTGGTGTGGCCAACACATTTATGGATTTTAAATTCCTTTCATATGGCTTGTGTGTGCGTGTATTATTGCTATGATTATGTGTAATTAACTTTAGCACAAGCCCAACGAAATAAGAAATGTGCATGAAATCGCGAATGACTTTAAAAATGTATTGAGAATTTGGTTGATTAAAACGAATTACTAATAAGCCCAAGCAATTTAATTCATATAAACATCGTATCTAATATTTGATTTATAGATATTATTTAGATAGGAATTATTTCTGGATATTTGGCTGGAGAAAACTGTGACTATAAACACAATTATTTTATATGCGACTACTTATAAGCTTTCAATAATTTCAATAATAAAAATTTGTGAATATATTTATATACTATTTCAATATCAATCCAATCTAGAATATAAATCTGAAATACTTTATATTTGAGAATTATCTTTTGTTTGATTTGATTGTTGGAATTTTTTTATTAAGCTGTAACAAAAAACTAGGCATGTATGCCAATAAGGCTTTAATTAATTTTTTATTCGCTTATTTTTTTATGATTTGTTTGATTTGAAGTTAACTGTTGTTTGGATCTTCTGGATCGTAAAGCCAAACAAGTTTATTTAAATTCCATAGTTGTACTTCAATTTAATTTCGCTTAATTATTCTTTCTATTTCTCTCTCTCTCTCTCTCTCTCTCTCTCTCTCTCTCTCTCTCTCTCTCTCTCTCTCTCTCTTTATATATATTTAATTTATCGTGCGGTGTGCTATACCAACTTACACAACTCGCAGCGAAATCAATTTCCAACGCACGTTTACGACTATTTAATAGTAATTTGTCATAATTTGCATAACGTTTAAAAGCGCTTAACAAATAAATAATAATAATAAAAAACAGGCAGCAGCAGCAACGGCAACAAAAATCAAATACAAACACTGCTAATGGTAGCACCAATAGCAACAACAACAACAGCAACAAGAACAGCATCAGAAAAAACATTATAATCAATTAAAATGTTGCATGCGAAAAGCTGTCTGGGGTCAGGTGGCAGGTGGCAGGTGGCGGGCAAACGTGGGCTCCTCGGCTGCCAATCTTGTTGTCGTTGTTGTTGCTGCTGTTATTTGGGCGTTTTGTCAAGGATATCTAGTTAAGCGTTTCAAATCAAATCAAATCAAATCTCATTTAAACTAACTTTCCAAGCTATTCTCGCTTGTGCGAATCAAAACAAATAAAAACCACTCGTAAATGCTTAAGTAATACTTTGTTGCCAGTCAATCAGTCAGTTAGTTGGTCAGTCTCTCAGTCCAAATAGCTCTGTCTAATTTATTGCTCGTGTTATTATACCCTTGCAAAAAGCGTATATTAATTTTGGTCAGGAGTTTGCAACGCAGAGAAGGAAGCATCTCCGACCATATAAAGTATATATATTCTTGATCAGCAAGACTAGTTGATATAGTTGATATAGCCATGTCCGTCTGTCCGTCTGTCTGGATCAACGCAATCTCCTCCGAGACTATAAGAGCTACAGAGCTGAAATTTTGCAAATAGGCTGGAATGTGCTGCAGGCATTGTATATCTCGAAATCATCCGGATCGGATGACTATATCCTATAGCTCCCATAGGACAGATCGGTTTTAAGAAATGTTTTAGTGGGATAACTTCGACGTTATTAAAGTCAGAGACTTGAAGTTTGGAATATATACTCCTGATATGCACCCAAATACAAAAAGATATAGATTATATATCTACGTCCTTTGGGGGCGTGACAAATCGGATAAAAATATATCTTCTACATTTTTAAAGCTAGAGCATCCAAATTTAAAAAATAATATACTGTTAGCCTTCCCTTCAGATTAATCAAAAAATTATATATCCACGCATACTTGGGGCGTGGCAAAGCGGGAATGTCTATATAGTACTTAACATAAATCTTCCAATATTTTGGATGCTGTTAAAGCCAGAGACTTGAAACTTTAAGCAAATATTTGTATCAACCACCCCTAAAAAAAACATAAAGAATATATATCTACGCCCATTAGGGGCGTGGCAAATCGGAAAAAACTTTATCTTCTACAATTGTACACCTAGAGTTCCAAAAATTGAAACAGACGTTAGGCTTGACCGTTTCGACAAGATTATGAAAAATTATATATATCCGCTTCTTGGGGGCGTGGCAAATCGGAGAAAACTATATCTTCCAAAGTCTTATAGGTAGAGCTTCAAAATTTAAGGTATGGGTAACTGTTGCCCAGCTTAATAGATTGCTCAAAATTTATATATATCCAATTGTTGGGGGCGTGGCAAATCAGAAAAAACTGTATCTATATCCTTTGCAATTGCAAGGGTATTACCAAACTTCGGCATGGCCGAAGTTAGCCCATCCCTCTAGATGTAGATATACATAGATGCAATATCTATAATTATATATAGAGATATATATGTTCACCCTTAGCTTAGCGAAATTTGTTTTTGTTATTATTTGCAACTCAGCCACAAACCTCATTTGCACACAGTAACGGCTGCAGTTGCTGACATCCCTTTTTATACCCTGAACCCATTGAAAATGGGAATTCAGGGTATAATGGTTTTGTGACAATGTATGTAACAGGCAGAAGGAGGCGTGGCAGACCCCATAAAGTATATATATTCTCTATCAGGACGACGAGCTGAGTCAATCTAGCCATGTCCGTGTGTTGGTCTGTACGTCTGTCCGTCTGTCCGTCCGTCCGTCTGTCCGTCCGTATGAACGCAGTGATCTTGTAAACCACAAAAGCTAGAGATTTGAGATCTTAGAAATATATTCTTGTATACCATACGCAGTACAAGTTTATTTTTTTTTTTCGATAACTCATCTAATTTCCTTATTATCGATAACAATCGATATTTTGACTTGGTTTTTAAGCTATAACTTTTAGACCATAATACCTAGAGACACCACATTTACTATGAAGGTTACGGTGATGTAAATACAGATAACAAACTTTTTAAATTTTGGATACCTCCCCCCATTCGCCCCATAAGTCGAAAAAACGTATTTCAAATACTAGGGAGTTGGGATTCCGTATGTATACTCCTCTAGGTGTCAATTATATCCTAAAAATTTCATTAAGAAAGTATATCTTGAACCGAAGTTGTTTAACAATGAATTTCTCATAATGCTGCCCAGAATGCAGCCCAAGCGCACCCGCTAATTCATGTATGCAGTAAGCGGCGCGCGTGCTTGTGTATGTATATGTGTGCGTGTGTGTGTGCGCGCAGAGTGTAATATGTACGGTAAAAGATGTAAGCTAGATTGTTTAAAACACCGCCTCGGACTTGGTTCAGGGGATCTCGTAGTCGGGCAGACCCGACTAGAGCGTTCTTACTTGTTTTTATTGCCAGTGACAGCTGGACATATGTCGGGAAAAAATTTTTTTAAGATTTTAACGGAAATGCAAAAGTGATTGCACTCAATAATTAAATCAAAATCATAATAGCAACAATCAAGCGAATCAAGCAGTTAGCTAAAATCTAAAAATTAAGCAGTCAATAAGTTATAAATGAACACCTTTCGTAATAGACACTTAAATTTTATTTTGAAATAAGCTCAATGCAAATTAAAAGTTTTCGGTAATCAATTTGCATGCTTAATAGAATAAGAGAAAAAGATCAGTTGCCTTAATGTGGCTCACTGAAAACATGCCTAAAGGTCACTCATTGCTGAAACTTTTCCTTAAGATCTCCCGATGTTTACAAAAACTCAGTTACAGAAAACTTAAAGCCCACTTAAAGTTCAATTGCTATGTATAAAATATTACCGTATGCTTACTAAAAGCTCGCTTAAATAGCAATTAAAGCTAATTAAAGTGTACTAAAACTGACTTGAAATTTATGTGAACCGCGCACTCTGCTAAGGCAAAGGCAGGCAGCTCAAAAGTCAAATTGCGATTGATATAAAGAGAAAGAGTAACAATATCCTTGTCAGATATACATATATATGTATGTATATATGTTTAGATATATATGTATGCCGATCTCACGTTAGTTCAATAACTTACCGCAATCGTCGCTGTCGCTGTCGTCAATGGTGCTCGCCTGATCCCCGCTGATGCTGCTGCCTGTGCCGCCTAGCAGCGTGCCGCTTGTGTTGCCGTTGTTGTTATTACTGTTGCTGCTTCCACTGATGTTGTTGTTGTTATTGCTGCTGTTGTTGCTGTTATTGTTGTTGTTGTTACTACTGCTGCCGCCCAGCGAATGCAGCACAAGCGGCGAACGCGATCGATCATCGTGCCCCTCCACAAGACCGACGGCGGCGTTATGGCGATGTAGCGCCTCAAGGCGTTCCCGCTCCAGCTGCAGCTGATGATGATGCGGATGAGCATATGGATGCGGATGATGGGCCAGTGGATGTTGCGGATGTGTGTGCGTATTTAATTGCTGTGGCTGCAAGCATAAAATAAAATTATTTATGGATCAGTAATATACATTCATAAATATATATCATATATCGAAAGTTAATGCTTGTGTTCACAGAACATCCTTGAATATCTTTATATATGATGTATATATATACATATATATCAGTTGCATATATATGTATGTACATAACTAATAATGATGACCCTCCAAAGAATTTTCTGAATGTTACTGAAAGCAAATAAATGTATTACAAAAAAATTAATTAAACTAAGTCTAACTGAAGATGAAAATATCATCATGAGCATTTTTTCTGCTTGCCAAATAAATGTGCATATTGATATCAATCCAAAGTTAAAATGATTGTCAATCAAGATCTATTCCATTTTTCATTCATGTAATCATCCAATTCACAATTGCCTTTGCGAAAGAATTCCCTTCGAGTGCTACATCACATGACGGGCCTAGGTCTATGATTGATTGATTGACTTACTCACCGTATTCCATGGGGCTGTTGTGTGGCAATCCTTGCTCAGCGGTGGCGAACCATCGCGTCCCGCCTGCCGTGCAAAACGATGTAGATGTGCGTGTGGATGCTGCTGCTGCTGTTGCAGCACCGCATAGTGGCTAGGCGGAAAGTGGGCTAGCAGCGGCGCCACATGATGGTACTGTTCCCGCTCCCGTTCTCGCTCACGCTCACGGTCGCGCTCACGTTCTCGCTCGAAGCGTAGCAGCTGCTGCTGCTGGGCCAGATAATGCTGCAGTGCAGCCTGCTGCTGGACTTGCTGCTGTGTCTGCGGCGACTGCTGCTGATGCTGCTGTGGATCGCGGGCTGGCGGCGGCGCGTAGCACTCCTCGGGCGGACTGGCCGAGCTGCGTCCGGCGGCGGCCGCCATAGCCGCAGCGGCGGCCGCAGCAGCAGCTGCAGCTGCGGCGCTGCCAGCCAAAATATCGGTGATCATGAATCGGGATCGCGGCGTCTGCGTGGCCGAGGGCGAGGTCGTGAGGGTGCCCGGTGTGTCCCCAACGGCTGCCGTAGTTGTGGACATTTCCGGTGGCATTGTGGTCATGTGGTGGCGCCGACTCCTTCACTTGTCTCTCGCGCACTGAGATTTTCTTGAGAAGCTTTTGCCGGCGGCACAAACGAAAATCAAACAACAAAAAAAAATAATTGACAAGATTTTCACGAATAACGGTGGTTTATATGTGGTTATGCCTATTTGTGCAACGAACTCGCGTATTTTCCTTAAGATCGCAATCAGCGTGTCCGTTCTGTTGTACTTGACGATGTTTTTGTTCGACGAGACGAGACGAGACTCAACGAGCCGAGCTCAACAAAAGCCGTGAGAGAACCGCTCGCCTTTGGCTTTCAACCGAAACTGAGCCAAGCGGCGGCCACAACAGGCAACTGCTGCTGTTGCTGCTGCTGTCGCTGCTTCCGGCTGTTAAAGGCCAAAACAAAAACAGTAAAAAGTGGGGAGAAATGACAACAGCAGCACACGAACCAGTCGAGTGCTCAATGCGCACCTGTCGTCGTCTCGCTCACACACACCCGCTTGCTCAGCTCTCAGCTGAGGTGAGTTTCATATTGCGTATTTGTTGCTGTTGTTGTCATCTATTGCCTGCATTTATTGGCCGTAATTGGCAGCAATTGACATTCATTAGGTTTCAATCAGCGCCAGCGCTCTCTCCATCTCTCTATTTCTCTCGCTCTTTCAGTGGTATTTAGAGTATGGGTGCGAGTATAGTGGATTGAGTACATTTGGCAATGGCCGCGACGCTGCGAGAGCTGTCAGCCAACATAACGGTTAGTTGAAGTGCAATAAACATTTTATGGCAAAGCTATTATCGTTGGCATTGCCATTACGGTGACTGGCTGTTGCTGTGGCAACGATCTTGCTTGAATAGAATTATAGCTGCTAAAAAAATTGAATCAAGTACATACATTGACATAACATTGATAATTTACTACGTTCGGCATTTGAGTTTAGCTGTATGACACTTTTTATAGCAACTGTCCAAACTCAACACAATAGTAAGCAACTGCTGTTCATGTGTTTTCGTCATGCTGTTGTTGTTG
Organism: Drosophila gaucha; assembly: GCA_035045545.1. Taxonomy (NCBI): domain Eukaryota; kingdom Metazoa; phylum Arthropoda; class Insecta; order Diptera; family Drosophilidae; genus Drosophila; species Drosophila gaucha. Next base: position 211,398 of record JAWNOY010000277.1, read on the forward strand.
TTGCTATTGCTGTTGCTGTAGAGGATGCTGCCACCCTGTTGTGAACTAGTACAATCAAGCATCTGCAAGCTCCGCCCCAATAAACTGGTTAATACACGCAAAGCATACAGAGAGACACTCACGCACTCTTGCACTCCTCGGTCGCACCACAGTCCACATGTATAGCGTACTTGCTCTAACACATGCCAAGACTGTTGCGCCAAAGGGGCTGTCTGGATGACAGTCTCTCTTCGCCTCGCGAGTGGTGTGTGCGTGTGTGTGTGTATGCGAGTATATGTGAGTGTCTTTTGTTATTTTTGCGCTTGTTAACACTTTTTGTTTGGCATTTAAACAGTAAATTGGCAGCAGTTAAATGATGCGCTCTCTCTCTGTCGCTCGATCTTTCTCACGCTGTCGGCCTCTCACTCTCGCACTATGAGTATGTATAGTTTTGCATGTAGTAGTTGTTTAGTATCGATGTCAATTTGCTGCCTAATGTACAAGTGAATGAGTCTGGCAACTGGATAGGGTACATAATATAATACTAAAGCTGACATGGAGTCTGCAATGGAGACAGGGGGAATGGTATTGAAGAGGGCAGTGGCCAGTGGCGTTCGGGGCGGATGGTGATGACGATGCCGAAGCTGTCGCTGCTGCTGTTGTTGTTTTGATGATGGAGTTTCGCTTCGAGCAACTGCAGTTGTTATTATTATTATTGCTGTTGTTGTTATTGCTTTTAAAAATGGCTTCATTACAAATGACTACAATTGACGCTGTTGTTGCTGCTGATAATGTTGTTGCGATGAACATCTTATTATTGCTTTGCATACAGATTTCCGAATGTGTATTCGTGTGTGCACTTACATACTCAATGCCTTGACCCATTGTTGTTGTTTTCTGATTGTATTCAATGACCTTCAAGCTGCATTTTGATTGCAGAAGCAACACAATGTCACCCAAAGAATACTAATTACATCATATATACATGCATATGTATGTATGTATGTATGTACATATTTAATATATGAGTATGTATGTAAGTTCATGTATGTATATGATGATGATTAGATGATTAGACAACCAAATGTTTCGAAGCTCATTATTTTCACTCTTTCTTGGGGCTGTGTCAAATTTTATATTATTGTATAAGGTATATGGTTTAAAAAAAAGTACGTAACAGGCAGAAGGAGGCGTGGCAGACCCTATAAAGTATATATGTCTTTGATCTGGGCGACGAGCTGAGTCGATTTGGAGCTGTCCATCTGTCTGTCGCTCGTCTGTCCGTATGTACGAGCGGGGCGATCTCAGAACCTATAGCTTGAGACTTGAAATAAGTGCACGAAGATCCTTGTAAACAGAGCGCATATCAAATTTGTTTATATATTCGATAACTTTTCCTATTTCCATGATATCGAATAAAATCTTTATCGCGATTCATTCACTAAAGTCACCAAATTTTCAATTTAGCTCTTTGTTAATTAAATACAATTTCAATTTTTCTTTTATTTTGGATACCAACTCCGGCTTTTACAAAATCAATTTAATTCAATTTCTTTGTGTTGCAACTAAAGCCACAATTTATTGTTTTAATTTTTTAAGTAAAATCGAATTTTAAATAAAATAAAAGGATTCAATGCTGAAAATTTCATCAAAATCTGTTAAGTAACATAGAAGTTATTATATAAAAGATTTTGTCAGTCCGCAAAAGCACATGACACATTCTATTCTTCTTTGAATTTCATTTGTTAAATCGCAATTTCAATTTAATTGTAATTCTTGCCGCTAGAACTTTAGTGGCGTCTCTGTCTGAGATCAACATGAAGAGTGTGGTGGTACAGTTAGAGAAGGTGACATACAAGCCACGGACAAAATTTTTTTTCAAGTAGAAATTTTTTTTGTTTTATTTATATTATTATCTGTCTGTATATATGAAAAAATGTAATCTCGAACAAAGGTTTATGGGATCTCGTAGTCGGGCAGTCCCGACTAGATCGTTAATAAATTCTGTTCCCTAAGGGAAAAAGAGTATATTGGTTTTGTGCAGTGTCCGTCTTGCTGTCTGTCTATCTGTCCGCCTGTCTGTATGAACGCTCAGCATTTGGATACCTTTGAAGCTAGAGACTTGAAATTTAGAATACATACTCGTGTGTACCCGCGTCAGATAAAGTTTAAACATTTTTCCAATACACCCACATGGGGCGTGGCAAATCGATAAATGCTGTATCTATAGCACTAAACGCTGTTATTTCTGTCAATATTGGAGTCTAAGAACTGGAATTTGGAATATATACTCGTGTAAACCACGCGGAAACAAAAATATATAGTATGTATAGCTTGGCCTATTGTGGGCGTAGCGTATCGGACAGTTTTTGATCGCGAGCATCCAAATGTGGCGTGTGGGTCACTGTTGACCTTCCCTTAAGATAAATCAAAAAGATATATATCCACGCCAACTGGGGGCGTGGTAAATCGGGAGTTTACATATAGCGATTTGTATAAGTCCTATAATATTTTGGGCGCTATAAGAGCTAGAGACTTGAAGTTTGGAATATATATGCAAGTAGATCACCCCAAATCAAAAAGATATAGTTTATATAAGTACGCCCAATGGGACGTGGCAAATCGGGTAAAACTGTAGCTCCTAAAGTTTTTGAGTTAGAGCATCCAAGTTTGGCGTGTGAGTTACTATTGACCTCCCCTTAAGATAAATCAAAAAGTTATATATCTCCACCTACTGGGGGCGTGGCAAATCGGGAATAACTAAAACAGTGTTATTTTTTGGCAATATTACCGTCTGAGTTGGGATTTGGAATATATACACTAGTGTACACCAAAAAAGATTTGGTATATATAGCTACGTCCATTTGGGGCTTGGTAAGTCGGTTAAAGCTGTATTTTCTACAGTCTTGGAGGTAGAGCATCCAAATTTATCTGTGGGTTGCAGTTCATGAAATTAAAATAATAAACAAGTAAAAACGCTCTAGTCGGGATTGCCCGAATACGGGGTCCCCTGAACCTTTGTTCGAGATTGCATTTTTCATATATACAGGCAGATAAATATTTCATTGCTACAAAAAAAATTTCTAATTAAAAAAACTGTGCCCGTAGCGGGTGCGAACCTGCGACTCCTCGCTTGCAGGCCACCGTCTCAAACTATAATACTAAACTCTTCATATTGTTCTCAGTGACAAAGACGCAACAAAAGTAGCAGCGGCCAGAATTACAATTTAGTTGAAATTGCGAAATTGCGAAGAATGCACACAATTGAATGTATGTATGCACATCTAAAGATTGTGCGCACAGTGTGCACTGTTTTTTAGACTCTGTTACCAAAGGGAAAAAGAGTCTATTGGATTTGTGCAATGTCCGTCTTGCTGTCTGTCCGTCTGTCTGTATGAACGCGCAGCATTTGGACACTATAGAAGCTAGAGACTTGTAATTTGGAATATATACTCGTGTGTATCGGCGTCAGATCAAGTTTGAGTATTTTTCCGATACGCCAACAGGGGGCGTGGTAAATCGGGAACTGCTATATCTATTAAGACTAAGACGCTGTTATTTTAGTCAATATTGCAGTCTAAGAAATGGGATTTAGAATATATATTCGTGTACACCACGCGGACGTTTTAAGATATAGATTATATATCTACGCCTATTGTGGGCGTGGCAAATCGGATAAAACTATATCTTCTACAGTTTTGAAGCTAGAGCGTCCAAATTTGGCATGTGGGTTACTGTTGACCTTCCCATAAGTTAGATCAAAAAGTTATATACCCACGCCCCCTGGGGGCGTGCCAAATCGGGAATATATATATAGCGATTTGTATAAATCCTATATTATTTTGAGCGTATTAAGAGCTAGAGACTTGAAATTTGGAATACATGTGAAAGTAGATCACCCGGAATCAAAAATATATATTATAGATATTTACGCCCATTGAGGGCGTTGCAAATCGGATAAAACTGTATCTCCTACAGTTTTGGAGCTAGAGAGTCCAAATTTTGCATGTGGGATACTGTTGGCCTCCTCTTAAGATAAGTCAAAAGCTATGTATCCACGTCTTCTGGGGGCGTGGCAAATCGGGAATTACTATATCTTTTACTAAAACCGTGATAATTTCGGCAATATTTCCGTCAAAGAGTTGGGACTTGGAATATATATATACTAGTATCCTACCTCTACCCAAAAATATATGTTATATATAGCTACGCCCATTTGGGGCGTGGCAAATAGGGTAAAACTGTATCTCCTACAGTCTTAGACGTAGAGCATCCAAATTTGACATGTGGGTTACTGTTCATGAAATTTAAATTTACGAAAAAAAAAAAATAATAATAATCATAATGTAAGCCACCGTAAAACAAATTCTAGTTGACCTAACTGGGGATTGAACCAGGGTCTTCGCTACCACAACGCAAGTCTGTTTAAGCAAATCAACACACCACCAAACTCAATTTGGCGCATAGTCGTGAAAGAGACGCCGTGGTGTAGTGGGTAGAGTCGGTGGCATGCGAAGCGCGTGACCCAGGTTCGATTCCCATCGCTGCTGCGTGATATTATCATTTAATAAAATGTAATTTATTATTTTTTTTATAACTTCTATGTTACTTAATGGATTTTGATAAAATTTTCTGCATAAATCCTTATATTTTATTAAAAATACGGTTTTACCTAAAAAATTAAAAACAAGTAAGAAAGCTCTAGTCGGGTCTGCCCGACTACGAGATCCCCTGAACCAAGTCCGAGCTGATGTTTTAAACAACCTAGCTTACATCTTTTATCTATACATATTACCTCTGCTCGCATATACACATGCACACATACACACAGGCACGGATATACACATGCACACATATACACATGCACACATATACACATGCACATATATACAGATGCACACATTTGTATACACATGCACACATATACATGCCATGCGCACAGAAGCACGCTCGCCGATTTCTGCGTAGTTGATTTGAATGTATGTGTGCACACGTACAGGCTGCTGCAGCGTGCTTTTACAATGTTTCCTTTAATAACTTCTGTATTACTTAACGGATTTGAATGCAATTTTCTGCATTGAATGCTATTAATTTATTGAAAATACGGTTTTCACTAAAAAATTTAAAAAAATAAAATTGTGGCTTTGATAATATTTTTTTTAATAAATTTTTTTTTGTAAAATGTGGAGCCGGTATCCAAAATATGAAAAAATAGAAAATGTATTTTACTTACAAAAAGCTAAAAACAAAATTTGGTAGCTGTAGCTTAAAAAAATTTAAAAGATATGGTCAAAAAAGGGAATCTCGATAACGTTTTAAGTCGATATCATTGAAACGGAAAAATTTATCGAATATCTAAAACAAACTCGATATTTTCGCTGTATACACAAACCGTCGTGCAAAATTTGAAGTCTCTAACCCTTATATGTTCTGAGATCGACGCGTTCATACATACGGACAGACGGACAGACGGACGGACAGACGGACAGACAGACGGACAGGGCCAAATCGACTCAGCTCGTCGCCCTGATCAAGAATATATATACTTTGTGGGGTCTGCCACGCCTCCTTCTGCCTGTTACATACTTTTTGCAAAACCATTATACCCTGATTTCCCATTTTCAATGGGTTCAGGGTATAAAAATGTAAATGTGGCTTTATTTGCAACTGAACTTATATTAAATTGATTTTGTGAAATGTGGAGCCAGTATCCAAAAAAAAACTATATGTAAAATTTGATGACTGTAGCTAAATTGATGTAAAAGACATGCTCAAAAAAGGAAACTGAATAATCTCGCATTCAAACATACGGAAAGACGGACGGACGGTCTACATATTTATTGAGCCTACCCACCTTTAACAGGAACAGAGTCTGACGCAGTCGGTGGCGCCCGACTGCAACGTTCTTACTTGTTAGACTCTGTTCCCAAAGGGAAAAAGAGTCTATTGGATTTGTGCAATGTCCGTCTTGCTGTCTGTCCGTCTGTCCGTCTGTCCGACTGTCCGTCTGTCCGTCTGTCTGTATGAACGCGCAGCATTTGGACACTATAGAAGCTAGAGACTTGTAATTTAGAATATATACTCGTGTGTATCCGCGTCAGATCAAGCTTGAGTATTTTTCCGATACGCCCACAGGGGGCGTGGCAAATCGGGAAATGCTATATCTATTAAGACTAAAACGCTGTTATTTTAGTCAATATTGCAGTCTAAGAAATGGGATTTAGAACGTATATTCGTGTACACCACGCGGACGTTTTAAGATATAGATTATATATCTACGCCCATTGTGGGCGTGGCAAATTGGATAAAACTATATCTTCTACAGTTTTGAAGCTAGAGCATCCAAATTTGGCATGTGGGTTACTGTTGACCTTCCCTTAAGTTAGATCAAAAAGTTATATACCCACGCCCCCTGGGGGCGTACCAAATCGGGAATATATATATAGCGATTTGTATAAATCTTATAATATTTTGAACGTATTAAGAGCTAGAGACTTGAAATTTGGAATACATGTGCAAGTAGATCACTCGGAATCAAAAATATATATTATAGATATTTACGCCCATTAAGGGCGTGGCAAATCGGATAAAACTGTATCTCCTACAGTTTTGGAGCTAGAGCGTCCAAATTTTGCATGTGGGATACTGTTGACCTCCTCCTATGATAAGTCAAAAGTTATGTATCCACGTCTTCTGGGGGCGTGGCAAATCGGGAATTACTATATCTTTTACTAAAACCGTGATAATTTCGGCAATATTTCCGTCAAAGAGTTGGGACTTGGAATATATATACTAGTATCCTACCTCTACCCAAAAATATATGTTATATATAGCTACGCCCATTTGGGGCGTGGCAAATAGGGTAAAACTGTATCTCCTACAGTCTTAGACGTAGAGTATCCAAATTTGACATGTGGGTTACTGTTCATGAAATTTAAATTTACGAAAAAAAAAATAATAATAGTCATAATGTAAGCCTCCGTAAAACAAATTCTAGTTGACCTAACTGGGGATTGAAGCAGGGTCTTCGCTACCACAACGCAAGTCTGTTTAACCAAATCAAAACACTTCCAAACTCAGTTTGGCACATAGTCGCGCAAGAGACGCCGTGGTGTTGTGGGTAGAGTCGGTGGCATGCGAAGCGCGTGACCCAGGTTCGATTCCCATCGATGCCGCGTGATATTATCATTTAATAAAATGTTTTTTATTTTTTATTTTTTTTATAACTTCTATGTTATTTAATGGATTTTGATACAATTTTCTGCATAAATCCTTATATTTTATTAAAAATACGGTTTTACCTAAAAAATTAAAAAAAAAAATGTAAATGTGGCTTTATTTGCAACTGAACTTATATTAAATTGATTTTGTGAAATGTGGAGCCAGTATCCAAAATATATAAAAACCAAAATAGTATTTTATTTTAAAAAAGCTATATGTAAAAGTTTATGACTGTAGCTAAATTGATGTAAAAGACATGCTCAAAAAAGGAATCTCAATAATCTCGCATTCAAACATACGGAAAGACGGACGGACGGTCTACATATTTATTGAGCCTACACACCTTTAACAGGAACAGAGTCTGACGCAGTCGGTGGCGCCCGACTGCAACGTTCTTACTTGTTTTTAATAAGTTCTATGTTACTAAACGAATTTTGATCAAATTTTCAGCATTGAATTCTTTTATTTTTTTGCAAATGCGGATTTACTTCAAAATTTTAAAAATTAAATTGTGGTTTTTATAATTTTTTTTTTTTAATAAATTGATTTTGTAAAATGTGAAGCCGGTATCCAAAATTTACAAAAAATAGAAATTGTATTTGATTTATAAAAAGCAACATTTGGTGACTCTTGAGAAAAATATGTAATAGATAAAAGATCCAACAACTGAACTTAATAATGTTTTAAATCGATATCATGGAAACACGAAAAGTTATCGAAATTCAGAAACAAACTTCTGTTTATAGCTCTGTAGCTCTTTTCGGTTCTGGGATCGACGCGTTCATACATACGGACAGACAGACAGACAGACATGGCTAAATCGACTCAGGTCGTTGCCCTGATCAAGAATATACGTACTTTCTGGGGTCTGCTACGCCTTCTTCTGCCTGTTACATAATTTTTACCAAACCATTATACCCTGATTTCACATTTTCAATGGGTTCAGGGTATAAAAAGAAATTTCGAATCAATAATACGTATGTTAGCCACCGTAAAACAAATTCTAGTTGTCCTCAGCTGAAATCGTACCTGGGTCTTCTCTACCACGATCCGAGTCTATTTCGTGTGAATGTATGTGTGCACACGTGTAGGGCAAATGACACACACGCACCAAATTAAACCAAAAGGGCCTACGCGCTCGCCGCTGGTGCGCTCAGAAACACACGATATGTTGTAAGCATATTCAATTTTCTTATGAATTCACCAACAAAATGAAATTTACTCATTAACATAAGAAATGAAATTAGAAAAAATAGCATGTTTTAAAAAAACATATTAATTGAGCTTACACTCCCTTAAAGGAACAGAGTATCATGCAGTCGATTGCGTCCGACTGCAACGTTCTTACTTGTTACTTGTTACAAGGGTATATTAATTTTGTCAGAAGTTTGCAACGAAGAGAAGGAAGCATCTCCGACCATATAAAGTATATATATTCTTGATCAGCACGACGAGCCTAGTTGATATAGCCATGTCCGTCTGTCTGTCTGTCTGTCTGTCTGTCTGTCTGTCTGTCTGTCTGTCTGTCTATCTGTCTGTCTGTCTGTCTGTCTGTCTGTCGGTCTGTCGGTCTGTCTGTCTGTCTGTCTGTCCGTCTGGATCAACGCAATCTATTCCGAGACTATTAGAGCTACAGAGTTGAAATTTTGTACATAGACTCTAATCTGCTGCAGGCATTGTATATCTCGGAATCATCTGGATCGGAGGACTTTACCCTATAGCTCCCCCATTCAGATTGATTAAAAAGTTATACATCCACGCCTACTTGGGGCGTGGCAAATCGGGGAAATCTATATAGTGCTTAACATAAATCCTCTAATATTTTATATTTTGTATGCTGTTAAAGCTTGAGAGTTGAAAATTAAAACATATCAACCACTCCTAGAAAAAAGATAAAGAATATATATCCACACCCATTAGGGGCGTGGCAAATCAGAAAAACTGTATCTTCTACAATTTTACACGTAGATTCCCAAAAAATTGACAAAAACGTTAAGCTTCACCGTTTCGACAAAATTATGAAAAATTATATATATCCTCCTCTTTGGGGCGTGGCAAATCGGAGAACTATATATCTTTGAAAGTTTTATATGTACAGCTTTAAAATTGAATATATAGGTTACTATTGCTCTGCTCAATAGATTGACAAAAAATTATATACACTTTTTCTATTACACAGATATTGTACAAGCAAGTACACATGGCAAGCTTGCCGTCATTATACCCTGAACCCATTGAAAATGGGAAATCAGGGTATAATGGTTTTGCAAAAAGTATGTAACAGGCAGAAGGAGGCGTGGCAGACCCCATAAAGTATATATATTCTTGATCAGGGCGACGAGCTGAGTCGATTTGGCCCTGTCCGTCTGTCTGTCCGTCTGTCCGTCTGTCCGTATGTATGAACGCGTCGATCTCAGAACCTATAAGAGCTAGAGACTTCAAATTTTGCACGATGGTCTGTGTATACAGCGAAAATATCGAGTTTGTTTTAGATATTCGATAAATTTTTCCGTTTCAATGATATCGATTTAAAACGTTATCAAGATTCAGTTTTTTGACCATATCTTTTACATATTTTTAGCTACAGCTACCAAATTTTGTTTTTAGCTTTTTGTAAATAAAATACATTTTCTATTTTTTCATATTTTGGATACCGGCTCCACATTTCACAAAAAAAAATTATAAAAAAAAAAAATTATCAAAGCCACAATTTAATTTTTTCAAATTTTTTAGTCAAAACCGTATTTTCAATAAATTAATAGCATTCAATGCAGAAAATTGCATTCAAATCCGTTAAGTAATACAGAAGTTATTAAAGGAAACATTGTAAAAGCACGCTGCAGCAGCCTGTACGTGTGCACACATACATTCAAATGAACTACGCAGTAATCGGCGCGCGTGCTTCTGTGTGCATGGTATGTATATGTGTTCATGGGTATACAAATGTGTGCATGTGTATATGCGTGCCTGTGTGTATGTGTGCATGTGTATATGCGCGCAGAGGTAATATGTATAGATAAAAGATGTAAGCTAGGTTGTTTTAATCAGCTCGGACTTGGTTCAGGGTATCTCGTAGTCGGGCTGAGACCCGACTAGAGCTTTCTTACTTGTTTTGTTTTGAGTGACTCGCATTACTTTCTGCTCCTTTGCTCTCACGGAAAAATAATATACAGCCGCAATGGAAGTTCATTAAAAATTAAAAGACAAATAAAAAAGAGATGAGAAAATTTCACACTCGTCCCATAAGTTATTTAAAAAGACATTAAATATGACACATGATGTACAGACGTGACAGCAAAGCTGGTGGTAGGTGCGACTGGCGGGCAGTGATTGCGTCGACTCATTAAAGTGGATACAAAATGCCCCACTGGCCATTAAGGGCTGACCGATTGATGCTTGGTTAGTTGCGTGTAAATTTCACACAGTTGGCCAAGTTATTTTTTTTTAATTAGGTCTTGGCACTCAGTTAACGAATGCTCGTAGAGCTAACGGCTAGACCAACCACCCACAGCAACCCCCAAGGGATACGCTTAAGTGGTTATGGAATGGGCCTATGGGATGTTGGCTTTGAATGTGTCGTAATTGCACTCAGCTCGTTCTGATTCCCGATAAAAAGCACTGAGTAGGGGCAGGAGGCAGGCCGCAAGCGAGGAGGCGCAGCAAGTCGAGGGTTAACGCTTCAACACAAACAAATTAAAAAGCACTTAACAAACGAGCAGCAATTGAGAAGGCGACGCCAGGCAGCTCCTCCTGCTCCTGTCAGGCGCCGTTGCCTTCGCCGTTGCGTGAGCTATTCGGCTGAAGATCATTTAGATCTCTGTCAACGCCGCGAGTCGAAAAGCTGAGCGCTGGAAGATGGAAGCTGGGAGCTCGTAAATTTCGAGACTTTGGCCTGGCGTGTGGCGTCAGTCAAAGCTAATTCAAATTGCCCAAGTTAACATCCTGTTGCGGCTCAGTTTGGAACTCGAAATGGGCCGCTTCTTAATTGAGGTTTAACACAACATTTACCGCTTTTTGTTGATCGCCTTGAAGCCGCCGCCACCGCTGCCGATGTTGTTGTCTTCGGGGTGTGGCTGACCACATTCGAGATTCAGTCTCAGATCTAGGTGCCAGTCCCTAAGACAAACCAAAGCAAAATCTCCCTGTACGTGATTTCATTCAGAAAAATCGCGCTCGGCGTTTTCCTGTTTCTGTTTTTGGATTCGGCTTAATAACAACACGTCATGTCATTTCATTTCGACCAGGGTCTCGGACAGCGTCTCCCCAGCCATTCCTTAATCCACAAATATATATCTCGTATCGCCCCCAGATCCCGGACTTTCCCTTTCCCCAAAATTCGGATACCCATTGAGAAATGTTTATCACGCAATGTCGCGTATGTGATTTTATCAGCGTTCGCGGCTCCTTTAATCAATATTCAATGTCTGTTGTTGTTGTTATTTGATTGCTGAACAACTGATTGTATTTATATTTAATAATATTGACGTTTGTCGAAAATTTACCTTTGCTAGAAACAAGCGCGCCTAATGACACTTACAAATTCTTTAATTAATTTTGATTTCATCTGCATTTCAGTTATATCTTAAAGGGGTATTGTGAATAGCTAGTCGATATGTACTATAAAAAGCCTTCATTTACTAATAAGATCCAGTGAAAATAAATATTAATTGCATATGCATTGTATATACAAGCACATGTATTTGATAGAATGAAGTAATATTAAGATAAGTATTTCCACAAATTTTGCAAGTTTTTATACCCTGAACCCATTAAAAATGGGATTTCAGGGTATAATGATTTTGTGACAATGTATGTAACAGGCTGAAGGAGGCGTGGCAGACCCCATAAAGTATATATATTTTTGACAAGGACGACGAACTGAGTCGATATACCCATGTCCGTCTGTCCGTCCGTCCGTCCGTCCGTCTGTCCGTCCGTCCGTCCGTCCGTCCGTCCATCTGTCCGTCCGTATGAACGCAGTGATCTCGTAAACTACAAAAGCTAGAGATTTTAAATTTTAGATATATATTCTTGTATACCATACGCAGTACAAGTTTATTTTTTTTTCGATAACTCGTCTAAAATTTCATTAAGAAAGTAGATCTAGAACCGAAGTTATTGAAGAATTAATTTCTCATAATGCTGCCCAGAATGCAGCCCAAGCACAGCTGCTAAATCATATACGCAGTAAGCGGCGCGTGCTTGTGTATGTATATGTGTGTGTGTGTTTGTGCGCGCAGAGGGTAATATGTACCGGTAAAAGATGTAAGCTAGATTGTTTAAAGCACCGTCTCGGACTTGGTTCAGGGGATCTCGTAGTCGGGCAGACCCGACTAGAGCGTTCTAACTTGTTTCTTTATAAATTACGAAAATTTGGAAACGTTCTCTCTTATTGTACTTTCTCTTTATTTCTGTATTTCCATCTCTTTATATTTCCACTTCTCTATCTTTCTATCTCTCTATTCATCCATCTATATATCTCTCTATATTTCCATCTCTATATATTTCTATCTCTATATATTTCTATCTCTATATATTTCTATCTCTATATATTTCTATCTCTATATATTTCTATCTCTATATATTTCTATCTCTATATATTTCTATCTCCACATCTCCTCATCTCCACATCTCCACATCTCCACATCTCCATATCTCCATATCTCCATATCTCCATATCTCCATATCTCCATATCTCCATATCTCCATATCTCCATATCTCCATATCTCAATATCTCCATATATCTATATATCTATATATCTATATATCTATATATCTATATATCTATATCTTCATATCTCTATATATCTATATATCTATATATCTATATATCTATATATCTATATATCTATATATCTATATATCTATATATCTATATATCTATATATCTATATATCTATATATCTATATATCTATATATCTATATATTTATATATCTATATACCTATATATCTATATATCTATATATCTATATATCTATATATCTATATATCTATATATCTATATATCTATATATCTATATATCTATATATCTATATATCTATATATCTATATATCTATATATCTATATATCTATATATCTATATATCTATATCTATATATTTATATATCTATATATCTATATATCTATATATCTATATCTCTATGTCTCTATTTATTTATTTATTTATGTTGACTATACGTGTGCAACAGAAGGTAACAAAAAAAATAACAATATATGAATTTACATAAGAATATTATTTAATAATAAGATAGCCTATATAAGATTACATCAAATACCCTAATAATATCACTGACACGTTGGGGGAATTTTATTTGCCCGACCGGCTAGCTATGCCACAGATCACAGCTAAAAGAAGTCAGTGATATTACTGGGATCTATAAGACTAAAGATTTTGTTATTAGGAAACTTAAACAAAATTAGTACGTATTAACTTAGTAGTGTAAGTAAATAGAAATAAAAAGAAGATAGTAATTTCAGTTGGGAAATCACTGACCACGATGGGGGTAATTTTTGCCAGTCCGGCCGGCTATGCCCCTACTCATAGCTAGGTACTGTCAGTGATTTCCCGAAGATGAACTGAAAACAAGGATTTTATTATAGGAAGAGAGAGTTCAGATGAGAAGACGTTATAAAAATGATTATAATTCTGACAAAGCACATATAAAGAATTATGCAGAGAGTAATCTGTTGTGCACTGTGATAAATGTAAAGGACGGAAATACCTGGTTGGTCTCCCAGGATCAGAGAACTTGAGACGCCCTAAAAGAAAGATGGAGTCAATATCACCAATAATCAACTTATGTAGAAAGATAACACCCAGGGAAGTTCTACGGTTGATTAATGATGGAAGATCAAGGAGCAGAAGTCTACTGCGGTAAGAGGGCAAACGTTGAATGGGGTCCCAATTCAAACCTCGTAAAGCAAAGATTAAAAACTGCTTTTGGACAGACTCGATGCGATCCTGTTTAATCTTATGCTGAGGCTATATATATATATATATATATATATATCTATATATCTATATATCTATATATCTATATATCTATATATCTATATATCCATATATCTATATATCTATATATCTATATATATATATATATATATATCTATATATCTATATATCTATATATCTATATATCTATATATCTATATATCCATATATCTATATATCTATATATCTATATATCTATATATCTATATTTCTATCTATCTCTATCTCTATCTCTATCTCTATCTCTATCTCTATCTCTATCTCTATCTCTATCTCTATCTCTATCTCTATCTCTATCTCTATCTCTATCTCTATCTCTATCTCTATCTCTATCTCTATCTCTATCTCTATCTCTATCTCTATCTCTATCTCTATCTCTATCTCTATCTCTATCTCTATCTCTATCTCTATCTCTATCTCTATCTCTATCTCTATCTCTATCTCTATCTCTATCTCTATCTCTATCTCTATCTCTATCTCTATCTCTATCTCTATCTCTATCTCTATCTCTATCTCTATCTCTATCTCTATCTCTATCTCTATCTCTATCTCTATCTCTATCTCTATCTCTATCTCTATCTCTATCTCTATCTCTATCTCTATCTCTATCTCTATCTCTATCTCTATCTCTATCTCTATCTCTATCTCTATCTCTATCTCTATCTCTATCTCTATCTCTATCTCTATCTCTATCTCTATCTCTATCTCTATCTCTATCTCTATCTCTATCTATCTCTATCTCTATCTCTATCTCTATCTCTATCTCTATCTCTATCTCTATCTCTATCTCTATCTCTATCTCTATCTCTATCTCTATCTCTATCTCTATCTCTATCTCTATCTCTATCTCTATCTCTATCTCTATCTCTATCTCTATCTCTATCTCTATCTCTATCTCTATCTCTATCTCTATCTCTATCTCTATCTCTATCTCTATCTCTATCTCTATCTCTATCTCTATCTCTATCTCTATCTCTATCTCTATCTCTATCTCTATCTCTATCTCTATCTCTATCTCTATCTCTATCTCTATCTCTATCTCTATCTCTATCTCTATCTCTATCTCTATCTCTATCTCTATCTCTATCTCTATCTCTATCTCTATCTCTATCTCTATCTCTATCTCTATCTCTATCTCTATCTCTATCTCTATCTCTATCTCTATCTCTATCTCTATCTCTATCTCTATCTCTATCTCTATCTCTATCTCTATCTCTATCTCTATCTCTATCTCTATCTCTATCTCTATCTCTATCTCTATCTCTATCTCTATCTCTATCTCTATCTCTATCTCTATCTCTATCTCTATCTCTATCTCTATCTCTATCTCTATCTCTATCTCTATCTCTATCTCTATCTCTATCTCTATCTCTATCTCTATCTCTATCTCTAACTCTATCTCTATCTCTATCTCTTTCTCTATCTCTATCTATATCTATATCAACAATTCTATTCAATTACACAATAACATTTCATTAAAGGCGCGGCATTCCTTTGGTGAAATGTTAGTAGTACGCGTATGTTAACTGGCGTATGTTAACACTAACTTTAAGTCCTATATTATGTGGAAATTAAAGTTTATGCACTGTCAGTGGGCCAAACGTTTTTGTTGTTTCACATTTTGTAGATTATTTTTGGTCGCGTTGGGCGCGATTTGGCTGTGTCTTATCGTCAGTTATATATCACGATGACAAAACAAAGAGTGACCAACAAAGGCGAAGACAAAATCGTACAAACGTTAACAGCAATAACAAAAGCAAAGCCACACACACAAAATTTTTTCACATCTTTGGCTCTTTGTTCACTGCTCTTCTCTATCAACCAAATGGGTCTTGACCAATGATAGCAATACCAACAACACCAGCAACAGCAACAAACACAATGGTATCTGGCGCTGAGTTGAAGACAATAAATGTACCAAGTTGTATGCTAATTTTGCGAGATCTGTGGGCCATATGCATATAAAATGTAGATAGATGCTACGATAGATGGATGCACTAAAGTTTAATCGAATGAGCGACAAGCAACAAATAGAAATTAAATTAAATCAATTTAAATATAGCATATAAAATAAAAGTACAAAATCATGTTTTTCTAAAAGGCGACAATATAAAGCAAAAGCAAAGTACAACAACAACGCAAACCACATGAAGATTAAGTCAAAGAAGAGATAGATAGTAACACAAACGGTTCCATTCGCTCGTTCTCTCGTGCTGCCGCTCTCGCTGTCGAACTGTATTGAAATGAGCTGAGCTGATATTTATCGCCGCACTAAATCGCCGCCCTAAATCGCCGCAAAGGCCACATTCGCTGCACAATTTGTGAAATTAATTTACAGCTTGAAGCCGAGAACTGCACTTAAAATGAGCATAAAACGCGTCAAGGTGCACTAATTATGGCCAAATGACAGCGACAACAGCAACAACAACATCGAAGTAGGCATCAGTTATAAGAGGACACGCACACAGATGCACACACTCAGATCAACCCGCCATGCCACCCACTAAAATAAGTTGATTGTCACATGCAACAGATAAGTTAAAAGTACAACACAAACTGCAACCACGGGGCATTGGCATAAATCGCAGCACTCGCTCAAAATCTTATCGCCAGAACACATCAAAAGTCAAAGTTTTAGCTTAACAACAAACACAACAACAACAAGAAAAGCCTCCACTCGCCAATATTTTTCATGCTAAAAGACTTTTAAGCTGTCAACGACGGCGCTCATAAAATTCGACCACCAAACTGGACAGTTGGACAACTGCAGCATTACAACTTGACATGTTGCCACGTTGCCAAGTGCTCAACTGCGTCAAACTGTCTACCATTGTTTTTAGCATTTAATGTGCCCATCGCCCGAACAGAGTACCACTATAGGATCATGTCCAGAGATTAGCCGCTGAGTGTAACGCATGCCGCGCAGAACTCTCTCTCTCCCCCCGCCTTTCTCTATCTCTCTCCCCTCCTCTCTCTCTCACTCTGTCTCTCTCTCACTCTGTTCCTCTCTCTCACTCTCTCTATGGTAATAGAGAGAAAGTGATCTTTAAAGCATAAGATATCAGGAAAGTGGATTAGGGCGAGCAACGGAGACTGTAAAAATCACATATTTAAAGCTTAAAGGAATTTAAAGAAGAGATCTTATATACTGTTATACTGTTTATTTTGTATATGTATATACAAATATGTATTAAAAATGAATGAGTTTATTTCTCATTATGTCGAAGGATAATCTGAAAACAAGTTAGGGCACTCTACTCGGGAGTGTTCGAGATGCCGTGAAGCCGTAATCTTTCAATCTTTCTTTCTTTTGTTTGTTTAATTTTGATGAAATAGCGTAGAGATATCCAAAACGTACATTTAAATATATATTATTTTTAATGGAAATGGAAAAAGTTAGCAATACTTTGCGACTATCTAAAAGTTCATTTCTACGGATGGTCCGGCGCATCGGCGGTCAGACAGAAGGACAATGCTACATCGGTACCTGGTGCTAAATCGAACCTGATAAACCAGGTAACTTTATACCTGGATGGGAATACCTTTCTGTTAATTTAGCTAAAGATAAAGGAAACATAGCATGCATGTAAAGAAACTAGACTAACTAGGCATAGCTGAAATCCAACAAACAGAGAATTCGGATAACAGATTAAATTTATTGAAATACATCATACTTTGTATAGGTATTGTAATATCTTGCTTTGGAAAACGGTTGCTTTTATTAGTATTGATTCGTTTATAACTAAAGCCACGTTAGTTCCCTAACTGAGATGTTAAAAACTGAGAAACAAGAAGCATGATCTATCACTCTTTATTACTGACTTACCAGATACCACGTCCTGCTCGCCCGCCCACATCACGCCTATTTTCCGCACAAGTGATATAAGGATGAGAAAAATAAACAATTAAGTCAGCCACAAGTTGACATACACACGTGCCTATGCTCGAATGGGCGGTGTGCGTGTATGTGGGAGTGTGTGTAAAAGATGCTGACAATTGCCAATGGCTGGCTGTAATTCCCAATCTATGAATAACAAATAGGCCCGTGCCAGGCAGACGGCTCCAGGCCCCCAAACAAACTAAGCAACTTGATGACAGGACAGAACTGAGGTGGGGTAAGAGGAAGTAGGCAATGACTACTGATGCTGCTGTTGCTGATGCTGCTGCTACTGGCAAATCAAATCATAATCTGAATTTTAAAGCAAGCAAAACAACAACATGAATGCAATATGGATATGTTGTTGTTGTTGTTTTAGCTATTGGTGTTTGGATAGGCAAATACAATTTTACAACGTTATTACATGAAACGTTTGGCAGCCGAGGTCTCATCGAGGCAGAGCTTGTGCTGAAGGGGCGGAAACGGAAATTGTGCCGCCATCGCCGTTGACATTGCTATCGATGCGTCGTGTATGTTAGTATGTGTGAAAGTTGGCTGCTTGTTGTGTGGGCAGAAATGAGATGGCATGCATTATTTTGTAGGACATACGCTTTGACGCCTTTTGATTTGATTGTCTGTGACATTTGTGGCACGCCCCCAAGGCAACCCACCTTCACCCTACCGCTACCCTGGCCCTGCCAGATTGCAGTAACAGTAGTCCCACAGGCAGGAGTGACATTTGTAATTCAAGTCAAGTTGTTGTTGTTGTTGAAGGACTACGGATTATAATTTCTTTTTCCGTTTCAATGCATTTCATTTCCGTGTCCAACGCACGACCTGACACACACACACACACATGCACGTGTGTGTGCTTTGCATTTTTGACTCAATTATAATATTTCATGCAAAAATGAGCGCCGAGTGTCGTAGTCAACATGCATAAGTAACGGTACTTGTAATCTGATTACATAACGTGATCGAATTAAAATGCATACAAGTATTCATATTGCCTGCCATCACAGAGGACACTCACACGCACACACACACTGACACCCACTTACATGCACAACAGGTATCACATATCATCTGCTTTTCATTTGTATGCATAATTTGAAACTGAATGCAAATGAAATGTTGCATGCTGTAGACAAGTTGATTGTCATATAAGAATGCATATAGAAATGATCCATCAACAATCCATTAAATCCAATCGCATAAACAACTTCTAAGACGAGGGTGTGCTAATATTGGATATCCAGTAAACCAATTCCAAAATCGTGTATGCAATTACCCTAAAATGTTCGGAAATTAATTAAGTTATAGATTTAATAGATATAAATATTTCGAATTTTCATATTGAAATGTTGAAAGCGAAATACCCTGTATGTATAATATTGCAGTCCTATTTGATATAATATTGCAGATACGTTTAACAGTTGTCAAGATATTAAGATTTGGTAATACCCTTGCAATTGTAAAGGATATAGGATATAGTTTTATCTGATTTGCCACGCCCCCAACAAGTATATATATATTATTTTTAGTCAATCTATTGAGCAGGGAACAGTAACCTATATATTACATTTTGAAGCAGTACCTATAAATCTTTGGAAGATATAGTTTTCTTCGATTTACCACACCCCAAATAGGCGGATATACATCATTTGCAGAATATGTTTCTAAACGGTCAAGCTTAATGTTTTTGGTAATTTTTGGGACTCAAGGTATAAAAAATTTGTATGCTCTAGCTTCAAAACTGTAGAAGATATAGTTTTACCCGATTTGCTATATATATTCAATATCTTTTTGTATGGGGATTCGATTCATGAATATATATTCAAAATTTCAAGTCTCTGACTTCAATAACGTCGAAGTTATCCCACTAAAACATTTCTTAAAACCGATCTGTCCTATGGGAGCTATAGGAATTAGTCATCCGATCCGGATGATTCCGAGATATACAATGCCTACAGCAGATTCGAGCCTATGTGCTAAAATTTCAGCTCTGTGGCTCTAATAGTCTCGGAGGAGATTGAGTTGATCCATTTGATCAATTCTTGCGATTCTATGTGTAAAGTTGTGAAAGGTAATGTTTTTACCGATTAGTCACACCCCTGATGAGCATAGGAATATATACTATATCATTACACCCTAAACATTGAAAATGGAAATCAGGATATAATTGTTTTGTTAAAGAAAAATGTATGTATCAGACAGAAGGAGGCGTGACAGACCCCATAAAGTATATTTATTCTTGATTAGAGCGACGAGCTGAATCGATTTAGCCCTATCCGTATGACTGTCAATCCGTCTGTCCGTCCGTTTGTCAGTTTTTCCGTCTGTCTGTCTGTCCGTATGTATGCCGCCGATCTCAGAACCTATAAGAGCTAGACTCTTGAAATTTTACACGAAGTCCTTGTATACAGCGCATATATCAAGTTTCTTTCAAATAATCGATAACTTTCACCGTTTTCATGAATTCAATTAGCAACTGTTTGATATTCAGTTTTTTAAGCATATCTTTTAAGCTTTAGTCACCACATTTTGCATTTAGCTTTTTGTAAATAATACAATGTGTCAATTTTTCTAATTTTTTCGATACCGGCTACACATTTTACGAAATCAATTTAGTTTAAGTTCAGTTGCGAAAAAAGCCACAATTTAAATTTTTAATTTTTTTGTCAATCGGCAAAAAGCACTCTTGGGCTATTGGGGGAAGGTATCCAAAGTCGGAAATGTTAATTGTATGTATTTTCATCACAGAAACCTACATAGTAAGTATGTAGCTTTTATTGTATTTAAGTTATGGCTTAAAAACAAAGTCAAAATATTACTTTAGTAAGTAGCAGCGGGCAGAATTATAACTTAATTGAAACTGCGAAACTAATAAAATTCAAAGAAGAATGCTCACATTTGAATGTATGTGAGCACACGTACAGAAAAATGCTAGGCGCTTGGCGGACTTTGATAAAATTTTCAGAATTGAGTAATTTATTTTATTAAAACTACGGTTTTACCACTAACCATACAACACATATATACATACACTGCCATGCACTTGAATAGGGACATGAATTTGAATATTTTCCGTTGTATGTTTCTCTTAATCTACTGTTGCTATTGTCATGCAGCTTTCCGTTTCTGCATTGAATGCTATTAATTTATTGAAAATACGGTTTTCACTAAAAAATTTGAAAAAATTAAATTGTGGCTTTGATAATTTTTTTTTTAATAAATTTTTTATGTGAAATGTGGAGCCGGTATCCAAACTATGAAAAAATAGAAAATGTAGTTTATTTACAGAAAGTTAAAAACAAAATTTGGTAGCTGTAGCTAAAAATATGTAAGAGATATGGTCAAAAAACTGAATCTTGATAACGTTTTAAATCGATAACATTGAAACTGAAAAATTTATCGAATATCTAAAACAAACTCGATATTTTCGCTGTATACACAGACCATCATGCAAAATTTGAAGTCTCTATCTCTTATAGGTTCTGAGATCGACGCGTTCATACATACGGACAGACAGACGGACGGACAGACGGACAGACGGACGGACAGACAGACGGACAGGGCTAAATCGACTCAGCTCGTCACCCTGATCAAGAATATATATACTTTGTGGGGTCTGCCACGCCTCCTTCTGCCTGTTACATACTTTTTGCCAAAACCATTATACCCTGATTTCCCATTTTGAATGGGTTTAGGGTATAATAAAAATTTGTTACAAGACGACACTTCCATACATACACTTCCCGACAGTCAATAGGTTATATTGACTATAGTAAAAAAAAAAAAATAAATTTTTTTTTATTTATTTTGTGTTTTGTATCCGGTTCATTATCATCAGTGCTAGTCCAGCACTCTCCGAATTTTCAGTCCCCAGTCTCTACTAGGTGCTTTATTGGCATACTATTATCCAAACGGGTATCCTAACTGCTATATCAGCATATAATGCCAACTGGGGGCGATATTCCGATTCCGACTGCTAAGAAAACTTCATCGACTCTATTTCCGACCTCTGGGTCTAAATCCAGAGCCGCCTCTGCTTCTCCAACGATCCGCAGTAAGCCTGTGGCACTCAAGCCTTCTCCGCGCATCACGCCATCCGCGGCTGTAGTTACGGCATCATCAAAGTGCCATTCCGCCAGCTCCCGAAATCTTCCAATTTCGGCTCCTAAAAGACTCTTACGGTCCTCAGTGCAGCAGCACTTTCAAGCTTCTAAGATGTCTTTGGCGGAATTTATTGCAACATTCGACAAATTTACCCAGCTAGAAGCTAGGCTGGGTGCAGAGGCGAGTGGAGAAGCTTCTCTTCATGTGTTGAAAATTCATCTTGAACATGTCAAGACGTTGTGGGCCAAGGTGGAAGAGGAGTTTGACCGTTGCACAAAAGTTCTCTTAGCCAGCGATCAGAAAGATAGCAGGGTTGATTTGAGCACCGTGCAGGCAAAATATGATTACTGCTACTCGGTCTATGTAAGGTGGGCAGCACACTTCGGAGAGCGCATCGAACAGCTCTCGGCTGCCCCGGTCTTGCCTCCAATTCCTCAACCCTCCACTCCACGAGGCTGCCATCTCCCACCCTGTGACATAGAAGTGTTCACGGGTGACTATTTAAAATGGCCTACCTTCAGGGACTTATTCACAGCGATGTATGTGCATAATCCAAGCCTAACAACTATGGAAAAGTTATTCCACCTGAACTCCAAAACGATAGGAGAAGCCAAGGCTATCGTTTCCAAATCACCTCTCACTAATGAGGGATTCCAATCCGCCTGGAACAACCTAACAACGCGCTTTGAAAACAGGCGGATGTTAGTGAACAGTCAACTGAAAACTCTATTCAGTCTGACCTCCATGCACCAAGAGACCGGAGCAGCACTCAAAGAGCTGCAAAGCACCATTGAAGGGTGTCTAACCGCTCTGAAACATTCCAACGTGAATACTGAGAATTGGGATGCCATTCTAGTATTCATTTGTTCATCGAAGCTTTCCAAATTAACTCTGTCCCTCTGGGAGCAATCCATCAGCAGTAGGACAGAGTTACCTTCGTGGGATTTGCTGAACAAATTCTTAATCGATAGACATCGAACGCTTGAGACTATTGAAGACCACAAGCCCCTTCAACCACGATCAACCAGTCTAAAGTCCTCAAAAAGGACATGCCGATGGCCAGGCTCCAAACTTTCACAACGAAAGTAAGCGTCAACCAACAAGGTTGCAAGCTATGTTCGAAAGAGAACCACCCGATCCGTCTATGCCCTAGTTTTCTGGAAATGTCAGTAAACGAGAGAGCCTCCACCATAAAACAGTATAGACTATGTCTGAACTGTTTTGGCCGAGGGCATCAATTAAAAGATTGCACCAGTGCGTATAACTGCCGCACTTGCAAGGGACGTCACAATACACTTCTGCATCGAGACGTCCCCTCGGCATCGCTTTCTTCCATTCCAGACGTCCACTCCTTCAACCTCACCTCCGCACGTGCAAAACTGTTTTGCCTCCAACACGCAAGGCGTCCTACTAGGAACCGCCCTAGTGAATATATCGCACCTGGGGGCCAACTATCCAGTGCGCGCGTTGATCGATTCCGGATCCGAAGCATCCTTTATCTCCAAACGCATGTTCAATGCGATCAACCCACCTTTCAGCTTGGTTTCAGCTCACGTGACTGGGCTTAACCAAGAAATCTCCGCCCAATCAAAGAAGTTGTGCCATCTGCGGCTCACATCTCCTACTAAGCCTAGGTTGCATGTTGAGACTTCGGCCTTTGTCCTTCCAAGCATAACAGGCAATCTCCCCTCCTACTCTATCCAAAGAAATTTGCTAAGAGATCTGCCTAATATGCCGTTGGCCGACCCCAATTTTCACCAAAATTCGGAAATTGACGTCCTCATTGGAGCGGATATCCTTCCGTCCATCATCTTGGAGGGCGTCAAAACCAACATTTGTGGTACGCTTCTTGGGCAAGAAACTATCTTCGGATGGGTTCTCAGTGGTCCCCTATGCACTTTATCCACTTCTAAACCAAAATCAATATTTTCTTATGCGAATCGAATATCCGTAGATCGACATTTCCCGTCGGAAGGTCCCCTCACTCCGATTGCTGCCAGCAATCCACGGAAGGTCCATGTCCTTGGTCAATCGCTGGAAGCGCCACACATCCATAACCCGACCCGCTTGTAGAAGATTGAAGGAAGATACGAGACGAAAAATACAAGCGACGAGGAATTAAGGACCATTTCATTTTTCTTTTGCAATATATTGCAAGGGGGGCGGAATGTTCGCGTCAGCGACGCCCAGCTGATCAGCCAGATCAGCTGATCTGACCTGACGCTTAGAGCGAGCTTTCCGTCTCCATCTGAGAGCAAGCTTTGCGTTCTAATGCAAGCTTGCGCTCGGCTCGAGTAGCTATGAAACACTTGAACTTCGTCAACGCAACTCTGCGCATCATAAATTCTTCTTTGTAAACGGACAAATATTAAATATACGATATATATTTAATAAACTATGTATTATTTGCTGCACACCCCAACAACTAAGAGAGCTGTGCCACCCCGCCACAAACAACTAGCTAATGGCAATAATTTAAATTTTTTATTTCAGTTTTTTACATTTTTTTTAAAACAAAAAAGTCAAAATTCCTATTTTAATGAACAATCCATTTTCGGTGCATATGTCTAAAATCATCTAAAAAAAAAAACTAGAGGGATGGGCTAACTTCGGCCATGCCGAAGTTTGGTAATACCCTTGCAATTGCAAAGGATATAGATACAGTTTTTTCTGATTTGCCACGCCCCCAACAATTGGATATATATAAATTTTGAGCAATCTATTAAGCAGGGCAACCATACCTCAAATTTTGAAGCTGTACCTATAAGACTTTGGAAGATATAGTTTTCTCCGATTTACCACGCCCCCAAGAGCGGATATATATAATTTTTCATAATTTTGTCTGTGTTCACAGTGTTCACAGTTTTTGAAGAGTGGAATGTCAACAACTAAATAGCGAAACAAATCCCGTTAGTTTTGCATTCCATTTTTAAATCGGATAAAACTATATCTTCTACAGATTTGAAGCTAGAGCATCCAAATTTGGAAAGTAATATACTTTTGGCCACCCCTTCAGATTGATCAAAAAGTTATATATCCACGCCTACTTGGGGTGTGGCAAATCGGGAAAGTCTATATAGTGCTTAACATAAATCCTCCAATATTTTGGACATTGTTAAAGCCAGAGACTTGAAATTTAAGACATATATTTGTATCAACCACCCCTAGAAAAAAACATAAAGAATATATATCTACGCCCATTAGGGGCGTGGAAAATCGAAAAAAATATTTTATATATATTTTCTACAATTTTACACCTAGAGTTCCAAAAATTGGCACAGACGTTAGGCTTGCCCGTTTCGACAAAATTATGAAACATGAAATATATCCGCCTCTTGGGGGCGTGGTAAATCTTAGAAAACTATATCTTCCAAAGTCTTATAGGTACAGCTTCAAAATTTTATATATAGGTACAGCTTCAATAGATCAATAGATTGCCCAAAAATTATATATATCCAATTGTTGGGGGCGTGGCAAATCAGATTGCAAGGGTATAACCAAACTTCGGCATGGCCGAAATTAGCCCATCCCTCTAGTTTATTGAATTGATTGGGTACTACATTGTACATATATATTCTTTTAATTTTATCAAGAGCTTTTTTCTCTTTATACTATACAGAGCACAACATTCTAGAAGACAATGGCGATAAAAACCTAAGGTGGAAAAACTGCTGGAAATATTATATAAAAATTAGCATACTTTTAATAAATGAAATATATATTAATAAAAATATATTGTTTTCTTATGTAAATGGGATTTACTTTTCAAGTCATGAAAATATGCCTTACATGGAAGGCTTTTTAGCATGTAAAATCATATTCATTATCATGCTGCTAGAATGGGTTTTAGCATGGTGAAAATAAACCTCGCCTTACATGTGACGTTTTTAGAATGTAAAATTGCTCAAATTTCATGCTGCTAGAATGGTTTCTAGAAGATAAAAAGACAAAAGACTCGGCAACAATAACAACTGTTTCCAGAGTTGCTTACAAAAAGGACTTATTCGATTGTTTAGTCCCTGGGTAAAAGTAATGGAACCTTTCAGTTTTGTGAGATACTAATTGCTAACATTTCATGCTGCTTTAAGTACTTATGTATACATCGAAAAGT
>JAWNOY010000278.1:0-57192 GCA_035045545.1 Drosophila gaucha
TCACTCACAACTTTCGTTGAAGTCTTATTTTTCCGACTCGAGACCGGTCGAAAATCAACACCATCCTTCTTACTGCTCGGGCCCGGTAAAGATTCCGGGTCAATGGCTCCAGCAATAGAAGATGGAGAAGAAGTACCATTGAATTCATTTGTTGAAACCCGAGATAAAATTGGCTGAACAACTAAAGGGGACGGAGCTGGTAAAGGAGACAATTGAGATGTAACCGGTAATGATTGCATCTGCAATTGTGCTTTGGGAGCACAGTCAAAATTGAACTCACTAAGGCGTTCACTGCTAGTTTCGAACTCGCTAGTCAACTGCTTAGCTACATTTTTCAATTTTAAAAAATCAATTCTCAATGTATTATACATTTTAGAGAATGAAAATTGCTTGTCCAAACAACTTGGACAAGACCAAATTAAGCCACCACTCCCAGCTTTGGGAGTTGCTGTAATTCGGTCGCAATCGCGCCCTGTAAGGCCTGCACATTTAGCATGCATTAAATTCTGACACAGCCAACAACTAATAAATTGCGGCTGTGCAGAATCAACGGCTTGGCGATATGTGCAAGTTTTCTTACAACACGACATATTTCCAACTGGGGTTAAACAACAGAGCAACGGAAAAGAATTGAGAGAGCGCAAAAGAAGAAAGAAAGGCGAGAGAGACAGAAAAGGCAAAAGAGTAAACACTTAAGAGAACTTATCGTTGCACTGCAAAAACGAATCAGCACAGAAAAACAACAACACGAACGTTTTTGAGCACAAAGCCGAAAGCACTACACAAACAAACAAGTGTATGAAAAATAGAAACGCCAAAAAAAGCAAATAAGAAGCACAACAATATAAATATTACGCAGACGCCGTAAAATCAAAATACCGATGTGATCAACAGATTATATCTTTGCATAAAACAAACACTTGCCTCAAATATTAAAAATGATCAAAAGTTGACAATTCTTATCAGGTATAAAACACGATAAAGGCAAACAATTGCAGAGCACACAAAAACACGACAATCGCTCTCAAAGAACTCTCTCTATGGACGTGGTTGACCCCAAAAACAAAAAGGATTGCCGTTCGGCTCCTTGACTGATGTTGCGTTATCAACCAGCTTTCAATATTTGTATACTCGTTCACGAAGTAAATTGAGTTGATTAGTGTTGTGCAATGTCTGCATGAAAGCGGTTGTCTGAGACTTGAAATTATGTTTGGAATATACTCATCGATGGCATATGTATGTCAAAATTTAAGGGTTATATGCTACGTCTACTGGGTGCATGAGAAATCGAGAAAAGCTATATCTTCGACAGGGCTACAGATTGCAGTAGAACAAAAATTAAAAACCACGATTGAACCTACACGCTATCAGAAGGCGAAGACAATTAAAAAATTTGATTTTTGGACCACGAACAAGAATTATGCAGTCGGTTGCACCCGATATTCAATGCTCAAAATGGATTATCGTGCATTAATCACATTGTTTTATTGCCGTTTTTATACCCTGAACCCATTGAAAATGGGAAATCAGGGTATAATGGTTTCGCAAAAAGTATGTAACAGGCAGAAGGAGCCGTGGCAGACCCCTTAAAGTATATATATTCTTGATCAGGGCGACGAGCTGAGTCGATTTGGCCCTGTCCGTCCGTCTGTCTGTCCGTCCGTCCGTCCGTCCGTCTGTCCGCATGTATGAACGCGTCGATCTCAGAACATATAAGAGCTAGAGACTTCAAATTTTGCATGATGGTCTGTGTATACAGCGCGCATATCGAGTTTGTTTTAGATATTCGATAAATTGTTCCGTTTCAATGATATCGATTTAAAACGTTATCAAGATTCAGTTTTTTGACCATATCTTTTACATAATTTTAGCTACAGCTACAGCATTTTGTTTTTAGCTTTTTGAAAATAAAATACATTTTCTATTTTTTCATATTTTGGATACCAGCTCCACATTTCGCAAAAAAAATTTATAAAAAAAAAAAATTATCAAAGCCACAATTTATTTTTTTCAAATTTTTAAGTGAAAACCGTATTTTCAATAAATTAATAGTACTCAATGCAGAAAATTGCATTCAAATCCGTTAAGTAATACAGAAGTTATTAAAGGAAACATTGTAAAAGCACGCGGCAGCACCCTGTACGTGTGCACACATACATTCAAATGAACTACACAGTAATCGGCGCGCGTGCTTCTGTGTGCATGGTATATGTGTGCTTGTGTATACAAATGTGTGCATGTGTATATGCGCGCAGAGGTAATATGTATAGATAAAAGATGTAAGCTAAGTTGTTTAAAACAACAGCTCAGACTTGGTTCTGGGGATCTCGTAGTCGGGCTGAGACCCGACTAGAGCTTTCTTACTTGTTTTTTATATTTTGGATACCGCCTCCACATTTTACAAAATCAATTTTTAAAAAAAAATATTGAAGCCACAATTTAATTTTTAAAATTTTTTTAAGTAAACCTGTAATTTTAGTAAAACGAAAGAATTCAATGCTGAAAATGTTATTTACATCCGTTTAGTAACACAGAAATTATTTAACACACACTGTGCACACTGTGCACACAGTCTATACGTGTGCACACATACATTCAAATGTGTGCATTATGTTTTGAATTTCATTTTTTCAATCTCAATTTTTTGTATATACTGAACCCATTGAAACTGGGATTTCAGGGTATAATGGTTTTGTGACAATGTATGTAACAGGCAGAAGAAGGCGTGGCAGACCCCATAAAGTATATATATATTCTTAATCAGGACGACGAGCTGAGTCGATCTAGCCATGACCGTCTGTCCGTCCGTATGAACGCAGTGATCTCGTAAAGCACAAAAGCTAGAGATTTTAAATTTTTAGATATATATTCTTGTATACCATACGCCGTACAAGTTTTTTTTATTTGCTTATTATCGATTTTGACTTTGTTTTTAAGCTATAACTTAAAGACCATAATAGCTAGAGACACCAAATTGATGTTTCTGTGTGTTTCTGTGATGCAAATACATATTTTTTAAATTTTGGATTCCTCCCCCATTAGCCCCATAAGTGGAGTATTTCAAATAGATGTCAATATTATGTCTTGAAAATTTCATTAAGAAAGTAGATCTGGAACCGAAGTTATTTAACAATCAATTTCTCATAATGCTGCCCAGAAAGAAGCCCAAGCGCAGCCGCTAAATCATATACGCAGTAAGCGGCGTGCCTGCTTGTGTATGTATATGTGTTCGTGTGTGTGTGCTCGCACAGGGTTATTTGTACAGAGAAAAGATGTAAGTTAGATTGTTTATGTTCGCGTCAGCGACGCCCAGCTGATCAGACAGATCAGCTGATCTGACCTGACGCTTAGAGCGAGCTTTCCGGCTCCATCTGATAGCAAGCTTTGCGTTCTAACGCAAGCTTGCGCTCGGCTCAAGTAGCTTAGAAACTCTTTAACTTAGTCAACGCAACTCTGCGCATCATAACTTCATTATTCTAAACGGACAAATATTAAATATACAATCTATATATAATAAACTGTGTATTATTTGCTGTACACCCCAACAAGTTAGAGAGCTGTGCCACCCCGCCACAAACATTTGGTCCTTCGAGCCGGAGCTTTTCAACAGCATCGTCATTGCCCCAAACCCGTGCTTTTTTCAGAGCACCTTCCATTTTTCCTTTGGTTTGCGCGGCAACTGCCTACATATACATACTACATACATACATATATACAAATCAGAGCTCCATCCATCGAATATACATATACATATGTATCCCTATGTACATATGTAAAGCTGCTTTTGGCATTGGGGGCGTCACTCTGCACTCCCTATTCTCCTTGCCTATTAATCAGTCATCTGGAGCCTTAAGGCTACTGAGCAATGATGCATTGAATACAATGCATTGCAAACTGATTGACCTCAAACTTATTATAATTGATGAGATTTCAATGGTCGTAGCCAAAATGCTTTCATATTTGGATCAAAGGCTTCGTCAAATATTTATCCTGATATTTTATCCTGATCACTACTATGGTAGAGTGTCTATAATAGTTTTTGGAGATTTAAAGCAACTTTCTCCAGTTGGCGGCAGTTTAATCTTTTCAGAGAGGGCAAATAATCCATACGGTGTTCTGGCTGGAACAAACCGCTGGGATAATTTTAAATATTTTGAGCTTACAGAGATATTGCGACTGGGCGGTGATTGTGAATTTGCTGCAGCATTAAATAATATGTGCGAAGCTAATATGACAGAGTCGGACATTGACCTCTTCAAACATCTTCTGATGCCATACACTTATTCTGCTTAAACGATGAAGTCAGCCATTACAACACCATGAAATTTGCCCAAATTGATACAGATGAGTTTGTTTCGACTGCTATTGATTCCATCAAGGCAGCAACAATGTCAGCCGCTAATAGGCAAAATACCTTGAGACATACGCAGAACATGAAACAATCAAAAACTCAAGGCCTATTCCCTGTAGCTTAAAACTTTGGCTAAGTACATGGTTACCGTCAATGTAGATACAAATGAAGGTCTTGTAAATGGTGCAACTGGTCAACTCATGCAAATTGACCATAGCAGAAAAAACGATTCAGTAGTTATAACTGTAATATTGATACAATTCACCGAAACATCGGTTGGTGTGATTGCCAGATCCAAAATTAGAAATACTCCCCACCTTGACTGGACTCCAATTCAAAAGGTAGCTCGGGTTTTCCAGTGTGGAAGTCAACAGCACGCCTCAATCGATCGGAAACAATTCCCACTTGTTCCTGCTGAGGCTATTACCATTCATAGAAGCCAAGGCTCAACTTATAGTAAAGTCGCAGTGCATCTGCAAAGAAACATTGGCCGACCTTCTCTTTATGTGGGTTGTAGCAGGGCAACTAGCTCATCGGGTCTTTTCTTAATAGGCGACTTCCATGCTCCAACTAGATTTGGAGCTAGGAATGTCCAAACCGAGCTTCACAGGCTTCGAGGAGAAAAGACTTTACATACGCACTATGAATGCATATTAAGCTGATCGGAATCTGCCACCTTGTAATTACCATAATGTGGAATCCCTTCGTACACACTGCGAAGATATAGCCCACGATCAAATTATTTGCTCGGATGAATTTTTATGCTTAGTCGGAGTTTTCTCAACACTGCTTGTCAAATGCAAACGTGCTTAAATTCTTGAAAAAAAAAAATTAAAACCCAAACTTTTGAATTGTGTCTATATTTTGCCTTTGCTGTGCGGTGGCGGTAACTTATTACGAAAATTATAATAACGAAGTAATAAGCGGTGCTGCGTTTACCCCTCGCTCTGTGCCTTGCGCAAGCGGGAGGTGTCAGCGATTGATTTCCCCTCAAATTAAGAAATTTGATTTGTATGGAAAGCAACTCGTCAGCTCCACTGCAGCCACATAAAGTGCTGGACTGCACACAAATAAAACTCATCACAAGAGAGTTACCCGCAGAAATTAGAAATAAGCTCATCAAGGACAGAGCTCAAAAAATGGCTGAACCTGCTGCTTCCGTCTGGACAACTGCAACGGATCCAGCTGCCTATCCTAGTGATGAGACGATGGATATCTTCCCAGAGTTCTCAATTGTGCACTCGAAAAAGTTTCAAAAAAGGGGTCACACATCCAACAATGACTCCCCTAAGAAACCAGCGAAACAATCTAAAATCAATAACTATAACGTCAATACAAATCGTTTTGTCTCACTGGACATTGAAGAGGCTGCAGAATGCTGCAAAGATGCTGATCTTAGCTGCAACCATTCCAATGGAACTGGCGCAGCTCAGCCAAATATTACAATAAAAGCATCATCCAAGCCTCCACCATTTGTGGTAACCAATGTTTATGATTAAAATATGATGACTTATGATAAAGGGACCCAAAAAATGGGGTGGGGGGGTAAAAGGGGGGGGGGGGGGTTTTAGGTGGGGGGGGGGGGGGGGGGGGGTGGGGTGGGGGGGGGTGGTTCCTGCTTGGTGGCGACTGGAACGCGAGACATTGGCTTTGGGGCGACCGAATGGCTAACCATAGGGGACTCGAACTTGCCAACTTCCTCTCATCTGGTAGTATAGAAATTTTGGCCACTGGATCCCCCCCCAGACACCCTACTAGAAGAGGTGGCACGGCATCGTGCCTGGACTTTGCCCTTTATAATGGTATTCCAGATCAATTTCTGAAGATCACTGATTCGTGGGACTTAAATTCGGATCATCTTGCGTTGGTAGTGGAGATTAATCTGGAGATTAATCTAAACTCATATCTAGCTACACAAACATTGCTGTTTTTCATCAAAAATTAGAAGAAGAACTAGATTTAAATTTGGAGCTTACATCTGGTCAAGATATTGAGAACGCAGTGGATATTTTCACTGAGAAAGTTCACATGGCAGCTGCGATGTCTCGACCCAACGTTCTAAGAACTGTCATTCCTCGTAGAGCTATTCATATGGATCATGAGACCAAAACTCTCTTAAGGAACAAGCGCCGGTCTCGACGAAAATATTTAAGAACCCAGCACCCACTTGACAGAGCCGCATATTATCAGGCTGCTTATGCGCTGAAAGAGGCGCTTCGACTAAAAAAGGCTGAATTCTTCGAGAGCAGGCTGAAAAAGATGGACTACACCGCAGATGCCAACTATTTGCTTTGCAAGGCTACAAAGGCTACAAAGAGGCAGCCGTGAAAACAAGTGCCAATAAAAGGGCCAAATGGTGAAGTGACCCGATCCGACTAAGAACAAGCCCACTCGTTTGCATCACATCTTGAGTCAAGGTTTACACCCTTTGCGCTAGCTGACGACGATGACGTAGACAGGGTGAACCATTCCCTTGGGACACCCTTACAGCTAGATCTTCCGATCGAAACAATTCAGACGGATGAGATTCAGGAGGTTATAACACGACTGCCCAGTAATAAGGCTCCTGGACACGATGGGATTTGCCATGCAACTTTAAAGGCTTTGCCAACTCACGCCTGCCTTTATATTGCACTGGTTTTTAATGCAATCTTGAGGCTCCAGCACTACCCGATTCAATGGAAGCTGGCAACAATACTCATGGTGCACAAGCCTGGAAAACCACTGGATTTGGCAGAATCCTATAGGCCGATAAGTCTTCTGCCTTGCTTGTCGAAAGTTTGGGAACGACTGATAACAAATCGAATCACCAAACTAGTATGTTTCCGTAATCTGCTGCCTGAACATCAATTTGGATTCAGAGCTGGACATGGTACGATTGAGCAGACCCACAGAGTGGTGAATCACATATTGAAGGCGTATGATAGCCTACATTATTGCAACGCGGTTTTTGTCGATGTGCAACAAGCATTTGATAGGGTGTGGCATGCTGGCCTACTATCAAAGATAAAGGCAATCCTTCCGTCCCCCTTTTACCTAATGCTCCGCTCATACTTGGAGGGGCGGCAGTTTCAGGTGAAAGTGCGGGCTGCGACCTCGATTAAACATCCAGCGTCAGCGGGAGTTCCCCAGGGTAGCGTCTTGGGCCCCTTGCTGTACTCCTTATACACGGCAGACTTACCTTTACTGGATGCTGACATGATGTCTCCTGAAAATGGTCTTCTTGCCTCTTACGCGGATGACGTCGCCATTCTATATATCTCAAGATGTGAATACGACGCTGCAGATGGAATTCAAGAATACGTACATTCCCTGGAGCTTTGGGCCAAACGATGGAACATAAAACTTAATCCAGCCAAGTGCCACAATGTTTGTTTTACTTTGAGGAGAAAAACCCCTCCTCTTATATGGCTAAATGGTGTCACTCTGCCCCAAGTAAGTGAGGTAACGTATTTGGGCCTCACATTGGATAGAAGGCTGACTTTTAAACGTCACATTCAGAAGCTAGTTATGCGATGTAGAGTCAGAGCCAAACAGCTCTACTGGGTGACCAACCGGCACAGCAAACTTCCACTACGCTGCAAAAGAGCAGTGTATAACTGCATCGTTGCTCCCATGTGGCGATACGGCATACAAATTTGGGGCATTGCTGCCAAAACAAGTCGCCAACGAATACAAGTGATGCAAAACAAATGTCTCAGGACTATCACAAACGCTCCCTGGTACGTTCGAGGCGCCAGAATTCATAAAGACCTGGCACTGGAGACGGTGGATGAAACAATAAGCCGACATTCAGCGCGATACAGCCACAGACTCGCCTGTCATCAAAACCGCCTAGCACGAGCACTAGGCCACGAGCGTCCCTCCAGGAGGCTAAAAAGGAGAAACATGTCAAGTGTCCCTGGTACCCTCCCAATAATGCACTAATTATTGAATGAATTTACATAATTGTATGTAAGTTGGCGATGAAAAATAAAAAGATAAATGTTTTGTTAAAGAGGCACTTGGCCCCTGATTCTTAGCAATAAACCAAAAACAAAAAAAAAAAAAAAAAAAAAAAAATGCTTAGTCGAAACCTCGACTCTCCCAGCTGAAGAGTATTCTCAGAGATTTTAACATCATAAAAAGAATTGATGGCAATCGTGTTGATGGTATTTCAAAGAACGGAATACTTTTTGCAAAACATGGTATTTTGCAAACTGTAGAATTTTTGTTTGTTATTTATAGGAATGCAGAGTTTCCTATAACAAGGTTTCGCAATTAAATTATGAACGATGTGGAAAAAGTACAAAATCTTCGAGCTAATAATAATGTGGTAGTATTAGGAGATTTTAATATTTGCCGATCTACAAATACAAATCATCTAGAGACCCAACTTAATTACAATATTGAATTTACCAACAACCAAACCTTCAACTCAAATAGACTGGATTTGGTGCAGTAATAGTTTACCAGATTTTTTTTATTTTATTTATTTATTATAAATTGTAATTATTTATTTAGCTATATAATTGTTTTAAAATATTTTATAAAATAAAATATAAATTAAAATATGTTGTTTTTGATTAGATAAGTTAAAGTTGAAAAACAATTCTTATAAATGTAAGCATGTAAATCCTAATCATTTTAACGGATACAAACATTCTGAAGAATACTTACAAATTTATTTAGTGACAGACCAAATATCGAACTTGCAAGGGTATTACAAAACTTCGGCATGGCCGAAGCTAGCCCATCCCTCTAGTTTTTTTAGTCTAGACGCAAAAAATTTTAAGCACTCATTGCACTATGGCTAAAAAGTCCGATATTTTGGCATTAATTGTAATTTAAGAGTTAGAAACTTGAAATTTTGCTCACACATTTTTATTAGAGAATGTCGAATTTTTATACCCTGAACCCATTGAAAATGGGAAATCAGGGTATAATGGTTTTGCAAAAAGTATGTAACAGGCAGAAGGAGGCGTGGCAGACCCCTTAAAGTATATATATTCTTGATCAGGGCGACGTCGATTTGGCCCTGTCCGTCTGTCTGTCCGTCCGTCCGTCCGTCCGTCTGTCCGTATGTATGAACGCGTCGATCTCAGAACATATAAGAGCTAGAGACTACAAATTTTGCATGATGGTCTGTGTATACAGCGCGCATATCGAGTTTGTTTTAGATATTCGATAAGTTGTTCCGTTTCAATGATATCGATTTAAAACGTTATCAAGATTCAGTTTTTTGACCATATCTTTTACATATTTTTAGCTACAGCTACAGCATTTGTTTTTAGCTTTTTGAAAATAAAATACATTTTCTATTTTTTCATATTTTGGATACCAGCTCCACATTTCGCAAAAAAAATTTATAAAAAAAAAAATTATCAAAGCCACAATTTAATTTTTTTAAATTTTTAAGTGAAAACCGTATTTTCAATAAATTAATAGTACTCAATGCAGAAAATCCGTTAAGTAATACAGAAGTTATTAAAGGAAACATTGTAAAAGCACGCGGCAGCACCCTGTACGTGTGCACACATACATTCAAATGAACTACACAGTAATCGGCGCGCGTGCTTCTGTGTGCATGGTATATGTGTGCTTGTGTATACAAATGTGTGCATGTGTATATGCGCGCAGAGGTAATATGTATAGATAAATATAAATAAATGTAAGCTAAGTTGTTTAAAACAACAGCTCAGACTTGGTTCAGGGGATCTCGTAGTCGGGCTGAGACCCGACTAGAGCTTTCTTACTTATTTGTTTTCAAATTTAGGCCACGCCCTCACCACCGCCTCCATACAGGTGATTTATGATATTCAGAATATCGATACGACTTCCGGCATTTTGATTACTTATTTACTTATTTACTGTATTATGTGCTTAAAATATTTATTCCGATTTGAATATTATATTCAGCTTCTTTCTCCGTTCGTTGTTCTGAAAAAAATCATTGATTTTTGTCAATACCTGTCAATAATAAGTTAATATTCATTATTTTCTTCTAACTCGATTCAGTTTAGTTCAGAAAAGTTTTGATAACCTTCATCTTCTTCTTCCTCTTTATATTTCTCGGTTCGATTAGCTTCTTTATCAAATATTTGTGAAAAATTAAAATGGGGTTCTTTGAGAAGTGCGATAACTTCTCTTGGCACTACCTCTTCCTTGTTTCCATTTTTACGTTCGTTTGAACTAAGGCAAGAAAGTAGTGGGTCAGAAGAATCCAGTGCTTTATTAAATATATCTGTTATATTGATAATCGGCTGCATTTTCTGCCATGCGATAATCAGGTGTGTCGAATTGTCTGCCTCTGAGGCAAGTTCAGAAGCTAATTTTTCAATCGGGGTCCTGCGTCAACATAGTTTAACCGTTTCCGACCTGCTGTACTTTGATTCTCATCGTGGTTGTTTTAACATAACTTTAATCGATCCAAATTTCGATTGCATTTTGTCAAATTATATTCTATAAATAATATCAAATTCTTGACTTTTTACTTAATAATGTAAAGCAGTTCCTTCGAAACTAAGGCATATTTTCACTGTTTATATTTTTCAATACAAAGTTTCTGACAGCGCTTTCTTGCCTATTGTTGTAGTTCTAAACTTTAAAAATAATGGAATTGCAAACCTGTAGCTGCAACATGTCGTTATTTGGCCAAATGGAGCAAAAAGTAGCAAACAATCTTTATAACATTGGTAATGTTTAATTAACACCTTGTTGGTTCAACATTTCACAATCACTTGTAAACTTTAAAGTTATCTTTAATGAAACACACAACCAGCTTTTAGTTTAGGGCTAAAAACAAGTAACAACACATTTGACGATTGCACAATACATTTGTAAGGAATTTCGCTGGCCGAGGTACAACTCTCAGTCGCTGCCAGGGCCTTCCACAACTAATTTGTAGATTTTGCTAGGACCTACTGGGTGAGAGGGCAGCCGCCGACTGGTGGCTGTGGCGGTGGCTTATGTCGGTGTGGAGTACGCGCGCCGGAGGGGTATTGGGGTAGGGGAAAACACTAACGCTGGGTGCGGGTTAGGGGAAATCTCTTCCTGCTCGGAGGACAGCGGCCGACCTAACAGAAAGATGACGGAGTCGCCGCAGTGCGGGGGACAACGCCCGCCTGCGCATTAGGTGAGGGATGCCCCGGCACAGGGGAGAACGCGCGCCCATGCCGGAGATGTGAGGTAATGCTCGGTGGACATCTCTGCTCGGTGGACATCGCCCGACCGTGCAAGAGGCGTAGGGGGTATCACACACAAGAATAGAACGCACTGCACTTTGATATTGATTTCTTTCTCATTTATTTCCACAATTTCCATACATTGGTTGATTTTCACGGCCACATGCCGTTTCGTTCACGGCGAGGCCTGCGCCGAGTCCTCCACGCTGCCTCTAGTCGAGGCCGGGCGCTCCTGCGCGCACGTTTGCTCACTCCAGCACGTGCGGTCGACTGCCGTTTCCTCCTATGATGCGCTACATGCGCATTATGCGCGCACGTCCGTACGCTTCAACGTGCTGCCGTTGAGTGCCTGGAGCGCTCGCGCTGCTCCCTCTGCCACGCTGCGTCGGCCTCTCGCTTGTGGTGTCTTTCCGCTCGGTCATGGTGCGCTCCCTTAAGCCGAATGCGCGCTGCCGCTGCCGCTGCCGCCTTACATCGCTGTCAGCCATATGCGCTGTAGCTACGCGCCTGCTCCCCT
The DNA here is from genome assembly GCA_035045545.1 of Drosophila gaucha. Classification (NCBI taxonomy): domain Eukaryota; kingdom Metazoa; phylum Arthropoda; class Insecta; order Diptera; family Drosophilidae; genus Drosophila; species Drosophila gaucha. The sequence goes on from JAWNOY010000278.1 coordinate 12,032, forward strand.
GCTTCGGCTCGCGGTGAGTTGTGTTCGTGCTCGGCCGTGGTGTGCTACGTTCAGCTTACATCGCTGTCGGGCGTACGCGCTGTAGCTGCGCGCCTGCGCCCTGGCTTTCGGTTCGCGGTGAGTTAACGTTTTGGTGGATATGGCCGATTTCGTGCACGAGCTCCGGTGGTGTGGGTGTCGGGTGTGGATAGTGTTTAGTGGGAATGGGTGGTGGTCGGTGGAGATGGGTGGGTGGCTGTTATGTGATTAATCACACATTTTACTAAATAAATTAAAGAAAAAAATTATTAAAGTCACAATTTTAAATTTTCAAATTTTTAGAGTATACCTGTATTTTCAGTAAAATAAAAGAAATCGATGCTAAAAATATAATTAAAATCTGTTTAGTAACATAGAAGTTATTAAACAAAACAAACGCGGCAGCGAGCGTCATACGTGTGCAGTGCACACTGTGCACACAGTCTATACGTGTGTACACATACATTCAAATGTGTATTTTACTTTTGAATTTTTGTTGTTAAATCGCAGGTTCAATTCCCGCTGCTGTCAACATTTTTTGTACAAAAACAATTTTTTTTTGTTTTTGCATTTATATCTTTCTGTACGTATGTAAAAATTAATTTTCTAAATAAATCCGTTTTTTGCATAATATCAAAGCATTCAATGCTGAAAATGTTATTTAAATCAGTTAAGTAATGTAGAAGATATTAAAGAAAACATTTTGTCAATCGGCAAAAGCACGCGGCAGCGAGCGCCAATACGTGTGCAGTGCACACTGAGCAGTCTATACGTGTGCACACATACATTCAAATGTGTGCATTTTTCTTTGAATTTGATTTGTTAAATCGCAACTTTTGAACTATAAATCAAAAGGTTTTGTTAATAGAAAACTTAAACAAATTTGGAACGTATTAAACTTAGTAGTGTTGGTATATAGAAAAAAAGTGGATAGTAATTTCAGTTGGGAAATCACTGATAACGATGGGAGTGATTTTTGCCACCGGCTATGCTCCTACTCATAGCTAGGCTTTGTCAGTGATTTCCAGAAGGTAAACTGAAAGCAAGGATTTTAATATATGAAAAGAGAGTTTAGATGAGATAACGCTATAAAATTGATTATAATTGTGATAAAAATTAATCTGTTGCTCACTGTGTTAAATGTAAAGGGCGGAAGAACCTGGTTGGTCTCCCAGGAACATCGAACTGATGGAGATGGAGTCTATATCTCCAATAATCAACTTATGTAGAAAGATAATACCAAGGTTGACACCTACGGTTGATTAATGATGGAAAATCAAGGAGCAGAAGCCTACGGGAGTAAGATAGCAAACGTTTAATGGGGTTCCAATTCAATCCACGTAAAGCAAAGATTGAAAACTGTTTTTGGACAGAGTCGATGCCGTCCTGCTTAATCTTATGCTGAGGAGATCATCTACAAAAGCTGAACACCTTTGGCTTTACAATAGTACAAATATGATTGTTAAAACATAGTTTTGAGTCAAAGAGTACACTTAAATTTTTATTTACACAAATACGCTTCAAAGGAGTAATAGTAATTAAATAATCAAGAAACTTGGGTCGTGAACGACTAAAATTCATAACTATACATTCAGAGCAATTTAAATGTAAATGATTATCATCACACCACAATTGCATAAAATTAAAGTCCTGTTGCAGATGTAGCCAATGGGGAGAATAAGCATACGATAGGAAAAGCTTCCCATCATCAGCATACATAAGTATCTGAGAGTGAGATATAAAAGGTGGAAGATCATTAATAAACAGAGTAAAGAGTAATGTACCCAGGTGATAACCTTGCGGTAAACCTGATGAAACATAAAAAAGTTTCGCTTTGGATGATCTTAACAAAACTCTTTGAGTTCGATCTTTTAAATAGGACGAAATTCAGAATAATAGTGGGGAAGGGTATCCTATAAGGTCTACCTTTTTAAGTAGGATTTCATGATAAACAGAGTCAAATGCTTTACTGAAGTCGGTGTAAATTATATCAGTTTGAATTTTGTCAAAGAGGTTAACTTAAGAAAATTGGTTGCAGTTGACCGACTCTGTACAAATCCATGCTGAGTCGAAGACAAGATTGATTTGGAAAAATGTTGCAAAGACGAGGTAATTATAATTTAATTTTTATACCCTGAACCCATTGAAAATGGGAAATCAGGATATAATGGTTTTGCAAAAAGTATGTAACACGCAGAAGGAGGCGTGGCAGACCCCACAAAGTATATATATTCTTGATCAGGGTAAGGACCTGAGGTTTGGCCCTGTCCGTCTATCTGTCCGTCTTTCCGTATGTAGAAGAGCTAGAGAATTGAAATTGAAATAGCACGAAGGTCTATGTATACAGCGCGCATATCGAGTTTGTTTTTGATATTCGATTACTTTTTCTGTTTCACTGATATCGATTAAAAACGTTATCAAGATTAAGTTTTTGGACCATATCTTTTACATCTTTTTAGCTGCAGTCACCAAATTTTGCTCTTAGCTTTTAGTAAATAAAATGCACTTTCTATTTTTTTTATATTTTGGATACCGCCTCCACATTTTACAAAATCAATTTTAAAAAAAAATATTGAGGCCACAATTTAATTTTTAAAATTTTTTTAAGTAAACCCGTAATTTTAGTAAAACGAAAGAATTCAATGCTGAAAATGTTACTTACATCCGTTTAGTAACATAGAAATTATTTAACACACACTGTGCACACTGTGCACACAGTCTATACGTGTGCACACATACATTCAAATGTGTGCATTATGTTTTGAATTTCATTTCTTCAATCTCAATTTTTTGTATATACATGAACCCATTGAAACTGGGATTTCAGGGTATAATGGTTTTGTGACAATGTATGTAACAGGCAGAAGAAGGCGTGGCAGACCCCATAAAGTATATATATATTCTTAATCAGGACGACGAGCTGAGTCGATCTAGCCATGACCGTCTGTCCGTCCGTATGAACGCAGTGATCTCGTAAAGCACAAAAGCTAGAGATTTGAAATTTTAGATATATATTCTTGTATACCATACGCCGTACAAGTTTTTTTTATTTCCTTATTATCGATTTTGACTTTGTTTTTAAGCTATAACTTAAAGACCATAATAGCTAGAGACACCAAATTGATGTTTCTGTATGTTTCTGTGATGCAAATACATATTTTTTAAATTTTGGATACCTCCCCCATTAGCCCCATAAGTGGAAAAACGTATTTCAAATAGATGTCAATATTATGTCTTGAAAATTTCATTAAGAAAGTAGATCTGGAACCGAAGTTATTTAACAATCAATTTCTCATAATGCTGCCCAGAAAGAAGCCCAAGCGCAGCCGCTAAATCATATACGCAGTAAGCGGCGTGCCTGCTTGTGTATGTATATGTGTTCGTGAGTGTGTGCTCGCACAGGGTTATATGTACAGAGAAAAGATGTAAGTTAGATTGTTTATGTTCGCGTCAGCGACGCCCAGCTGATCAGACAGATCAGCTGATCTGACCTGACGCTTAGAGCGAGCTTTCCGGCTCCATCTGATAGCAAGCTTTGCGTTCTAACGCAAGCTTGCGCTCGGCTCGAGTAGCTTAGAAACTCTTTAACTTAGTCAACGCAACTCTGCGCATCATAACTTCATTATTCTAAACGGACAAATATTAAATATACAATCTATGTATATATAATAAACTGTGTATTATTTGCTGTACACCCCAACAACTTAGAGAGCTGTGCCACCCCGCCACAAACATTTGGTCCTTCGAGCCGGAGCTTTTCAACAGCATCGTCATTGACGCCCCGATCTGCTCGCCCCAGCTACGCAACGGTGGACATAGCCTCATCCAATTCCAGATAAGTAAATGCTAATCTGAATGTGTATATGTGTGTCTCTATATGTAAATTCCGTGGTCTAACTGCCCAAACCCGTGTTTTTTTCAGAGCACCTTCCATTTTTCCTTTGGTTTGCGCGGCAACTGCCTACATATACATACTACATACATACATATATACAAATCAGAGCTCCATCCATCGAACATACATATACATATGTATCCCTATGTACATATGTAAATAAGTGCAATAATTCCGCCATTAGATTCTCGTCTCTCTTGAGTTTTCAACAATTGCACTTTTTTTCATATGATTGTACATTTTACTCCATACATATATATGTACATATGTGAATAGTTGCGAGTTGCCGCCACTCTCCATCCAGCTGACTCCAGCCTCTCTCTCTCTCTGAGTAGTAATATTTTTGGCTGGCAACACTCCGGCTGTGCGTACATACATATAAACATATGTAATTTCCATACCCTGCAGTCCAGTCAAAAAAGTACATTGACTTCTACAAAATACAAAAAAAAATTTTTAAACAAAAAAATAATAATAATAAATAATTTTTGTTTATTACTCTACGCTATCCATAAAGTCAACAGGCCATACTGACTACAATAAAAAAATGAAAAAAATTTTAAATAAAAAAAAAAAAAAATTATATATAAAAATTTGTTATAAAAAGACACTTCCATACATACACTTCAAGACAGTAAATAGGTTATATTGACTATAGTAAAAAAAAAAATAAATACATTTTTTTATTAATTTTGTGTTTTGTATCCGGTTTATTGTCATCAGTGCTAGTCCAGCACTCTCCGAATTTTCAGTCCCCAGTCTCTACTAGGTGCTTTATTGCCATACTATTATCCAAACGGGTATCCTAACTGCTATATCAGCATAATTTGCCAACTGGGGGCGAGATTCCGATTCCGACTGCAAAGAAACCTCCATCGACTCTATTTCCGACCTTTAGGTCTAACTCCAGAGCCGCCTCTGCGTCTCCAACGATCCGCAGTAAGCCTGTGGCACTCAAGCCTTCTCCGCGCATCACGCCATCCGGGGCTGTAGTTGCGGCATCATCAAAGTGCCATTCCGCCAGCTCCCGAAATCTTCCAATTTCGGCTCCTAAAAGACTCTTACGGTCCTCAGTGCAGCAGCACTTTCAAGCTTCTAAGATGTCTTTGGCGGAATTTATTGCAACATCCGACAAATTTAGCCAGCTAGAAGCTAGGCTGGGTGCAGAGGCGAGTGGAGAAGCGTCTCTTCATGTCTTGAAAATTCATCTTGACCATGTCAAGACCTTGTGGGCCAAGGTGGAAGAGGAGTGTGATCGTTGCACAAAAGTTTTCTTAGCCAGCGATCTGGAAGATAGCAGGGTTGATTTGAGCACCGTGCAGGCAAAATATGATTACTGCTACTCGGTCTATGTATGGTGGGCAGCACACTTCGGAGAACGCATCGAACAGCTCTCGGCTGCCCCGGTCGTGCCTCCAATTCCTTAACCCTCCACTCCACGAGGCTGCCATCTCCCACCCTGTGACATAGAAACGTTCACGGGTGATTACTTAAAACGACCCACCTTCAGGGACTTGTTCACAGCGATGTATGTGCAGAATCCTCGCCTTACTCCTGTTGAACGGTTGTTTCACCTTAATTCAAAAACGAGTGGTGAAGCAAGGGCAATAGTTTCCAAGTCCCCCCTTACAAATGAGGGATTCCAATCCGCCTGGAACAACCTAACAGCGCGCTTTGAAAACAAGCGGCTGTTAGTGAACAGTCAACTGAAAACTCTGTTCAGTCTGACCTCCATGCACCAAGAGACCGGAGCAGCACTCAAAGAGCTGCAAAGCACCATTGGAGGGTGTCTAACCGCTCTGGAGCATTCCAACGTGAATACTGAGAATTGGGATGCCATTCTAGTATTCATTTGTTCAGCAAAGCTTTCCAAATTAACTCTGACCCTCTGGGAGCAATCCATCAGCAGTAGGACAGAGTTACCTTCGTTGGATTTGATGAACAAATTCTTAATCGATAGACATCGAACGCTTGAGGCTATTTAAGACCACAAGCCCCCTTCAACCACGATCAACCAGTCTCAAGTCCTCAAAAAGGACATGCCGATGGCCAGGATCCAAACTTTCACAACGAAAGTAAGCGTCAACCAGCAAGGTTGCAAGCTGTGTTCGAAAGAGAACCACCCGATCCGTCTATGCCCTCGTTTTCTGGAAATGTCAGTAAACGAGAGAGCCTCCACCATAAAACGGTACAGACTATGTCTGAACTGTTTTGGCCGAGGACATCAATTAAAAGATTGCACCAGTGCGTATAACTGCCGCACTTGCAAGGGACGTCACAATACACTTCTGCATCGATACGTCCCCTCCGCATCGCTTTCTTCCATTCCAGACGCAAGTTTCCCGAACATACAGTCCACTCCTTCAACCTCACCTAAGCACGTGCAAAACTGTTTTGCCTCCAACACGCAAAGCGTCCTACTAGGAACCGCCCTAGTGAATATATCGAACCTGGGGGCCAACTATCCAAAGCGCGCGTTGATCGATTCTGGATCCGAAGCATCCCTTATCGCCAAACGCATGTTCAATGCGATCAACCCGCCTTTCAGCTTGGTTTCAGCTCACGTGACTGGGCTTAACCAAGCAATCTCCGCCCAATCAAAGAAGTTGTGCCATCTGCGGCTCACATCTCCTACAAAGCCTAGGTTGCATGTTGAGACTTCGGCCTTTGTCCTTCCAAGCATAACAGGCAATCTCCCCTCCTACTCTATCCAAAGAAATTTGCTAAGAGATCTGCCTAATATGCCTTCGCTGGGCTCGACACTTTTCCCCATTTTGTGTAGGTATTTTCGAAAATACCCATGCCCTGATAACATTTGTGTCAAATAGAAAGATGTCTCACCGTGCTTTCTATTTAGCCACGTTTGTATATCAGAGATAGTTTTAACTGTCCATCTTCCGTACTTCTCGTTAGACCATCGTTCCTTCCAGGAAGCTAGGGTTTGATTTCGCATATCCTTCGCTTTTAAGGTGTCCGTCCACATTTCGCTACCGTATAGTAGGATCTCGTTAGTTGATTCCTTCTGGAGCCTTCTCTTTGCTGCTGTCGGCCCGTCAATGCTTACCATCAGTCGAATTAGAGAGAGATTATTGCTGTTTTTCGTGTTGCATATTGGAGTTGTCCCGAAAATGTTAGTTTACTATCTAGTATGACGCCTAGATAGTTTACTGTTTTTTGGGCTCTTATCATGCTTCCACTTACTCGCATCTCTATCTCGGTTGGAATCTGCCTACCCGTTATAAGGAGTAACTCCGATTTTTGGGTAGCCAGTTCTAGACCTCGAGAATTTAGACACTTCTGTGCGCGGATCAAAATTTTGGTAAGTCTGCGCTGCGATGTCATCCGCATATTAATTATTATTTATTTATTTATGTTGACTAAACGTGTGCAACAGAAGGTAACAAAAAATGAAAATATATGAATTTACATAAGAAAAATATTATCTAATAATAAGATAGCCTATATAAAATTACATCAAATACCCCAATAATATCACCGACACGTTGGGGGAATTTTATTTGCCCGACCGGCTAGCTATGCACCAGATCACAGCTAAAAGTAGTCAGTGATATTACTGGGATCTATAAGACTTAAGATTTTATTACTAGGAAACTTATACAAAATTAGTACGTATTAAACTTAGTAGTGTAAGTAAATAGAAATAAAAAGTAGATAGTGATTTCAGTTGGGAAATCACTGACCACGATGGGGGTGATTTTTGCCAGTCCGCCCGGCTATGCCCCTACTCATAGCTAGGTACTGTCAGTGATTTCCCGAAGATGAGCTGAAAGCAAGGATTTTATTATAGGAAGAGAGAGTTCAGATGAGAAGACGTTATAAAAATGATTATAATTGTGACAAAGCACATATAAAGAATTATGTAAAGAGTAATCTGTTGTGCACTGTGATAAATGTAAAGGACGGAAATACCTGGTTGGTCTCCCAGGAACAGAGAACTTGAGACGCCCTAAAAGAAAGATGGAGTCAATATCACCAATAATCAACTTATGTAGAAAGATAACACCAAGGGAAGTTCTACGGTTGATTAATGATGGAAGATCAAGGAGCAGAAGTCTACTGCGGTAAGAGGGCAAACGTTGAATGGGGTTCCAATTCAAACCTCGTAAGGGAAAGATTAAAAACTGTTTTTGGACAGACTCGATGCGATCCTGTTTAATCTTATGCTGAGGAGACCATATACAAGAGCAGTACTCAAGTATTGGTCGTACAAGCGAAATGTAAAGAAGTTTGGTTATAAAAGGATCATTAAACTCTTTTGACCAACGTTTAATGAACCCTTAAACACCTTTGGCTTCATTTGCAATAGTACAAATATGATTGTTAAAACATAGTTTTGAGTCAAAGAGTACACCATACAGAAGTATTGTTAATTGAATAGTTAACGAATTGGGGTTTGAACGACTAAAGGTCATGACCATACATTTAGAGCAATTTAAATGTAAATAATTATCATCACACCACAATTGCATAGAATTAAAGTCCTGTTGCAGATGTAGGTGATGTGAAGAATCAGCATAGGACAGGAAAAGCTTCACATCATCAGCATACATAAGTTTCTTAGAGTGAGATATTAAAGATGGAAGATCATTAATGAAAAGAGTAAAGAGTATTGCACCCAGATGACTACCTTGCGGTACACCCGATGAAACATAAACAAGTTTCGATTTGGATGATCTGAGCAAAACTCTTTGAGTTCGATCTTTTAAATAAGACGGAATCCAGGATAATAGTGAGGGACGGAATCCAATAAGGTCTAACTTTTGAAGTAGGATTTCATGATGAACAGAGTCAAATGCTTTACTGAAGTCGGTGTAAATTACATCAGTTTGCATTTTGTCAACAAAACCATCATTTATCAAAGAGGTAAACTCAACTAAATTGGTTGCAGTTGACTGACTCTGTACAAATCCATGCTGAGTCGGAGACAATATGGATTTGCAAAAATGTTTCAAAGTCGAGGTAATTATTTTTTCAAATAATTTTGGTGTAGCAGATATCCTATTAGAAATGTATCCTCAGGCATTTCTAGTCTTAGAACATTGTCGTAGCTAATATTCCAAAGATCTGGACCAAGGATTGAACCTTGTGCAGCTCCCCCCGTTACCCGGAAGCGCTTGGTTCCTATCTTTGTGTCGTATTTTCATGCCCATTAAATATTCCGGGATGCGAAAGCGTTGTTTTAGTGAATCTAACATGTCAGATCGCCTTACGCTATTAAAAGCATTTTTGACGTCAAGTGTTACCAGTAGAACCACCGGATGCGAATATGTATTTGCATCGCCCTAGCTGCTTGAACCACTTCCTCGATGGCACTCATCGTGGATTTTCCAGCTGTCTGGCACTAACTCCTCCATCAATTTCAACTGCTGAAAGTAGTCTGGGCTTTATTAGTTTCTCTAATAATTTTCCGGCCGTGTTGAGCATGCACAATGGGCGGTATGCCGACGGTGTGTTGGGGTCCCCTTTTTCTTTGCTGTTCAGGACAAGTCGCTGTTCTTTCCACGCCCCAGCAAATAATCTGTCTTTCAGACATGCGTTGTACATTCTTAGCAGGAATGTGGGCCTCCTATCTGAAATGTGTTTCAATATCTCCGCTGGTATATTGTCTGGACCCGGAGCCTTTTTATTTTTCAGTGAAGATCGGGGCTGAGTAGTGAGGCTCTACTGGTGAACGCTCCTCCGCTTCATGGGATTGTGCTGGAAATAGTGTTCTTACTATGTGATCCATGGTTTCATCCTCTACATTTGAGTTTCTTCATTACAATTTTGTAACCAAGGCCTCAAGGATCTCTGTTGATATCCATGCAATGCTCTTTCCACTTGTTGTTTTTTATTTATTTTTTATTTATTTATTTATTTATTTATGTTGACTATACGTGTGCAACAGAAGGTAACAAAAAAAATAACAATATATGAATTTACATAAGAATATTATTTAATAATAAGATAGCCTATATAAGATTACATCAAATACCCTAATAATATCACCGACACGTTGGGGGAATTTTATTTGCCCGACCGGCTAGCTATGCCCCAGATCACAGCTAAAAGTAGTCAGTGATATTACTGGGATCTATAAGACTAAAGATTTTGTTATTAGGAAACTTAAACAAAATTAGTACGTATTAAACTTAGTAGTGTAAGTAAATAGAAATAAAAAGTAGATAGTAATTTCAGTTGGGAAATCACTGACCACGATGGGGGTAATTTTGCCAGTCCGGCTGGCTATGCCCCTACTCATAGCTAGGTACTGTCAGTGATTTCCCGAAGATGAGCTGAAAGCAAGGATTTTATTATAGGAAGAGAGAGTTCAGATGAGAAGACGTTATAAAAATGATTATAATTCTGACAAAGCACATATAAAGCATTATGCAGAGAGTAATCTGTTGTGCACTGTGATAAATGTAAAGGACGGAAATACCTGGTTGGTCTCCCAGGCACAGAGAACTTGAGACGCCCTAAAAGAAAGATGGAGTCGATATCACCAATAATCAACTTATGTAGAAAGATAACACCAAGGGAAGTTCTACGGTTGATTAATGATGGAAGATCAAGGAGCAGAAGTCTACTGCGGTAAGAGGGCAAACGTTGAATGGGGTCCCAATTCAAACCTCGTAAGGCAAAGATTAAAAACTGCTTTTGGACAGACTCGATGCGATCCTGTTTAATCTTATGCTGAGGAGACCATATACAAGAGCAGTACTCAAGTATTGGTCGTACAAGCGAAATGTAAAGAAGTTTCGTTATAAAAGGATCATTAAACTCTTTTGACCAACGTTTAATGAACCCTAAAACACCTTTGGCTTCATTTACAATAGTACAAATATGATTGTTAAAACATAGTTTTGAGTCAAAGAGTACACCAAGATCTTTGATTTCAAAAATACGCTTTAAAGAAGTATTGTTAATTGAATAGTTAACAAATTGAGGGTTTGAACGACTAAAGGTCATAACCATACATTTAGAGCAATTTAAATGTAAATGATTATCATCACACCATAATTGCATAGAATCAAAGTCCTGTTGCAGATGTAGGTGATGGGAAGAATTAGCATAAGACAGGAAAAGCTTCACATCATCAGCATACATAAGTATCTGAGAGTGAGATATTAAAGATGGAAGATCATTAATGAAAAGAGTAAAGAGTAATGGACCCAGATGACTACCTTGCGGTACACCCGACGAAACATAAACAAGTTTCGATTTGGATGATCTGAGCAAAACTCTTTGAGTACGATCTTTTAAATAAGACGAAATCCAGGATAATAGTGAGGGAGGAAATCCAATAAGGTCTAACTTTTGAAGTAGGATTTCATGATGAACAGAGTCAAATGCTTTACTGAAGTCGGTGTAAATTACATCAGTTTGCATTTTGTCAACAAAACCATCATTTATCAAAGAGGTAAACTCAAGTAAATTGGTTGCAGTTGACCGACTCTGTACAAATCCATGCTGAGTCGGAGATAATATGGCTTTGCAAAAATGTTGCAAAGTCGAGGTAATTATTTTTTCAAATAGTTTTGGTATAGCAGATAATTTTGCTATACCCCTGTAATTGGAAATATCAGACCTGCCACCTTTTTTATGGAGAGGAATAATATAGGATTCTTTCCAAATATTCGGAAAAATACTTGTTTCCAAAGACAGGTTAAAGAGCTTTAGCAATGGAAACGCAAGGGAACCACTGCACTCCTTAAGAATACCACTAGGGATGTTGTCCGGCCCAGGGGAGAAAGAGGATTTTAAATTGCCAATGGCAGATAAAAGGGAATCAAGGCTTACAGTAGGAGAAATAGGACAATTTAGTGAAGAAATATAATATGGGTATGACATATTATAGGGACTACAAGCCGAATAGGTGGATTGGAAGAAATTAGCAAAGAGATCAGATGCATCAGAATCATTGCTAGCTTCATCCAGGCCATGAAAAAATGAGTTTGGTAAACAAGAAGTTTTACGCTTCGAGTTTACAAACGAATAAAATTGTTTAGGGTCCCGAACAAATTGACTTTTGCATCGAAATAAATAATTCTCATAACATTGAGAATTAAGAAGGTGGAATTTTGACTTTGCTATAATATATTTAGACCAGTCAACATTCGCACCCGTTTTTTAAATCTTTTGAAATATTTAGATTTAATATTTCTTAAATTATTGAGTCTTCGGGAAGACCAAGGGGGCTTATTTGTGGGGGGCAAAACAGCACAGGTTGGCACACAAACATCTAAAATAGAGTTTAGAGTGTTATAGAAAAAACTTGTTGCAAAATTAATGTCAACCGAGTCATAAAAAATTGACCAATTAGTTGCATTAATTAACTCATTTAGTAATTTAAAATTACATTTATGATAGCAACGACGAATTGATAATGGGTTTGAAAAAGAAGAAACAGTATGTGGAATTACAAGGGACAAAGCTAGCTCTAATGTAGGATGGTGGATATCCTCCGGAACAGACAATGGAAAAGATCTAGAAACATCAATAATTGAGTTATCATTAATGAAAACAAGATCAAGAATTCGATTCAAATGATTTGATATAGAGTTCATTTGAAACAATGATAGGTCAAACATTCCATCAAAAAAATCATGTTGAATTGATGGAGTTAGATAATTTGATTCAGTAAATAAAGACCAAGTAGTATTCGGAATGTTGAAATCCCCTAACACCATAAAAAGGTCAGTATCTTGAACAAATTCGAAGACTTCTTTAATACAGTTTAGATGATCAATATAAACTTGTATATCAGAAGAAGGGGCAATATACGAGCAGGTCACATATAACGAGCCTGTTGGCAAAGTGACTTTGACACCAACAATCTCAGCATGACGGGTCGACATAAAATTAAACTGTTCAGAGTGGAAAGAAGTGTTAACAGCAATAAGAACACCTCCACCATTCCTGGACAAACGATCACGTCTATAAGCAGTGAAGTTAGTTGAAAAAACTTCACTGTTACAGATTGAAGGATTTAACGACGTTTCAGTAAAGGCTATAATGTCATTATGACAAGAAAAGCTCTTTAGAAACAGGTTCTTAATTTTACTCCTAAGGCCTCTAACATTTTGATAAATTATAGAGAAATGATTAGGAGCAAGATTTAGTTTTTTGGTACTTTATTGGATGAAGTTGGTACCACTGTTTTGAGCGAAACGGGCGAAGGCCGATTTCGATTCTTAGGCTTAAATTCATGAACAATAATATGAGGCGGCCAAAATTTGGGGTCACATATTATTGAAAACATTTCCACCGGCACATTGATTTTGAAAGAAGCAATTTCACGTGGGGTCGTGAAATTAAACTTTGAAATATTCACAGTGCCTGAGGATTTGCTTGAAATATAAGCAGATATTGATTCCACAGTCGTATCTGCCGAAAGTCTAGAAATAAAAACTTGTTTGCGCGGAGCAACAACAGTTAATGTTGGAACAGCAGGCGATAGCTGAGATTCAGCTGTGGAGCACACAACTTTCGTTGGAGCCTTGAGTTTGCGAGGTATTGACTGCGTCTCCAATTGTGCCATTGGAGCACAGTCGAAATTGAAATCGCTAAGTCTACCTTTTTTTGCTTCGCGAAAGAGCAACCAACAAGGTCTTTTTCGCGATTTTTAATGCTGCCGCTTCCACTGTGTAGTTTCCAGAGCGCCGTGCTCTTGTCAGTTTTCGCCTGCATTTTCGTGGTATCATTGTTCCACCAATACGTCTGTCGTCTGCTGCCGTGTTTGTGATGCGTTTTTAGGCAGATTTCGACTATCGCTGTTGAACTTGATACCACGTCAAATTGTTTATCTCGTCTATCAATTTTAATAAATTAAATTGTGGCTTTGATAATTTTTTTTAATAAATTTGTTTTGTGAAATGTGGAGGTGGTATCCAAAATATGAAAAAATTGAAAATGTATTTTATTTACAGAAAGTTAAAAGCAAAATTATATAATATGAATCTTGATAACGTTTTAAATCGATATCATTGAAACCGGAAAATTTATCGAATATCTAAAACAAACTTGATATGCGCGAACAAAATAGAACAACAATAGAAACAGAACAAAATATGTTCTGAGATCGACGCGTTTATACATACGGGCAGACGGACAGACAGACGGAGAGGGCTAAATCGACTCAGCTCGTCAACCTGATCAAGAATATATATACTTTATGGGGTCTGCCACGCCTCCTTCTGCCTGTTACATACTTTTTGCAAAACCATTATACCCTGATTTCCCATTTTCAATGGGTTCAGGGTATAAAAATTGAAAAATAACTATTATTTTTGATTGCTAAAATAAAAATTGTAAAATAATTCTTATTTTTATACCCATGCAAAAAGGGTATATTTAATTTGGTCAGAAGTTTGCAACGCACAGAAGGAAGCATCTCCGACCATATAAAGTATATATATTCTTAATCAGCAAGACGAGCTGAGTTGATATAGCCATGTCCGTCTGTCCGTCTGTCCATCTGTCTGGATCAACGCAATCTCCTCCGAGACTATAAGAGCTACAGAACTGAAATTTTGCACATAGGCTGGAATGTGCTGCAGGCATTGTATATCTCGGAATCATCCGGATCGGATGACTATATCCTATAGCTATCATAGGACAGATCGGTTTTAAGAAATGTTTTAGTGGGATAACTTCGACGTTATTAAAGTCAGAAACTTAAAATTTGGAATATATACTTCTGAGTTGCACCCAAATACAAAAAGATGAAGATTATATATCTACGCCTTTTGGGGGCGTGGCAAATCGGATAAAACTATATCTTTTACAGTTTTGAAGCTAGAGCAAATTTGGAAAGTAATATACTTTTGGCCTCCCCTTCAGATTGATTAAAAAGTTATATATCCACGCCTAATTGGGCCGTGGCAAATCGGGAAAGTCTATATAGTGCTTAACATAAATCCTTCAATATTTTGGACGCTGCTAAAGCCAGAGACTTGAAACTTAAAACATATATTTGTATCACCCACCCCTACAAAAAAATATAAAGAATATATATCTACGCCCATTAGGGGCGTGGCAAATCGGAAAAAACTATATTTTCTAAAATTTTACACCTAGAGTTCCAAGAATTGACGCAGACGTTAGGCTTGGCCGTTTCGACAAAATTATGGAAAATTATATATATCCGCATCTTGGGGGCGTGGTAAATCAGAGAAAACTATATCTTCCAAAGTCTTATAGGTACAGCTTCAAAATTTGATATATAGGTAACTGTGTTAAAGATTGTTTATGCAGCCCTGACAACACAACATATGTTTATAGTTTCACCACGAAGTGTGGTGTGTTTGCATTCATGTTGAATATCTCACTTCTCTCTTGTGCGCGGCTTTGGAAAGATCGCTAGTTTATACATACACACATTGTTACGATTAATCAGTTTCTTACTCAATAAACTTCCGTTCATATATTATAAACAATAACTTTTAACAGGTTATGGGCCCAGGACCTAAAAATTCAGGTCGGAAGTTGTTGAGAGAATTGATTATAAAAAGTAAAGGCCCAAAGGTCAAGGTGTAAAGAATAAAAAGACAAGTATTTCATTAAGTGCTATTATTGTGAAATAGTGGTTGGCGGAAAGCTAAAAGTTATAGCTTTGTGCAAAATAATGTTTTAGTTGCGTCAAAAATGTGCCGGGTTCTTATGTGAACAAGTAGTGTACAGAAATTAAATACAAGAACAACAAGAGAGAAGTGAGATATTCAACATGAATGCAAACACACCACACTTCGTGGTGAAACTATAAACATATGTTGTGTTGTCAGGGCTGCATAAACAATCTTTAACAAACTGTTGCCTTGCTTAATAGATTGCCCAAAATTTATATATATCCAATTGATGGGGGCGTGGCAAATCAGAAAAAACTGTATCTATATCCTTTGCAATTGCAAGGGTATTACCAAACTTCGGCATGGCCGAAGTTAGCCCATCCCTCTAGTTTATTTTAATAATAAACATTGAACAATAAGAGTTTTTCCACAATGTTTAAAAAATTGAAATTTAATAATTTTCTAATAATTATTCATTTTATTTAGGTCAAAAAATTAATGTTATTGGTTGAGGAAAATAAAAAAATTTGTAAATAATTGTTATTTTTCAATTTATAATAAAAAAAAAATTATATTCGTTACAGTCTCCGTGTAGTAGCGATTTGCTACTAGTAGGTATCCACATTGCTGCGGTCTTCGTTTCATCCTCTAGGTTACGTTGTCCTTTCGTTTATATTGCTCGCTGATGACTACTAAGTCGATTGCGTATTCCGCTACGAGTTGAGTCAACAGTGCGTATGCAGTTTTGCTACGATGAAGATTAGCCTGAAGGATCTTCATCATTTTGTTGTAGCAAGTCGAGCCCCTGGGCATTTCTGCGATCCAGGCATGTGGTCGACTGGGTTGCGTCCGGCGTCTGTACAGATACAGCACTTGGGCAGTTTTTTGCAGTCTTTCATATTATGACCTGCTTCTCCAAACTTAATGCAGAGTCCTCCACCATTTCGGTCTGGCCCTGTGCAACTTGTTTGTAGGTGGCCTACACCAAAGCACCGGTAATATTTTGAGAATATTTTGGCATAATTTCATTCTAGCCCTTACAAAACCTTTTTTTAATGTTGCCCGTCTTTAGCAGCATTTCTCCAAGGTCGTTTTCTAGAGTGATAAAAGCTCTAATTTGTTCCCGGCTATTTGGAGTAGTCATTTTTATGCGTAAGTCCGCTGAAGGATTTGCAAGGACTTTACGCACTGCCTCTGCGACTTCTGCATCTACTGTCAGTGAGTCGAGGTCTCGGATTTCTACTGTCGCCGTTGGTTTCAGCTCTGCTACTTTGGCCGTTTCCTTTAGTTTTTCTATAAACTCCGGCTGCAGCTTCTCTCCTTTGCCGAGTTCTTCGAGTAGTGTCCCGGATCGCGTTTTCCTTATTCCTCTAATGTTGGTTTTGTCTTCCTTTCGGATTGTACTGCGTGTGTTTCGTTGAACGTCAACATAGCTTTGTCTTCCTTCAGGTTTTATGAGGACTGCTTCTGTTCATGGAAGTCGTTTTGCTTCCTTCCTCTGTTTTACAGGTTTCTTGACTCTTTCCCTCACTGAGGCAGTCTTCTCTTTTTTCGTGGAGCTAAGTTTTTTCCGCCATAGATTCGGCTCTCTTTCGCATATTTTCTTGCCAGATTCCGATTCTAGAGGACTAGAAGCTTGTTTCTTTTGAGTAGTGGGTGTTTCCACTGCTTCAGTGCTCGAGCTCTCGTTACTGTTCTCTGTCTATGTTTTTTTCCATCTACCTCTAATTTTATCCAAGAGTTTCTGCAGTGTCCAAGTACATCCAGCAGTTCGTCTAGGTCTGAAACACAGTTTTTGACATCTAGACTAACATTTTTCTGTTTGGTTACTGCTGCTCTTATACGCCGAAGGGCATGGCGACATTTTAGAATAACACCCTCGTCTTCGGCGCGGAGTTTTAGAATATACTTCTGCCTTGGCGACATATTTCCTGCCTGCTTGTGCTGCTTTTCAGCATCAGCTACGGCTGTCCGTGGTGTTTCGCTAATACCGCTGCTGCTGGTGGGCTTCTTGTGGGCCTTGAGCTCTTGCCAAATCCCAGACGAGGGTCGGTGAATCTCGGGTCATTTTCCAATTGAGGTGTTCAGCTGCTAGTTTTTTCTTTGTTTGTCTTTTGAAAATCCATGTTATATGGGTCCCGACTCCAAGCTGCTATCTTAGCTCGGATGTACATCGTAGCGATCCTCATGGTTGTCTATACATAGCAGGGAGGCCAAGCGAGGGTTGACGCTGGTCCTTATGAGAGCCAGCGTTCAAAGCCAGGATCTGACATAGATTAAGGATTTCTCAACTTAAATCTGCACCGCCAAAATGAAGGTGGCGACGAGCTTCGAACGTACTTGGAGGCCTGCCATGGTTTTAACGGGACGGGGGCAGAGTCAACATTAGCATATTAGGCATTTCTACAAGGTGTCCTGTGTACTGAAGTCCTAGAATGCTGCATCTGTCATCCCAGGGTGCAATCAATTTCAACTCATTTATTATTTTATCGTAGTCCGTGGTCGAAGATATCACTGTACAGTTTTATATTACTATCCATCTAAAATAGCTGCACACTTTAGATCACAATATTTAATTCATTCTAAGCCATTTCATTGATTTTGTTTATTTCTAAAAAAATTGTGACATTACAAAGTAAAGTTTCAATTCGATATTGATCGATATTCGATTATTGTAGTGTTGTGGGATACACAATATTTCTTGTTTTTCCATATATAAATCACAAGGTTTTCCGACACGTGGGCCATATAGAGCCACATAGAGCTGTCCACGTGAGAAGCATGGATTCTCCAAATTTAATCCACACACTTGTAACGAGTCTCCTTTGTTTTGCGAATGCGAGTCGCACCGGGAATTGTAAGCATTTGAATTCGAATGGCATATCTGTCGGGATCATTGGGGTACGTGGCAACACTACGTCTTCGCCTTTGACAGTGGTTCGGGTGGTGAATGTAATTGTGGTAGCCTAACTTTTCCACTGGCGCAGCACATTCCAGGCGTTTCATTTTTGAGTGCACTACAATTTTATCCATTTTTCCAATGACGACATTTGGATGAAGACTGTAATCATAATTACTGTCATAATGGAATGTACTAAGATTCAAATCAGCGTGCAGCGTTCGAACATTTTGCATGTTATCTATCGTTCGTTTTTTTTTTTTCAAAAATACATGGCATACTCATTTTTATGACAATCTGTTGAACGGGGCAGAAGTTGCTATTCTGCAGCGCCACCTGGTGGCGAGTGGCATCAATGAGTATATCATACAAACCACTCCGTGGAAAAATACGTATATATGACAATTTGCATAGTAATTGGTACTGTAGTTTTTGAGTTCATCGATGACATACATACATAGACAAACAATCATTTTTATATATATATAGAGATATATATATACATATATATATATACATATAAATATATGTCAGAGATGTAGAGAGATTATTGTTTTCTTTTTCAGCCATGCTGTCAAGTGCCGCGAGTCTCTGCACCGTTGCCTTCAGCGTCAGTCTTCTCTCTAACCTACTTCCTCATAAATCACTGATCTGGCAACCCTTTCAGAGCCACGCTCGAGTTCAGAGTTAACTAACCTCTCACTCAACAACACTGTTCCAATACACAAATTATCGATTAGTCACTCAATTCAATTAATCAATTCTTTCTACGACACGGCCATTCTGATAATTACACGTCCTCGTGTATTTGCTTATACTGAATAATACAACTTATATTCCATCATTATAATCCAACTTTAATTTCCAATTTCGATTTAACTTATAAATCTCTCATTCTTATGGTAATAACAGTTTTTAAACTTATCAATAATTCATTCTATCTTCACACATTTTCCTCTCTTTTTCACTTATTACATTTTGTTTTCAAGCTTCCACTAAAAACAAAAATAAACTCCTGGGTCTGATACCGCCACATAGCAATCGACTACCTTGTATTTCAATTTGCCTCTTGCCAATCAATTCACTAAGAATTTTCACTACTGTCTCTTTCAAAAGCTTCATTACTGTATCTTTCAACAGCTTCACTACTGTCTCTTTCAACAGCTTCATTACTGCCTCTTTCAACAGTTTCACTACTATCTCTTTCAACAGCTTCTTCTGGCAGGGTCTCATCGATATCTAGCTCGCTTGGCACCTTCCCATCCGGCAGTTTTCTTATACTTTCATGTGGATACTTATATTGTCTCTTATTTTTCAGACTTCCTAACATATATCTGTCATGTTCTAAAATTTCAGTTACTTGATATGGACCTCGAAACTTAGGGTCTAACTTTGTCTGGTGCCGCTCTCTATTATTAATCAGCACAAAATCGCCCACATTAAACTTGACTATTTAGCCTTATTTTTATCAAATCTTGACTTCTCATATTCACCAGAATTTTTCATATTCGCAAAAGCTTGAGCTCTAACCTCCGTTAAATTGACGACTGCTTTCGATTCGCTAATTGGAATAAGACCTAACGGACGAGCAACTTTTCCCAGTAATATCTCTAATGCACTTGCTTTTGTTACCTTATTAGCTGTACAATTAATTGCATGTTGAATTTCACCCAAAGCATGTTGCCACGATCTAGATTTTCTGTGATGAACAAAACTCAGCAAATTCGGAACCTGTGAAACTCCTTCCTTGATCGGCCACGATACGATCAGGTAGTCCAAATAAGGAAATAGAAGACTTTAGTGCCATAACACAGCTCTCAGCACTTAACGTGAAAGTATGATATAGATAAACGAACTTGGTAAATGCATCAATCTGTACAATTACATACTCTTTGCGGTCACTCTTGCCACTAAGTTTCCCTGTAATATCTATATGTAAAGTATGCCATGGAATGCTTACTTTCGGGATAGGATGTAATTCTATTTGAGCTTTTCCTGACGAGAATTTTGAGACTCTGCACGTTATACAGTTTTCTACAAATCTACGTACGTACTTTGACATGCCTTCAAACCAATAATAATCATAGACTTTATCTAAAGTCTTTTCCCAGCCTAGGTGCATAATAGATTCGTGAACCTGGTTAATAACTGACATCTAAATCCACGAGGTATCACTGGCAAACAAAAGGTCTTACCATTTCGTTGCACATTCCGATATAATATACCTGTTCTCATATCATATGTCTTTGATATCTCTAATGGGAGTCCATTGTTATTTAATTTAGAAATAACCTCTACTATATCTTGGTCTTTGTGTTGTTCTGCTCGAATCCATTCTTCCGAAATTTCTGTTAACTCGATTCGTTTTTCATCAATTTTCGAATACTCAATTGAGTTTTTAGGAGTCAAAGGATTTCTAGACAAGAAATCAACGTGTGCCATACGCTTTCCTTCTCTATATTCTATATCAAAATCAAAGGCCTGTAGATAAGCCCACCAACGAAAAACTCTTGGCAACAACTCAATTTTTGTTCTAGATGATTTTAATGAATTGCAGTCTGTGAATACTACAAACTTTCTACCATGTAGATAGTGTCGAAAGTGCTTAATTGCATTAACCACTACTGAAGTTTCCAATACCTTTCAAACTGATTACATTACTTAATATTTTACCGCTTAACTTATTTGCAAAGCTATCTTTAACCAATGAGCAATCTGCTCCAGAATCAAAAGTAATTGGAACGAGCTCACCTCGTAACAGCATACTTGTTTTCGGTTCATCTACCACACACAATTCAGCTCTCTTTTATATATGTGATGAAGATCCTCCACCTCCCATATTCTTTGGACATTGGGTAGCAATATGCCCTTTCGCATTGCAGCGATAGCAGTGATTTTTGTGACATTTGATTGAAGTCATTTTAGCGCGCTTTGCTCCGGATTCCTCGTTCCCAAAGATATGTGTTCTCTTATCGAACGCAAACACATGCAACTCTGCCTGTAAGTCGCGTCTGCTTTGAATGTTGGCAGTGTACGTAAGTCTTTGTACACGACGATCGAAGTTGGCCATGTGTCCAAGAACCACTGATACTGCAACATTTTCGATATCCATGTTCTTCCATTTCGTAACAAGCGATGTTAACATGTGGCTAGCATATACTGCGAGGCATTCATCGGTGGTAGGGCACCTGTTGATCAAGCGCGAAAACATGGCAGCTGGAGTCTCAAGTTTGGCAACTCTGCTTGTCAAATACAGACGTGTTAAATTTTCGCTGTGGAAAAAAATAATTAGGAAAATTCAACTTTTTAAGTTTAATTTCGATTTTAAGTCTCAAATCAGCTTGAGCGGTGCATTTTCTTCTGTGCTACAACTAGGACACATTCTAACCTTTGGACGCTGCTGCGCGCGGTGTCGGCAACTGGACAAAAGAAACAACATTAAAAAGAGGGGTGCTATCGCAGCATTCCCTGCCCTTCGGAAGGCTCCAGGTAACTGGTTTAGCTTCCGGAAATGGATAAAATGAAACAAATAGCAGGTGCTTCACCTGCAGAGCTGAGAAATCAACTTATTGAAGATTTTGGCTTAATTCTCAATAATGCCAACCAGCCAGTTGCTGTCATACCAAACATTGACAACAGCAATAATACCAGTGAACAGGCTGCTAACTCTGCCATCATTACTGCACCTACCTTTGCTGTGGGCAGTTTTTCACTTAATACTCTCCAGCGCAAGCCCCAACAGCGCAAGCGTAAGAGCATCTTGCCCGTTCTCTCAAGCAGCGCTACAAGCAGTAATCCCAAAAGAACGGCCCGTTCTGCCACTGAAAAGCCCACATTGGGAAATGACTACGACAACAAATTGAAGCCATTGAGCAGCGATTCAGATGACGAAGACACCGATGCAGAATCGATGGGAACTGTGGCATCGTTGCACAGTGACTTCGTGCAGCGCCTCGGAAGTCACCCCCAACAGCAAGGCGAGCCAAACGGTGCAACAGGTCATAACCAAGCTAACGATGCGCGTCCCCCATTGTCACCAAAGACCAAAATTCCACCCATCACCATCCCAAGGCTGACGAATTTCCCAATGCTGCAGGATCTCCTCAAAATCAACAACCTACATGGCGCCAATAAGGTACAGATTCGCACTTCTGCCGGTGGCCTCACACGTTTATATGCTCAAGATATTGCAATATTCAGGAGCATTCATGCCCTCTTTGAGAAGGTTAAATTGGAGTTTTAGATAAGCCATATAAAATCGTCATCAAAGGCCTGCATCACTCGACTCTCCACTCTTCAATTAAAAACGAGCTAAAAAGCCTTGGATTTGACGTTACTCATATTAATTGTCCAGACAATAAAAAGAGGCCAGACAATCCAATTGACCTATTTTTTGTTAATATTGCCCCAGGCTGCAACAAACCAAACTGAAGAAAATCAGATCGTTGGATGGGCAACGGATTTCAATTGAGGAATCTCGGAAGAAACAAGAATGGACTCAGTGCGCAAGATGCCAAAATTTCGGACACACTGCTAGATACTGCCGGCAGACGTTTGTGTGCGTCAAGTGTGCCGAACATCATAAAACGGCTGAATGTCCCCTTGCAGACTCTGCACCTGCCAACTGTGCTAACTGCGGGCTGGACCATCTAGCAAATTACAGAGGCTGCTCTTCTTACACGAAGTATGTATCGAGGAATCAGCGCAAGCCTCGCAGCCAATATCCCCCATTGCCTGCAGCTCAGGTAAGGACCAACCAGGTGCAACAAGCATACCAGATTCCTGCTCCACCTATTGTGCATTACAACCCCGCACTCAACAATAACGGTCCCACATACGCTCAGATGGATAGTGGCAATATCCCCACAGGGCGTAGCCGGCCATCCTTTGGACATTTCAATGATCCCGCCACCTTAAGCCAACAACACCTGCCACCTTCAACTCAGAAAACCTCTCAAGACAGCTCAGAGCTCTCTGCTCTTATTGTGTCTATCTCCACTCTCAATGAAACGGTGGCCAGACTTGCAAAAATGCAAGAAGAAATGTTGCGCATGCAGTCCAAAATGCTTGACCTTCTCGTCGTGCGCGCTCATAATGTCTAGACAAATCAGGATAATGTGTTGGAACGCGAGAGGCGTCTCCAACAAAATGCGTGAACTGGAACTCTTTGCACAGCTTCATGACGTGCATATAATCCTCCTCAGCGAAACACAGCTATTGGACGGGTTCATACCAAAATTAAATCGCTTTGTCTGCTACACAGCCAACTACCAGTCAACTAGCCACTGGAGAGGTGGTTCCGCAATATTGATCAGAAGGGACATTGAGCACTTCGCCACTATTTCAGTACAATCCCCCTCTATACAATTAGCAAAGGCAAGAGTGGCCACAGCACTTGGATATATAGAGTTTGGTGCAGTTTACTGTCCACCCTCCAGTACACTATCCAGAACCGAGATGCAGGATGTTCTACGATCTCTAGACCCAAAATTTCTAATCTGTGGAGACTGGAACGCTCATAACCAGCTTTGGGGCTCGTCGAGAAACACAGCACGATGAAGGGAGCTGGTCGACCTTGCCCTTGATACATCGGCAGTCCCACCAGATTTCCAGATAATAACAGACAGCGGCCTTCCTGATTTGGACTTTGGTCTGTATAAGGGCATACCGCACTGGAAGTTGCAAATAGCCTCTCACAATGATCTCAGCTCAGATCATATGCCCTTAGTAATTTCCCTGGATGCCACCGTTCAATGCTACCCCCAGGTCGAGAGACTTATCAACGGCAACACGAATATTGGACTGTTCACGACGCTTCTCAACAGCAGGATGCATCCCGATATTGAAATGCGATCTGGTGAAGATATTGAAGACGCTCTACGTCTGTTCAATGACAAGATCCGCTCTGCTGCTAAAGACGCACAAAGACTTCGTCCTAGACGAATTCCTCGTTAAGACGGGTCTTCGATACTTACACCTGAGCTACGCATTCTACTGCAACAAAAGAGACGTCTCAGAAAAATATACCAGCGATCATTACACCCTCTTGACAAGGCTAATTGGCATAGAGCGGAAAACGTTCTAAAGGTTGAGCTGGAACGGCAGCGTACACAGATGTTTGACAATATGCTGGAAAACATGTTTACTGACAAGAACGCAAAGTTCAGGCTCTGGAAAGCAACAAGAAACTGCAGACGACAAACTATCCGCCAAGCACCCATCAAAAATGGATCTGGATCATGTTGTCGTTCTGAACAAGAGAAAGCGGAGGCCTTTGCCACTCACTTAGAACATCGTTTCTTGCCGTATAACTTAGCTACGGATGCAGAAACTGAGTCTACCCTTTACGCCATATCCGCTCCTCTCCAACTCGACTTACCAGAAGAGCCGTTCACATTCAACGATGGGTCATCAATCATCAAGCGGCTAAAACCTAACAAGGCCCCAGGTCACGATGACATATGTAACCGCACGCTAAATACCCTGCCGGAAATGGCAATTATTGTTATGGTATCAATTTTCAACGCCATAATGAAACTGCAGCATTTTCCGGTAGCATGGAAGACAGCACTTCATAATGGTTTCATCTAAATCGAACGTAACTGCGACTGACGTCCTACAAGAGTACTTAGACTCCTTTACAGAATGCGCCAGCAGGTGGAACATTGAAATTAATGCCACCAGAAGCAAAAACGTACTGTTCTCTCTAAGACGCGATGCTCCTAATGAAGTGAGAATAAACGGTATTCCGGTAGCACGTCCTAACAGTGTTAAGTACTTGGGACTGACACTGGACAAACGCCTGACTTTTAAGCCCCACGTTCAGGCAAAAATAGCCACTTGCCGAACACGTCTCAAGCAAATGTCCTGGTTGCTTCACAGGAACAGCAAATTATCGTTAAACAACAAACGCACGATCCTCTCGCACATAATTACCCCGATCTGGAGGTACGGAGTACAAATTTGGGGTATAGCCGCCAAGAGCAACCGGCACAGAATTCAGGTACTACAAAATAAGGCCATGAGGCAAATAACTGGCTGCCCATGGTTTGTACGTAATTCGAGTCTCCACAAGGATCTCAACCTACTACCAGTGGAGGACCAGATCACACTATTTTCCAGCCGCTACAATGAACGGATGAGAGTTCACAAAAACCGACTCGCAAGAAAACTGCCCGGGTCTCGGCCCGTAAGGAGATTAAAAAGGCGCCAGTTTTTTAATCTTCTCCCCATTCCCTAGGTGTAAGTAGTTATAATTAGAACAAGTAAAGCTGTTTATGTCAAGTAACTAACTAAACCGGGCGATGTAATACTAAGAAACTAGGATGATTATAGTGTATTTTGTCGCACTGAGTGCATCCTCATAATAATAAATTAATAAAAAAAAAAAACAAAAAGCTGGATTCTCCGTATTTTTGTAACGTTGTTGGAATAACTGTTTGAATTCCAACCATGTTATTCCCGCATAGCAAACTTGAGATAGCCACTGAGATGCACTTCCTTCGAGCGATTTACTTATTGCCAGTATTAACGCACTGCCTTTCAAAGGGTTTTCACTTAGCACAATATCTACTGTAGCGCACCATTGTGTAGCGGCGGCGCAAGTAATGTCAGTGTTGAACTAGCAGTTCTAGTTGAGCAGCAAAATAAGAATTTTCTGGAATTGGCAAAAACACTCCAATCAACTGTAAGAGAACCATTACATGAAGGTACCGTTAGTTTGCCGAAGTTCAACGCGGAATGCAGAAACAGAAAGCAAAAGAAGGATGCAGCATCACAGGAACAGGATCAACGTGGAAATCAACCATATGGGAAGAGCAACATCACTGCTATCGCTGCAATGCGAAAGGGCATATTGCTACCCAATGTCCAAAGAATATGGGAGGTGGAGGATCTTCATCACATATATAAAAGAGAGCTGAATTGTGTGTGGTAGATGAACCGAAAACAAGTATGCTGTTACGAGGTGACCTCGTTCCAATTACTTTTGATTCTGGAGCAGAGTGCTCATTGGTTAAAGATAGCTTTGCAAATAAGTTATGCAGTAAAAGATTAAGTAATGTAATTAGTTTGAAATGTATTGGAAACTTTAGCAGTGGTTAATACAATTAAGCACTTTCGACACTATCTACATGGTAGAAAGTTTGTGGTATTCACAGACTGCAATTCGTTAAAATCATCTAGAACAAAAATTGAGTTGTTGCCAAGAGTTTTTCGTTGGTGGGCTTATCTATCTTTGATTTTGATATAGAATATAGAGAAGGAAAGCGTATGGCACACGTTGATTTCTTGTCTAGAAATCCTTTGACTCCTAAAAACTCAATTGAGTATTCGAAAATTGATGAAAAACAAATCGAGTTAACAGAAATTTCGGAAGATTGGATTCGAGCAGAACAACACAAAGACCAAGATATAGTAGAGGTTATTTCTAAATTAAATAACAATGAACTCCCATTAGAAATATCAAAGACATATGATATGAGAACAGGTATATTATATCGGAATGTGCAACGAAATGGTAAGACCTTTTGTTTGCCAGTAATACCTCGTGGATTTAGATGGTCAGTTATTAACCAGGTTCACGAATCTATTATGCACCTAGGCTGGGAAAAGACTTTAGATAAAGTCTATGATTATTATTGGTTTGAAGGCATGTCAAAGTACGTACGTAAATTTGTAGAAAACTGTATAACGTGCAGAGTCTCAAAATTCTCGTCAGGAAAAGCTCAAATAGAATTACATCCTATCCTGAAAGTAAGCATTCCATGGCATACTTTACATATAGATATTACAGGGAAACTTAGTGGCAAGAGTGACCGCAAAGAGTATGTAATTGTACAGATTGATGCATTTACCAAGTTCGTTTATCTATATCATACTTTCACGTTAAGTGCTGAGAGCTGTGTTATGGCACTAAAGTCTTCTATTTCCTTATTTGGACTACCTGATCGTATCGTGGCCGATCAAGGAAGGAGTTTCACAGGTTCCGAATTTGCTGAGTTTTGTTCATCACAGAAAATCTAGATCGTGGCAACATGCTTTGGGTGAAATTCAACATGCAATTAATTGTACAGCTAATAAGGTAACAAAAGCAAGTGCATTAGAGATATTACTGGGAAAAGTTGCTCGTCCGTTAGGTCTTATTCCAATTAGCGAATCGAAAGCAGTCGTCAATTTAACGGAGGTTAGAGCTCAAGCTTTGCGAATATGAAAAATTCTGGAGAATATGAGAAGTCAACATTTGATAAAAATAAGGCTAAATAGTCAAGTTTAATGTGGGCGATTTTGTGCTGATTAATAATAGAGAGCGGCACCAGACAAAGTTAGACCCTAAGTTTCGAGGTCCATTTCAAGTAACTGAAATTTTAGAACATGACAGATATATGTTAAGAAGTCTGAAAAATAAGAGACAATATAAGTATCCACATGAAAGTATAAGAAAACTGCCGGATGGGCAGGTGCCAAGCGAGCTAGATATCGATGAGAGCCTGCCAGAAGAAGCTGTTGAAAGAGACAGTAGTGGAACTGTTGAAAGAGGCAGTAATGAAGCTGTTGAAAGAGACAGTAGTGAAGCTGTTGAAAGAGACAGTAATGAAGCTTTTGAAAGAGACAGTAGTGAAAATTCTTAGTGAATTGATTGGCAAGAGGCAAATTGAAATACAAGGTAGTCGATTGCTATGTGGCGGTATCAGACCCAGGAGTTTATTTTTGTTTTTAGTGGAAGCTTGAAAACAAAATGTAATAAGTGAAAAAGAGAGGAAAATGTGTGAAGATAGAATGAATTCAGTATCACTTCAACCTCTCTTGAGATAAGACGTGCTGCAATCAAACAAAACTCCGCTACGCAAAAGCAAACGCGAAAGCAAAAGCAAACGCAAAGCAAAAACAAACATCAAACCCAAAAGCAAACAAAAAAAAAAACCAAAAACAAACACACACCGCAAACGGTTACATCGGGCTCGAGCCCAAAAACAACAACCATGCACGAACCACCGGACATAAGCAAATATGCAACAAAATCCAACAACACACAACTAAACGAACCCAAGTACATTGTCTTAAAACGAAACGATAACGAATCATTCGAAAAGGTATCACCGTTCGTTATAAAAAAAACTATAGACTATGCATGTGGAGGAGAAGTGGAAACATGCAAAAAAACTAGAGATGGCTCTCTACTTGTAAAAACTAAAAACAAACTGCAAACTCTAAAACTACTTAGACTTACCAAAATGACAAACATGGACATTACTGCAACAGAACACAAAACACTGAACTTTACCAAAGGCGTAATATACTGCAACGAACTGCGCAACATAAGCGAAAATGAAATCCAACAAGAATTAAAATCACAAAACGTAACTGAAGTGCGAAAAATCCTAAAAAAAACAACCAAACAACACAAACCATCAAGACAGCACACTCGTTGAAACTGGACTCATCATAATAACACTCGCAACACACAGATTACCGGAATCTATTAAAATAGGCTACGAAACCGTCCGGGTTCGACCTTATATCCCTCTCCCACTACGATGCAAAAATTGTCTTCGCTTTGGACACCCTACTCTGATTTGCAAGAGCGTAGAAACTTGCAAAAATTGCTCAGATAAAAAACACACAAATGAAGGTGAACTCTGCAACAAAACAAAAAACTGTCTTAACTGCGTAAATAACCCGGATATTAACCACCAACACAGCCCACTCGACCGCAAATGCCCAACATTCCTTAAACAACAAGAACTAACTGCAATAAAAACCACCGAAAAAGTCGATCACAAAACTGCATTAAACATATATCACAATAGACACAGTCAACAATTAAGAGACTCATATGCCAAAACACTTGCACGTCCAACACCAAATACAACAACACACACACCAAGTCACACATCACCCATCACCCAACACACACACACACAAATCAGCAAGCCGCAGCAACCTGGAAACTCCCTATCTACGTCTACACCCCCTGGCCATAACTCATCTACAAGCCAATCTACCAGAACAACACCCACAACGCAACAAAAAAATCACCAACACGAAATTGTAACAGAAGACATGGAAATCGACGAAAGCCTTGCCAACACAGTAAACAAAGCCTATACATCACAACCCACTGAAGATCTAAAACTTAGATTATTTTCTAAAGATAAATCTAACCCTCTATCCACCAATTTTAAACCCCCCAAAACAAAAACAAAAACCAAAATCCCAAACAAGCACCAACACACAAACAACAGCGACAGCGAATCCATATAAAACAAAACAAAAAAAAAAAAATCAAATTTAATTTAAACCCAAACTCTATATTAATTATATATATATTTAAACTAATACTAATACTATGCCTCTAAAATGCATACAATGGAATATACGCGGATATCTAAACAACTACAGTGAGCTACAAACAATAATAAAAAACTTTAATCCTAACATAATAGAATTACAAGAAACCCACCTAAAACATACAACAAACATTCCCATACCCATTAACTACTCACTCCACGCCCTAAACACCTCCCAACACTATGGTGGAGTAGCAATACTCACACACAAATAATATCAGCCTACATCCCACCAACAAAAAATTTCAACCTTATAAACCTAAGAAACGTCCTCAACCAATACCAAAACACCCTCATATTGGGCGACTTTAACAGTTGGCACCAACTATGGGGATCAACAAAGAACAACAAAAAAGGTAATACCATCGCATCCTTCATAACAAACTCAAACCTAACGCTACTTAACGACAAATCACCAACACACTTCTCAACACACAA
This sequence comes from Drosophila gaucha, assembly GCA_035045545.1. NCBI lineage: Eukaryota > Metazoa > Arthropoda > Insecta > Diptera > Drosophilidae > Drosophila > Drosophila gaucha. Next base: position 42,200 of record JAWNOY010000278.1, read on the forward strand.
CACTTTTACTAACATTGACCTTTCACTCTGCACATCAGACATTATAACAGATATCTCTTGGAAAATAACTAACGATCTAAACGGAAGCGACCACTTCCCAATTTTAATCACAATATTCCAAAAAAATAGCCCAGACCCTAAGAAATCAAAGTTCAATCTAGACAAAGCCAACTGGCAGAAATTCCACTTCCTTACAAACGAACTCAACACAAAAATAAAGACATCAACAAACATAAACAAAGAAACAGCCAACATAAATAAAATAATAACCCAATCGGCACATCACAGCATACCCCAAACAGGCAACACAAACCGCCCAAACAATGTCCCCTGGTGGAACAACACACTAACTGTTCTAAAAAAGAAAAAAACAAAGCATGGCAAAAACTCAAAAGAAACATCAACCAGACGAACATAATAACATTTAGAAAAGCCAATGCGTGCTACAGAAGAGAAATTAAAATATCAAAACAAAAATCTACAGCCCAATTTACAGGAGATATTAACCCAAACACACCCACCTCAAAAATATGGTCCAACATCAGAAAATTCTGCGGATTAAACCCCTCCAAAGCCATACATTCTATCATAGACCCACAAACCCACCAGAATATCACTCTCAAACAAGAAATAGCTAACACCTTCGCCCGACACTGGGAAAAGGAATCCAGTGATACCAACTTCTCACCCGAATTTTACAACATAAAATACTCGACAATATACACACCAACAAATAACACATCCTCACAAACAGCCCAATTGATAGAAACAAATATAACAATGATCGAAATGGAATCAGCACTACGCAAACTCTCAGGCAAAACTCCAGGGGAAGATCGCATATCATACCCAATGATCAAAAACTCCTCACCTCCCCTTAAACAAAGACTTCTTAACCACTTTAACAATATTCTACAAAACTACCTTCCCCAAACCTACAAAACTAGCCTAACAATACCTATACTCAAGCCTAACACCGACAAAACATCCATCAATTCATACAGACCTATCTCCCTTAACCCATGTATCAGCAAACTGCTTGACAAAATAATAGCCAAGAGGATCTGGTGGTTCGTAACCACTAACAACCTCATTCACCAACACCAAATGGGCTTTAAACAGGGAAAATCGGTTATAGACAGCCTACTTTACGTAGACCACCTAATAACTAGCTCCCTATAAAAAAAAAAGCCACTGCTCTATAATATCTTTGGACTTCTCTAAAGCTTTTGATAGAGTGGGAGTACACTCCATTATTAACCAACTAAACGAATGGAAAATAGGGCCAACTATAGTCAACTACATAAAAAACTACATGACCAACAGGAAAATAAAAACAAGAGTAGGTAACTGCACATCAGACACTCACGCACTACACAACGGAATACCGCAAGGATCACCGATCTCGGTAATACTTTTTCTTATTGCCTACAACAAACTAGCAACTACCATAACACGTCAAAAAAACATCAAATTCTGTGGATTTGCAGACGACTTTCACCTAATTGTTAACCACAATAAAAACAAAACTGAAAACATAAACCTTAATACGCTATTCAACAATATCGAGAACTGGTGCACCCAATCCGGAGCTATGCTCTCCACAAACAAATGCAAGCACATACACATTTGCAAAAAACACAATTGCTTGGTACATATAACAACACACAACTACACAATACCTAAAGTCGCAAATATGCGAATTCTAGGACTTTACATAAACCAAAAATACAAATGGGATACACACATAGATAAAACAATTCCAGCACTCCACAAAAGACTGAACATAATAAAATGCCTCTCATCCCCAAAATTTGAATGCAACACGTCCACCCTCATTTCTACCTTTAAAGCACTAATCCTATCAAAAATCGACTTCGGTCTTATTTTCTACGGAAATGCACCCAACACCATTCTAAAAAAAATACAAACAACCATAAACAGCGGAATAAGAACGGCCCTTGGGGCATATAGGACAACACCTATTAACAACCTACTTATAGAAGCCAACACTTCACACATCACCCACAGATTTGTCCTCCTTACCAGCAAAACAGTCAAGAACCTAATCTTTTCAAACAATTCACCAATACACACTATAATAAACAGGCCCAACATACACAAATACGCACAAAAAATCAACTCAGCAATTTCAAGAACAATAAACAGCTGTCTCACCCACAACATCCCTTTCAAACCCGCCAAAATAATAAAAACAAATATACCCCCCGGGTACCTTAAACACAATACCATAGACATAACCTTACACCAATACACTAAAAGCACCACTAACCCCCTCGTGTTCCAAAAACACTTTTTAGAATTAGAAGAAAAACACACCCAATACAACTTTATTTACACCGACGGGTCCAAATCCGCCCATAACACATCATTCGCCATCACAACCGAAGACACCATCATCAAAAGAAGGATTCTTCCTCCATATACGTCCATTCTAACAGCAGAAACCATAGCCATACTCGAAGCCCTTAAAATAATATCCCAACAAAACGGCAAATGGTTTATTTGCTCCGATTCACTATCTTCATTAAAATCAATACAAAACATAGAAAACCACAGCTACTACCCAAAAACCATTAGAACAATACTAACAAGACACCAAAACAGAGTAAAACTAATGTGGATCCCGAGCCACATTAACATAAAAGGGAACGAGTTCGCAGACATACACGCCAAAAAATCAATAGAATACCCACTCATCACCACCAATAATATAAATATAACAGATATAAACAAATACTTCAAAAAACTAGAAACACTCTCAATACAGCAATACCCTACATCAAACTGGTACAAAAATATTAATCCAAGCAGCACAAATATCCTACAAACTCTTAAAACCACAAAACAAAACGAATTAACCAGACTTGACCAAATTAAACTTATTAGACTAAGACTGGGACACACAAAAATCACAAACCAACACTACATAGACAAAAACAGAACTAACCACTGCCCTCTCTGCAATTCTGCAATAAACCTCAACCATATCCTAACCCAATGCCCATCTCTAACAACAGCGCGAACCAGACTCCTCCAAAACAAAAACCCTATTGACATCCTCACAGACCCATCCATAAACAACATTAAAATCATAATAGACTTCCTAAAAAAAACAAACCTATACAACAAAATATAAAGCCAACAATATAAAATAGACACATACAATACGCCGAACTAACCAAAAATGTAAATAGTATATATATAATGTACAAATACAATTATTAATAGCTGAAGGCCACGGCAGCCATGCTTAACTACCACTAGTTCCTAAGTTTAAAACTTTAAGCTAGTTATAAATAATAATAATAATAATAGAATGAATTACTCGAGCGTGGCTCTGAAAGGGTTGCCAGATCAGTGAGATATGAGGAAGTAGGTTAGAGAGAAGACTGACGCTGAAGGCAACGGTGCAGAGACTCGCGGCACTTGACAGCATGGCTGAAAAAGAAAATAATAATCTCTCTACATCTCTGACATATATATATATATATCCTCGCTGACAGGGGGCGTTGTAAATCAGGTCAAACTGTATTTTCTACAGTTTTTGAGAAAAACTTTAAAAATAAAAGTTCCTGTTTCTCTCTCTCCTCTCTCAGCTTCAAATTTTAACTTTACTTTATGTTTCCACCTAACTTCAAATTTAAACATCACTGTAAATTTAAACTTAGCTTCAAATTTCAGCTTAACTTCAAACTTAATTTAACTCTTTATTTGTCCTGAATTCGAACCGGGTGTGCCTTTTCTGAAATGCTAGGCCTAATGCCTAGCCCACTGGGCCACACCCTGCCTCAAATATTGATAAACGAATGTCCTATATGAACTGCTAGAGCTGTCAAAATATTTTTATTTTATTTTTTTTTGTAAAAATTTACAAAATGGGGTTTGAACCCAGGGCTTCATACCTAGTATGAAAGAGCTTACTGATCACCGATGTTTTGATTTAACTGTTATTGAATACATTTTATTGTTATTTAATTTTATTTTAATATTCTGTTCTGGTCGAAATTTTTTAGATACGCTTACTGAGGCCGTGGAAAATCGGGAAATTTACTAAAACGGTGTTATTTTCGGCAATTTTGCTGTCTAATTTTTGGAATTTGTTATATATAATCGTGTATCCCACCACTACAGAAAAAGATATTGGCGTCGATTTAGCCCTGTCCGTCTGTCTGTCCGTCCGTCTGTTCGTATGTATTAACGCGTCGATCTCAGAACATATAAGAGCTAGAGACTTCAAATTTTGCACGTCTGTGTATACAGCTCGCATATCGAGATTGTTTTAGATATTCGATAAATTTCCGGTTTCAATGATATCGATTTAAAACGTTATCGAAATTCAGTTTCTTGACCATATCTTTTACATATTTTTAGCTACAATTACCAAATTTTGCATTTAGCTTTTTGTAAGTAAAATACATTTTGCAAAACAAATTTATTACAACAAAAAATTTTATCAAAGCCACAATTTAATTTTTTTAAATTTTTTAACCGAACTTGTATTTCCAATAAAATAATAACATTCAACGCAGAAAATTGAATTTAAATCCGTTAAGTAATACAGAAATTATTAAAGAAAACATTTTGTCAATTGACAAAAATACGCGGTAGCAAGATAGCATTTGCTCTATACGTGTGCACACATACATCTTTAAAAATAATAGTTTTTTTATTGACTCTGAAGATATATTGCACCTCAGGTTATGTTTTGCCCAATACTAATGCGCTTTGGCCTATACCCGTTTATCTCCGTCATAGCCAATTTGAGCTCCGGATCATCCTCATCATCCGACTCCTCATTTTCCGAGCACCCATCAAATGATTTTAAGTAATCATCTAACAAAGAGCTGGAGCCCTGATCCGTATTGTCACTCTGACTCGTCGGTACCTGGTAGTTTGGTGACGAAATGTGTTATTCTTGTGCATCGTCATCCTGATAAATAAGAATACAAATTAATAAAAATAAAAAATTTAATATAAAATAAAAATACCTTTTTGCTAACGGCAGTTATTTGCTTCATTAGTTTATTCAAATGCCTTTTAGCATTTAGGTTTGATTTGGGTTTTGAAGCAATGTCCTGTGCATCTGAGGATCTAAATATATGGCTGAGAGAGCCACTTCGTTCTCTAGAAGAGAGCCTTCTCGACTTTCAATATACCTCGCTAAATCCTTGCTATGAGCATTTTTCAGAGCATGAATTGTCAACTTCGTCTCCAACCAGATCATATAGAAGTCTCCAAAATATAGCTGTTCGCTCTGTAATTTTTGTGTTGCTAGAAATACAGGCTTCAGCACAGCTACAAGGCCTTCAATTTCCTCCCACTCTGCAGATGTCAACTGCAAGTTTTTGTTCCGGTGCTCGGTTGAAAAATCCCTGTGAATTAACACACTTTTCAACATGGTGTATGTTGAATTCCACCCTGTAGGTATAGCAACGAGCGGCTGAGGTAAACCTTGCGTACGAATTGCCAGTCTGAAAAAGCTTAAGGTTTTTTTTTTAATTTAAAATAATTTATTTTCATAAAATTACCTATAAGTTGGTGTCCTTAACGTTTTGGCGATTTGTCTCGCTCTGCCAATGACTTCTCCGCGTCTGCTGTCCTTCAAAAAAATTATTAACCGCCAACTGCAGGGAATGAGCGGCACATCTGACTGATTCAATCGAAAAGATGCAAACGTCTGACAACACCTCTTCGTTAAAGGATTGCTCTGCATCGGGCTCATCGCTTAAAAGCTCAACAGCTTTAATCATATTTCGCCAATTATCTGAGGTAACTGAATATACTTGATTTTTAGAAATTGAAAATTCACTCAATATATTTTCAATTTCTTTGCTCAAATTGGCTCCCGTATGTTTTTTCTCAAGCTCAATTACTCCCAGTGTCCTTATTTTAATATTCTTGTTGCTATAAAACTTGACATTAACACCCAAAATGCCTCTGCTATGCCGTGATGCTGTGTCAATTTTCAGCGATAGAAAAAAAAAAAAAAAAAAAAAAAAGAACTTTGTTTTTCATATTCGCAATAAGACTTTCTATAATGGAGCCGTATTTTTCGCTCACATGCTGCATAACATTGCGTGATGTTATGGGGTTCATGTCCAATCCGCTAAAAACTTGCTCCGTCAACTTTTTAAAAGGCACCGAATCCAATATTGCAAAGGGCATCTTCTCTACGGTTACCAATTGCACGCACGCATTTTGAACTTCAGTCTCAGTGAAAGCAATTGATAATTTTTTCTTTTTTTGTGGTGGAAATATCCTCCTTGAAAACAACGACTGCACAGTTTGCACTTTCTTTTGTTCTCACTGGTTTCAAAGGTGAAAAAATTTCGCACTACTAAATCACACTTACGGCCCATCGCGATCAAAACTCTAATGAATCAGAGAACTTTGCAGAGATAAGCTTATACCAGACAAGCATGCAGTTTTGACGGACAAACGGATAGACAAAAGGAATGCCGTGCGGACAGATATATAAAATATAAGAAAAGGGGATATGTATATATATATATATATACTCCCTTTTTTTTATATTTTGTATACATATATTTATTATATATTATATATTATTATTATATTATTATGATTATATTAAATTATGTTAATATTGCTACTATTATTATATTATTATGATCAGGTAATATATACCCGATTCACCATGTTTTATGAGTAAGGGGTATTCAAACATAACTGTAATAGCTGATAAGAATTTCTTCGAATGCTGTTTTAAGTAAACAAAGACAATTTTTATTGTAAGCCGTTTTACAATTTTGTTACCATTGTATGCAATCAAACAAACCATCAACTAGCTTCTTAATATTGATCCTTGAAGGATATGTTATATATCAATGGATAGGTATTCGAGTGAAGATCGTAAAAATATGTCAACTTTTGTGCTATGCTGCTCGGCTCAAAAGATATTCAAAATCAATTTTTATTTTCAATTTTAAAAATAAAAATTGAAAAATAACTCTTATTTTTGATTTATAAAATAAAAATTGTAAAATAATTCTTATTTTTTATTTTTATAATAAACATTGAAAAAATAAGAGTTTTTCCACAATATTTAGTAAAAAATTGAAATTTAGGTCAAAAAATAAGAGCTAAGGAATTATTTTTTTATATAAATTGAAAATAAAAGTTGATACGATTTTTGGAATCCCAGCTTAAAATAGAAGAATTTGGCCGTTTTTTAACATTAGCCTTATCCCTCTATTTCGCTTTGATTTTTTCAAGCCCATAACTCTTATTTGCGATCCCTGATTTATGTCCTTTGCAGTTGCAAGGGTATTACCAAACTTCGGCATGGCCGAAGTTAGCCCATCCCTCTAGTTTTTTATTTATTTTAATAAATTGGGTTGGTTGACTTCATAAATAGAAGAATAATTCAGTTTCAGTCTTATGCTAGTCTCTGGCCGAGCTCTCGGGCATTACATAATCTTAAGAGTAATATTTAAAAAAAAAAAAAAAGTTTAATAATCTCCTAATAACTAAGAAAGTGGCGAGAAATTACATTGCAAGAAAAAATTAACAAAAAAAATTGCATTTATAGTAAAAGTAAACTTAAGAAAAGTAAAAGTAAACAGGAATTTATCAAAATGTACTCCCAAGTATTTGACCTTCTCAAGAAGGGATATGGAAACGTTGGAAATGTTACAAATAATTTTGAATTCCCTGCAATTTTTCTTTAGATAGTGGTTGAATTTAATAACTGGGGGACGGAAGAGGATGCTTTCGCATTTGTTAATATTTATCTTAAGATGCCAATTCAAAGCAAATTCTTCTAAAGTATTAAAACTTGTTTGTAGTTTTCTGTTAATACCGGCTATTGTGCTGTCTGCATTATAAATCACGATATCATCAGCATAGGCATATCATGAATAAAAAAGGTTAAATAAAGCTGGTGCATTTACAGTGCCTGTAGACTATTGGTTATAAGAAACTCAGAGGTACTTGTGGAGCCATTTATGTGAACCAGGAACTTGCGAGATAAGATCATATTGAATCATCATTAGCTTTGCAATTAATCCGTGTCAAATGCTTTTTCTAGATCAATAAAGCAAGTGCCAACAACATGCATTTCGTTCCAATTCCAGTTCATTTCAGATGTTAACAAATTCATAGCATGAAATGTTGACTAGTCGTATTTGCAACCAAACTGCTTCTGGGAATAGAAATTGTTTTTGTCACAAATATGAATTATGTTTGAATTTACAAGGACCTCAAATACTTTGCTTATATTAGGAAGTAGACTCATAGGTCGTAGATTATTTATGTTGTTCTTGTCTTTTTTTTGTACTAGCACTAGCTTAGCTGTCTTCCAGGTTTGGGGGAAGTAATCGTTATTTAATATATTTTTAAAAATTGAGCAATATTCTAATATAAGGTCTATTGGAATTTGTTTAAGTATTATAATTGGGATTTGCTCAATACCTGATGAAAACTTATGATTTAATAGAAACAAGTAAGAACGCTCTAGTCGGGTCTGCCCGACTACGAGATCCCCTGAACCAAGTCCGAGGCTGTGTTTTAAGCAATGTAGCTTATATATTTTACCGGTACATATTACCCTCTGCGCGCACACACACACGCACACATATACATACACAAGCACACGCGCCGCTTACTGCGTAGATAATTTAGCGGCTGCGCTTGGGCTGCATTCTGGGCAGCATTATGAGAAATTCATTGTTAAATTACTTCAGTTCTAGATATACTTTCTTGATGACATTTTCAGGACATAATATTGACATCTAGAGGTGTATATATACGAAATCCCAACTCCCTAGTATTTGAAATACGTTTTTTCCACTTATGGGGCTAATGGGGGGAGGTATCCAAAATTTAAAAAGTTTATTATCTTTATTTACATCACAGCAACCTACATAGTCAATCTGGTGTTTCTAGGTATTATGGTCTAAAAGTTATAGCTTAAAAACAAAGTCAAAATATCGATTGTTATCGATAATAAGGAAATAGGATGAGTTATCGGAAAAAAAAATAAACTTGTACTGCGTATGGTATACAAGAATATATATCTAAAATCTCAAATCTCTAGCTTTTGTGGTTAACAAGATCACTGCGTTCATACGGACGGACAGACGGACGGACGGACAGACGGACAGACGGACAGACGGACATGGCTAGATCGACTCAGCTCGTCGTCCTGATCAAGAATATATATACTTTATGGGGTCTGCCACGCCTCCTTCTGCCTGTTACATACATTGTCACAAAACCATTATACCCTGAATTCCCATTTTCAATGGGTTCAGGGTATAAAAATGTAGCGGTTACAGCATTGGATGTAACAAAATAGTTATCAGACTGGAGGCAAGTTAGGTAGTTAGCTCTTTTGCTGTCGTTAATGGTAGTAAGAGTAGATTGGAAGCTATAAAATCTATTTTTAATCTCTAAATTGATTGAAGAAGAGATCTACATGATTATGTACCGTACTCGTACTCAGAGTGAACTAATTCAAACAAGTAACTAGAGGGATGGGCTAACTTCGGCCATGCCTAAGTTTGGTAATACCCTTGCAATTGCAAAGGATATAGATACAGTTTTTTCTGATTTGCCACGCCCCTAACAATTGGATATATACCATTTTTGGGCTAATTATTAAGCAGGGCAACAGTAACCTATATATAAAATTTTGAAACTTTGGAAGATTTGCCACGCCCCCAAGAGGCGGACATACATATATAATTTTTCATAATTTTGTCAAAACGGTCAACCCTAACGTCTGTGTCAATTTTTGGAACTCTACGTGTAAAATTCTAGAAGATAATGGCGTAGATATATATATTCTTTATCTTTTTATACCGTTGCAAAAAGGGTTTATTAATTTTGGTCAGAAGTTTGCAACGCAGAGAAGGAAGCATCTCCGACCATATAAAGTATATATATTCTTGATCAGCCAGACAAGGTGAGTTGAAATAGCCATGTCCGTCTGTCAGTCTGTCTGTCTGTCTGTCTGACTATCTGTCTGTCTGTCCGTGCTTTCCAAATTTGGATGTTCTAGCTCTTAAACTGTAGAATATATAATTTTATCCGATTTGCAAAATTTCAGTTCTGTAGCTTAAATAGTCTCGGAGGAGATTGCGTTGATCCAGACAGACGGACAGACGGACATGGCTATATCAACTCAGCTCGTCTTGTTGATAAAGAATATATATACTTTATATGGTCGGAGATGCTTCCTTCTCTGCGTTGCAAGCTTCTGACAAAAATTAATATACCCATTTTGCACGATGACCACGATGGGGGTGATTTTTGCCAGTCCGGTCGGCTATGCCCCTACTCGTAGCTAGGTACTGTCAGTGATTTCCCGAAGATGAGCTGAAAGCAAGGACATTATTATAGGAAGAGAGAGTTCAGATGAGAAGACGTTATAAAAATGATTATAATTGTGGCAAAGCACATATAAAGAATTATGCAGAGAGTAAACTGTTGTGCACTGTAATAAATGTAAACGACAGAAATACCTGGAACAGAGAACTTGAGATGCCCTAAAAGAAAGATGGAGTCAATATCACCAATAATCAACTAATGTAGGAAGATAACACCAAGGGAAGTTCTACGGTTGATTAATGATGGCAGATCAAGGAGCAGAAGTCTACTGCTGTAAGAGGGCGAACGTTGAATGGGGTCCCAATTCAAACCTCGTAAGGGAAAGATTAAAAACAAATCCATTCTGAGTCGGAGATAATATGGATTTGCAAAAATGTTGCAAAGTCGAGGTAATTATTTTTTCAAATAGTTTTGGTATAGCAGATAATTTTGCTATACCCCTGTAATTGGAAATATCAGACCTGCCACCTTTTTTGTGGAGAGGAATAATATAAGATTCTTTCCAAATATTCGGAAAAATACTTGTTTCCAAAGACAGGTTAAAGAGCTTTAGCAGTGGAAACGCAAGGGAACCACTGCACTCCTTAAGAATACCACTGGGGGATGTTGTCCGGCCCAGGGGAGAAAGAGAATTTTAAACTGCCAATGGCAGATAAAAGGGAATCAAGGCTTACAGTAGGAGAAATAGGACAATTTAAGGAAGAAATATAATATGGGTACGACATATTATAGGGACTACAAGCAGAATAGGTGGATTGGAAGAAATTAGCAAAGAGATCAGATGCATCAGAATCATTGCTAGCTTCATCCAGGCCATGAAAAAATGAGTTTGGTAAACAAGAAGTTTTACGCTTCGAGTTTACAAACGAATAAAATTGTTTAGGGTCCCGAACAAATTGACTTTTGCATCGAAATAAATAATTCTCATAACATTGAGAGTTAAGAAGGTGGAATTTTGACTTTGCTATAATATATTTACACCAGTCAACATTCGCACCAGTTTTTTTACATCTTTTGAAATATTTAGATTTAATATTTCTTAAATTATTGAGTTTTCGAAAAGACCAAGGGGGCTTATTTGTTGGCGGCAAAACAGCACAGGTTGGCATACAAACATCTAAAATAGAGTTTAAAGTGTTATAGAAAAACTTGTTGCAAAATTGATGTCAACCGAGTCATAAAAATTTGACCAATTAGTTGCATTATTTAACTCATTTAGTAATTTAAAATTACATTTATGATAGCAACGACGAATTGATAATGGGTTTGAAAAAGAAGAAACAGTATGTGGAATTACAAGGGACAAAGCTAGCTCTAATGTAGGATGGTGGCTATCCTCCGGACCAGACAATGGAAAAGATCTAGAAACATCAATAATTGAGTTATCATTAATAACTACAAGATCAAGAATTCGATTCAAATGATTTGATATAGAGTTAATTTGAAACAATGATAGGTCTAACATTCCATCAAAAAAATCATTTAGAATTGATGGAGTTAGATAATTTGATTCAGTAAATAAAGACCAAGTAGTATTCGGAATGTTGAAATCCCCTAACACCATAAAAAGGTCAGTATCTTGAACAAATTCGAAGACTTCTTTAATACAGTTTAGATGATCAATATAAACATGTATATTAGAAGAAGGGGCAATATACGAGCAGGTCACATATAACGAGCCTGTTGGCAAAGTGACTTTGACACCAACAATCTCAGCATGACGGGTCGACATAAAATTAAACTGTTCAGAGTGGAAAGAAGTGTTAACAGCAATAAGAACACCTCCACCATTCCTGGACAAACGATCACGTCTATAACCAGTGAAGTTAGTTGAAAAAATTTCACTGTTACATATTGAAGGATTTAACCACGTGTCAGTAAAGGCTATAATGTCATTATGACAAGAAAAGCTCTTTAGAAACAGATTCTTAATTTTACTCCTAATGCCTCTAACATTTTGATAAATGATAGACAAATGATTAGGAGCAAGATTTAGTTTTTTGGTACTTTATTGGATGAAGTTGGTACCACTGTTTTGAGCGAAACGGGCGAAGGCCGATTTCGATTCTTAGGCTTAAATTCATGAACAATAATATGAGGTGGCCACATATTATTGAAAACATTTCCACCGGCACATTGATTTTGAAAGAAGCAATTTCACGTGGTCGTGAAATTGAACTTTGAAATATTCACAGTGCCTGAGGATTTGCTTGAAATATAAGCAGATATTGATTTCACAGTCGTATCTGTCGAAAGTCTAGAAACATAAACTTGTTTGCGCGGAGCAACAACAGTTAATGTTGGAACAGCAGGCGATAGCTGAGATTCAGCTGTGGAGCACACAACTTTCGTTGGAGCCTTGAGTTTGCGACTCGACCTTAGTCGAAGTTCCACAGCATTACTCTTTTCGCTAGGGCCTGGTAAAGATTTAGGCACAATGGCTCCATCAATAGACGATGGAACAGAAGTAGCGTCGAGAATATTTGGTGGAACCATTGACACGACTGGCTGATCAACCAAAGGCAAAGGAACTGGAATAGGGAGTAAAGGAGATTGGACAGGTGTTGACTGGGTCTCCAATTGTGCCATTGGAGCACAGTCGAAATTGAAATCGCTAAGTCTACCGCAGCTTGCTTCGAAATCACAAGACAGCTGCTTAGCAACAGTTTTAAACTTAAGGAAATCATTTCTCAAAATCTTATACATTTTCGAGAAAGAAAATTGTTTTTCCAAACAATTAGGGCAAGACCAATTCAAGCCACCACTCCCAACTTTGGGAGTTGCGGTTATTCGGTCGCAATCACGTCCTGTGAGACCAGCACACTTAGCATGCATAATATTTTCACACAGCCAGCAACTAATAAATTGAGGCTGTGCGGAATCAGCAGCTTGGCGAAATGTACAAGACTTCTTGCAGCACGACATTATTGACAACAGGGGTCAAACAAAAACAAAGGGCAAAAATATAAATTACGAGAGCTCAAAAAGAGGGAAAAAGATCAAATGCAAAAGAAGCACAGAGATTAAAACGAGTAAAACTCAAGAGCTGATTTTGTATGCAGAGCAAAACGATCACACTGCTTGAAGCAATACACACACAAACAAGTGTAAAATTGGAAATTGGGAAGCGCCAAACTCGAAAAGAGATTAAAGCAAAACAAATTTCCGAAAATGCAGCGACAGACGCCGTAAAAAAGTAAAATCAAGATAACCAGTTACTCACATGCCAACAGACGAATCTTTGCAAAAAAACAAGCACTTGTTATATCAAGCAAAATAAATAAACAAGCAATAAAATTTACTGCAGTTTTAGAATAAAATAAATGAAAAAATTGCGGAGCACAAAAAAAAACACGTCAACACTCTCTCTGAGAACTCTCTCTTTTTTTTTTTTTTTAAAATTAAATTGTGTCATTGAAAATTATTTTTTTGAAAAAATTAATTTTGTATAATGTGGAGCCGATATCCAAAATATAAAAATATAGAAAGCGTATTTTATTTACAAGAACTCAAAGTTTGGTGACTTACGCTAAAAAGATATAAAAGATGTGGCCTAAAAACTGAATCTTGATAACGTTTTTAATCGATATCAGTGAAACAAGAAAAATTATCGAATATCTAAAACAAACCCTAAACAAGAGCGAGAGTTCTTTGAGAGCGATTGTCGTGTTTTTGTGTGCTCTGCAATTGTTTGCCTTTATCGTGTTTTATTGAACTTTTGATCATTTTTAATATTTGAGGCAAGTGTTTGTTTTATGCAAAGATATAATCTGTTGATCACATCGGTATTTTGATTTTACGGCGTCTGCGTAATATTTATATTGTTGTGCTTCTTATTTGCTTTTTTTGGCGTTTCTATTTTTCATACACTTGTTTGTTTGTGTAGTGCTTTCGGCTTTGTGCTCAAAAAACGTTCGTGTTGTTGTTTTTCTGTGCTGATTCGTTTTTGCAGTGCAACGATAAGTTCTATTGAGTGTTTACTCTTTCGCCTTTTCTGTCTCTCTCGCCTTTCTTTCTTCTTTTGCGCTCTCTCAATTCTTTTCCGTTGCTCTGTTGTTTAACCCCAGTTGGAAATATGTCGTGTTGTAAGAAAACTTGCACATATCGCCAAGCCGTTGATTCTGCACAGCCGCAATTTATTAGTTGCTGGCTGTGTCAGAATTTAATGCATGCTAAATGTGCAGGCCTTACAGGGCGCGATTGCGACCGAAGTCCAAGTTGTTTGGACAAGCAATTTTCATTCTCTAAAATGTATAATACATTGAGAATTGATTTTTTAAAATTGAAAAATGTAGCTAAGCAGTTGACTAGCGAGTTCGAAACTAGCAGTGAACGCCTTAGTGAGTTCAATTTTGACTGTGCTCCCAAAGCACAATTGCAGATGCAATCATTACCGGTTACATCTCAATTGCCTCCTTTACCAGCTCCGTCCTCTTTAGTTGTTCAGCCAATTTTATCTCGGGTTTCAACAAATGAATTCAATGGTACTTCTTCTCCATCTTCTTTTGCTGGAGCCATTGACCCGGAATCTTTACCGGGCCCGAGCAGTAAGAAGGATGGTGTTGATTTTCGACCGGTCTCGAGTCGGAAAAATAAGACTTCAACGAAAGTTGTGA
>JAWNOY010000279.1:0-21674 GCA_035045545.1 Drosophila gaucha
CGAAGTGAAACGCATCCCTCTCGTTTTGATGATGAGTTGGTATATATAATAAAAAATATTTTTTGTTAATAAAAATATATTTTTATTTATACCCTTGCAAAAAGAGTGTATTAATTTTGGTCAGGAGTTTGCAACGCAGAGAAGGAAGCATTTCCGACCATATAAAGTATATATATTCTTGATAAGCAAGATGAGCTGAGTTGATATACCCATGTCCGTCTGTCCGTCTGTCTGGATCAACGCAATCTCCTCCGAGACTATAAGAGCTACAGAACTGAAATTTTGCACATAGGCTGGAATGTGATGCATGCATTTTATATCTCGGAATCATCCGGATCGGATGATTACATCCTATAGCTCCCATAGGACAGATCAGTTTTAAGAAATGTTTTAGTGGGATAACTTCAATGTTATTAAACTCAGAGACTTGAAATTGGGAATATATACTCCTGAGTTGCACCCAAATACAAAAAGATATAGATTATATAGCTACGTTCTTTGGGGGCGTGGCAAATCGCATAAAACTATATCTACTACAGTTTTGAAGCTGGACCATCCAAATTTGGAAAATAATAGACTTTTGGCCTCCCCTTCAGATTGATCAAAAAGTTATATATCCACGCCTAATTGGGGCGTGACAATCGGGAAAGTCTATATGGTGCATAACATAAATCATTAAATATTTTCGACGCTGTTAAATCCAAAGACTTGAAACTTAAAACATATATTTGTATCAACCACCTCTAGAAAAAAAGATAAAGAATATATATCTACGCCCATTAGGGGCGTGGCAAATCAGAAAAAAATATATCTTCTACAATTTTCCACCTAAAGTTCAAAAAATTGACAGACGTTAGGCATGACCATTTCGACAAAATTATGAAAAATTATATATATATACCTCTTGGGGGCGTGGAAAATCGGAGAAAACTATATCTTCCAAAGTCTTATAGGTACAACTTCCAAATTTGATATATAGGTTACTGTTGCCCTGCTTAATAGATTGCCAAAAAAGATATATATCCAATTGTTGGGGGCGTAGCAAATCAGAAAAATCTGTATCTATATCCTTTGCAATTGCAAGGGTATTACCAAATTTCGGCATAGCCGAAGTTAGCCCAACCCTCTAGTTTGTGAATTAATATATGTATACCTTGAACTAGAGATGGGATCGGAAAAGAAATTCGTTCCCGACTCATCCCGTCCCTAAATAATTTTTGATTTTCCCGCCCGATAGTCCCCAGAAATATTTGATTTTTCAACATCAAGAACTCTTATGATAGTAACATTTTTTAATTAAAAATAATTTTTCTAAAAATTTTCTTCTCTAAGATGTGTTCTCCTTTCTTCCAAAATTGTACTGGTAGTAAAATACACCCTCTCACTAGTTTTGGAAGTTGTTGGAACATCAGTAGTTGCCTAATTCATTGTATTGTTGTCAAAATAATAAAATATTTGAACTTCTCTTAAATTTAATAGGATTTATATTAGAATTAATTTCCTCGTCAGTATGATTTTTCTGCTCTTCGATAAATACAAACCATTTTATCTATTATTAATTTTCTTAAGAATCTTTCTTATCCAATTTTTTCTGGATCCGCGGGATTCCCGAAAATTCCGATCCTGACGCCCATCTCTAACGTGAACCCATTGAAAATGGGAAATCAGGAGTATTACGGTTTGCAAAAGTATGTAACAGGCAGAAGGCGGCGTGGCAGAACCCACAAAGTATATATATTCTTAATCAGGGCGATGAGTCTGTCCGTCTGTCTGTCCCTCCGTCCGTCTGTCCGTCCGAATGTATGATCGCGTCGATATCAGAACATATAAGAGCGAGTGACTTCAAATTTTGCACGGAGCTACATATATACAGCGCGCATATCGAGTTTGTAATATATATTCGATAACTTTTCCTGTTTCACTGATACCGATTAAAAATGTTATCGAGATTCAGTTTTTTAATCATATCTATTACATCTTTAAGCTACTGTCAGCAAATTTTGCACTTAGCTTTTTGTAATAAAAATACGCTTTCTATTTTTTTTAATTTTGGAAACCGGGTCCACATTTTACAAAATCAATTTTAAATAAATGTCAACATTTTTTTTACCCTTGCAAAGGGTATATTAATTTTGGTTAGAAGTTTACAGCGCAGGGAAGGAAGCATCTCCGACTATATAAAGTATATATATTCTTGATCATCAGGAGCCGAGTTGATATATATATATGGGGGCGTGGCAAATTGGATAAAACTATATCTTCTACAGTTTTGAAGTCTGAATGCTCTAGATTCGAAAAAACTGTGTTTGCTACAATTTTGTACCTAGGCTCCAAAAAATTGACAAAGACAAAGAAAAACAAGTAAGAACGTTGCAGTCGGGCGCCACCGACTGCGTCAGACTCTGTTCCTGTTAAAGGTGTGTAGGCTCAATAAATATGTAGACCGTCCGTCCGTCTGTCCGTATGTTTGAATGCGAGATTATTGAGATTCCTTTTTTGAGCATGTCTTTTACATCAACTTAGCTACAGTCATACAATTTTACATATAGCTTTCTTAAAATAAAATACTATTTTGGTTTTTATTATATATTTTGGATACTGGCTCCACATTTAACAAAATCAATTCAATAAAAGTTCAGTTGCAAATAAAGCCACATTTACATTTTTTTTTAATTTTTTAGGTAAAACCGTATTTTTAATAAAATATAAGGATTTATGCAGAAAGTTTTATCAAAATCCATTAAGTAACATAGAAGTTATAAAAAAAAAAAAACATTTTAATAAATGATAATATCACGCGACAGCGATGGGAATCGAACCTGGGTAACGCGAATCGCATGCCACCACTCTACCCACAACACCACGGCGTCTCTTGCGTGGCTATGTGCCAAACTGAGTTTGGAAGTGTTTTGATTTGGTTAAACAGACTTGCGTTGTGGTAGCGAAGACCCTGCTTCAATCCCCAGTTAGGTCAACTAGAATTTGTTTTACGGAGGCTTACATTATGATTATTATTATTTTTTTTTTTCGTAAATTTTAATTTCATGAACAGTAACCCACATGTCAAATTTGGATGCTCTACGTCTAAGACTGTAGGAGATACAGTTTTACCCTATTTGCCACGCCCCAAATGGGCGTAGTTATATATAACATACATTTTTGGGTAGAGGTAGGATACTAGTATATATATTCCAAGTCCCAACTCTCTGCCGGAAATATTGCCGAAATTATCACGGTTTTAGTAAAAGATATAGTAATTCCCGATTTGCCATTTGGATACATAACTTTTGACTTATCTTAAGAGGAGGTCAACAGTATCATACATGCAAAATTTGGACGCTCTAGCTCCAAAACTGTAGGAGTTTACAGTTTTATCCGATTTGCCACGCCCTTAATGGGCGTAAATATCTATAATATATATTTTTGATTCCGAGTGATCTACTTGCACATGTATTCCAAATTTCAAGTCTCTAGCTTTTAATACGCTCAAAATATTATAAGATTTATACAAATCGCTATATATATATTCCCGATTTGGTACGCCCCCAGGGTGCGTGGGTATATAACTTTTTGATCTAACTTAAGGGAAGGTCAACAGTAACCCACATGCCAAATTTGGATGCTCTAGCTTCAAAGCTGTAGAAGATATAGTTTTATCCGATTTTCCACGCCCACAATGGGCGTAGATATATACTCTATATCTTAAAACGTCCGCGTGGTGTACACGAATATATATTCTAAATCCCATTTCTTAGACTGCAATATTGACTAAAATAACAGCGTTTTAGTCTTAATAGATATAGCATTTCCCGATTTGCCACGCCCCCTGTGGGCGTATCGGAAAAATACTCAAACTTGATCTGACGCGGATACACACGAGTATACATTCCAAATTACAAGTCTCTAGCTTCTATAGTGTCCAAATGCTGCGCGTTCCTACAGACAGACGGGCAGACGGACAGACGGACAGACAGCAAGACGGACATTGCACAAATCCAATAGACTCTTTTTCCCTTTGGGAACAGAGTCTAACTAGTGGGATGGGCTAACTTCGGCCATGCCGAAGTTTGGTAATACCCTTGCAATTGTAAAGGATATAGATTTAGTTTTCTCTGATTTGCCACGCCCCCAACAATTGGATAAATATAATTTTTGGTCAATCTATTGAGCAGGGAAACAGTAACCTATATGTCAAATTGAATGAAGCTGTAGCTATAAGATTTTGGAAGATATAGTTTTCTCCGATTTGCCACGTCCCTAATTGCCGTAGATTTATATTCTTTATCTTTTTTTCTAGGGGTGGTTGATACAAATATATAGTTTAAGTTTCAAGTCTCTGGCTTTTACAGCATCCCAAATATTGGAATATTTATGTTAAGCCCTATATAGACTTTTCCGATTTGCCACGCCCCCATCACTTGGATATATATCATTTTTGGGCAATCTATTGAGCAGGGCAACAGTAACCTATATGTCAAATTGAATGAAGCTGTACCTATAAGATTTTGGAAGATATAGTTTTCTCCGATTTGCCACCCCCCTAATGGGCGTAGATATATATCCTTTATCTTTTTTCTAGAGGTGGTTGATACAAATATATGTTTTAAGTTTCAAGTCTTTTTCTTTTACAGCATCCCAAATATTGGAATATTTATGTTAAGCCCTATATAGACTTTCCCGATTTGCCACGCCCCCATCACTGGGATATATATCATTTTTGGGCAATCTATTGAGCAGGGCAACAGTAACCAATATGTCAAATTGAATGAAGCTGTACCTATAAGATTTTGGAAGATATAGTTTTCCCTAATGGGCGTAGATATATATTCTTTATCTTTTTTTCTAGAGGTGGTTGATACAAATATATGTTTTAAGTTTCAAGTCTTTGGCTTTAACAGCGTCGAAAATATTGAAGGACTTATGTTAAGCACCATACATTTCCGGATTTGCCACGCCCCAAGCAGGCGTGGATATATAACTTTTTGATCAATCTAAAGGGGAGGCCAAAAGTATATTACTTTCCAAATTTGGATGCTCTAGCTTCAAAACTGTAGAATATGCAGTTTAATCCAATTGCCATGCCCCCAAAAGGGCGTAGATATATAATCTATATCTTTTTGTATTTGGGTGCAACTCAGGAGTATATATTCCAAATTTCAAGTCTCTGAGTTTAATAACATTGAAGTTATCCCACTAAAACATTTCTTGTATGGACGGACAGACGGACATGGCTATATCAATTCATCTCGTCTTGCTAATCAAGAATATATATATACTTTATATGGTCGGAGATGCTTCCTTCTCTGCGTTGCAAACTCCTGACCAAAATTAATATACCCTTTTTGCAAGGGTATAATGATATATATCAACCTATTTGGGTCTTCCAAACTTTTATAGGTACAGCTTCAATATTTGATATATAGGTTACAGTTGCCCTGCTCAATTGATTAACCAAAACTTATAAACTTTACAATTGCAAGGGTATTACCAAATTTTTACTGTTGTGTCTGTTCATGTCTTTCTGTATGTACAGTGACGAACAAAATTATGGGCACAGCAAGCATTTTTAACTTTCTAGCCACCTTTTGACCCATTGAATATAGATAAATGCTAAAAAAAACTTTACCAATTAGATTGAAGTATTTATTATAAATTAACAGAATTGTTTTTTTTTAAAAAGTAACAGGTAGTATTAATATTAAATAAAATCTAAAAAAAATGGTGTATTTCGTTGAACAAAATTATTGGCACCCTAAAGAAAAACTTAAAAACAAATAGAAAATAATAAGAGAGGCGGCTAATAAGAGAGGCGGCTAATAAGAGAGGCGGCATTGAGTCAACAAATCTTTTTTTTGTTTTCTCCCCAACATTCTGCCGTTTTTCGACTAGGGCTTAAATTAAGTCAGGTTTTGCTGATATAGCCCGGTTTCTTAAACGCCTATCCAATTCTTTCCATAAATGCTCAATCGGGTTGAGGTCTGGGGACTGTGGTAGGTGGGTTAGCAAATTGGCGGCATTATAAACAACCCACATTTTCACAATATGGTCAGAATGCTTGGGGTCGTTGTCATGCTGAAATGTGAATGCATTTGGTATATTTGGGTTTTCTCCATTTTCTTTGAAGTTCTCCATAAAAATATTTAGATATCCAGTTTTGTCCATGATGCCGTCTATGAAAACCAATTCAACCACACATGTAACCCCACACCATAGCCCCTCCCTCACCATGCTTAACAGTTGGTCTCATATTTTAAAGTTCGAATTCAGTGTAATTCTTTTTCCAAACAGTTTGAAGATGTTGAATTTTCTTTCATCGGAAAACATCACCAGATGGCAGTAGTCCAAGGCTTTGCTTATAAACTGGTTGGCGTAATCCATAATTTCCCCGATTTCCGCATATGATATTCCCTGATCGTACAAATGTAGGACTATTTTCCTTTGAGATAATTTGGTTTCTTTTTGCTTAGGTACCAAACTGCACACTAGTTGTAGTTCTAACTTAATTTTCAATTTCCAAATAATAATAGAATAAATTTTGAATAACGGAATATACCAGGATGTCAAATTGCCAAAAAAGATTTTTCACATCAGTCAAATTATTAAAAGAAAGACATAAGTAGACATAGTGTGCCAATAATTTTGTTCAACGAAATACACCATTTATTCTAGATTTCATTTAATAATAATCTACCTGTTACTTTTTAGAAAAGAATATTTTGTTAATTTATAATAAATACTTCAATATAATTCAATATAATATAAAGTCAATTGCTGAGTCAGTCATGGAATTATACCTTATATATAGATTATATATATATTTTACTTTAGGGAGGCATAATATAAAGTCATTCAGCTCCAATGTCAGAGAGGGTCCATAATCGTACGCACTAATGATGGGTTACTGTTGCTGCTGCTGACTGATTTAGCTTGTGACAAATTCCCTTTTTATTGGGAAAATAAAATGCTGACAAGGAGGTTTTGAGGAGGTCCAAGCTGCTGCGGTGTCCAAATGTTTACGAATTCCTCCAAACAGCGGCGACGTTCAACTGGTGAGGGTCTCAATTGGGTTGCTAATCACTTTACGCGCAATTTGAATTGCACAGGTATCTTCATTTTTAACGCCTTGGAAGCTGCTCTCACAATCTGTATGAATTTCCCCTTTTTTGAGCAACATGCAGCATTATCATTCTTCTTCTTACGTAGCTTCTTTTACTTTCGTTTGATGGTTCTGTCATTGTTGATGTTGTTGTTGTTGTTGTTGTGAGTGTTGAATCCCATACCAAAAGATCTTTTCGCCTTTATTGCGTTTGTAACGAACCAGGTGGCAGTCTTTTACAATACACTACTATCTGTAGCCTAAATATACAACTTAAAACGAAAAAAATGAATATTGAAGTTAGAAATGTTGACCTGTCATCGAATGCTAATAGCTTGATTAGACATAGTATTCTGTTACTTAACTAAATTAGGACTTTTATTGTGGGACCAAGTAATTGTGGTAAAATAAATCTGATGCTTGGCTTTATTAAAAGTCCTAATGTGTTGAAATTTAAAAATATTTACCTATATTCAAAATCGTTATTTATTTATTTATTTCATAATATGTTGACATAACGTGTGCAACAGAAGTAACAAAAAAAAATTAAAATATTTGAGTTTATATAAGAAAAATATTATTTAATAATAAGATAGCCTATATAAAATTACATCAATTACCCTAATAATATATCCGACATGTTGGGAAAATTTTGTTTGCCCGACCGGCCAGCTATGCCCCAGATCACAGCTAAAAGTAGTCAGTGATATTACTGGGATCTATAAAACTAAAGATTTTTTTAATAGAACTTAAACAAAATTAGTACGTATTAAACGTAGTAGTGTAAGTATGTAGAAATAAAAAGTAGATAGTGATTTCAGTAGGAAAATCACTGACAACGATGGGGGTTATTTTTTCCAGTCCGGCCGGCTATGCCGTTACTCATAGCTAGGTCCTATCTGTCATTTCCAGAAGATGAGCTGGAATCTAGCATTTTATTATAGGAAGAGAGAGTTCAGATGAGAAGACGTTAAGAAATTGATTATAATTGTGACAAAGCACATATAAAGAATTATGCAGAGAGTAATCTGTCTAATCTGTCTAAATGTAAAAGACGGAAATACCTGGTTGGTCTCCCAGGAACAGAGAACTTGAGACGCCCTAAAAGAAAGATGAAGTCAATACAACAAAATCGGAAGTGCATCCTAGTGGACCTTGGAAACGTACTGAGTGAGTAGAGGTTGTGAGCAATGCCCAGAAGCAGTGGAGTTAGTAAGAGGCTAAAAGAAAGAAAAGCCCAGCTACTTAAACTGTTATTTCGGTTCAGCAACAATTAGAAAAGACAACTTCGCATTGCTCAACCTCTACGACACATACGATTATTAAGAATATTAAAATAATTAACTAATACGTTTTCCAACCAAACAGCGGCCAAACAATCCAAAAAGAAACTTTGAACAAACATGCAAAAATTCTTGTAGATTCATTTAACGATGCAAGAATATTGGTGCATGATAAAAGACGAATAATAAATAAATCAAATTGGTCAAAATTTGAAAATTTGATCAAGTTACGTTCAAATTTATCAAACGTCAAAGAAAAGTTGCAGCTAGACATTTTCATTTCAACAATCCTAAATACCCCATTATTACTAGATTCAAAATCAATTGAAATAGACTCAGATTCAGAATCAAACGAAGAAACTGATATCAAATAAACAAATCTTAACGATCTTACAATTCCTGCATTAATCACATTATCAGAACCAGATAATGAAATAGAACAGGAAGAAGAATTAAAGTCTTGCACAAGCGCTATAGAAACAAAAGAAAACATCATGACAGACAGGACATATCGAATGACATTCCAGAATTCAATGGACAAAAAATACATCTTCAAAGATTTGTAACAGCTTTGAAGTTAGTAAATTTGACAAAAGGCACATTCGAAGAAATAGCTGTTGAGGTCATTAATGCAATAATCAAAAAATTGCAAGATACTATAGTCGGTGAAACATCCGATGTAATAAAAGCTAAATTGTCTAAAACCATTCAAAAAGGAAAAACTGCCGAAAAGTTCACTACAGAAATTGACAATTTACGAAAACTTTTGGAAGCTTCGTATATTGATAAGGGCCTATCAGCCGAACATGCTGACAAATTCAGCACTAAAGAAGCCATTAGCGCAATGGTTAAAAATTGTGAACATGGAAGATTAAAAACAATCCTTGAGTCAGGTGATTTCAAAACGATGAATGAAGCCGTCACGAAGTACATACAATGTAGTACTGAAATGACAGGAAATCCAAATTCAATATTGTTCGCCCAAAGAGGTCGCGGTAATTATAACAACAAAAATAATTATCTTGATAGAGGCAATGGACGCGGTTATTATAGTAATAATTATAACAATAATAATCGCAATAACGGCCAAAATGATAACTACCATAATAATAATAAAAGTTATAGAGGAAACAATAGAGGAAACAATAGAGGAAGCAATAGAGGAAATAACAACCAAAATGGAGGTCATAACCAAAATAACAACCAAAATGTTAGGACAGCCCAAAACGCTTCGGGAAACTTCCAGCAACCTTTAGATGCTCAGTAGTAAGAAATACTAAAATTCACACCATCAATCTTAGGCAAAACATATACGTAACTTTTATAAATGTAACAACGGGAAAAGAATTAGTCTTTTTAATAGACACAGGTGCAGATATATCAATATTAAAAGAAAATTTAGATGTTTTTCAATACATCCAAACTAATCACATAATCAATATACAGGGAATAAGTCAAGAATTAACCAAATCAAAAGGACTTACTTCTATTGAAATACAAACTTCAAAATATAAAATTCAACACGATTTTCACATTGTAAATTTACATTTCGCTATTCCATGTGATGGAATACTAGGAATCGATTTCATTAAAAAATACAACTGTCAATTAGATTTAAAGCCGTCTGAAGACTGGCTAATAATTAGACCAAATAATTTAAAATACCCAATTTATGTTCCAATAACATACAGCTCTAGCAACAATTCCATAGTTCTGCCAGCAAGATCACAATGTGTCCGAAAAATTAAAATAAACTCGGTAGAAGACAGTATATTTATTTCGAACCAAGAAATTCAGCATGATATCTACATAGCAAATACAATAGCAACAACCCAAAATGCATTCATAAGAATGCTTAATACAACAAATAAAGATAAGTTAATCAATATAAATGATTTAGAATATGAAACACTTTCAAACTACGAAGTAGTTAAAACAAATACAGAGAACAGAGAAAAAATAGTTTTAAACCAGCTATCAAAGAATTTCCTACCATAATTCCATAAACAGTTAACAACATTATGCAAGCAATACAGCGATGTATTCGGACTAGAAACCGAATCAATGACCACCAATAATTTTTATAAACAAAAACTGAGATTGAAGGATGATGAAGCAATATATATTAAAAATTATAGGAATCCTCACAGTCAAAAAGACGAAATTCAAAAACAAGTCCAAAAATTAATTGACAACAAAATAGTCGAACCACCTGTATCTGCTTATAATAGCCCTTTGTTATTAGTACCCAAAAAGTCACTTCCAAATTCTGAAAAGAAAAAATGGCGATTAGTAATTGACTATCGTCAGATTAATAAAAAAACTGTTGTCTGATAAATTTCCGCTCCCCAGAATTGACGATATTTTAGATCAACTAGGTAGATCAAAATACTTTTCATGCCTGGACTTAATGTCAGGTTTTCATCAAAGTGAACTTGATCAAAACTCAAGAAACATTACTTCGTTTGAAACAAACAATGGTTCATATCGCTTTACGCGATTACCATTCGGTTTAAAAATAGCGCCAAATTCGTTTCAGAGAATGATGACTATAGCTTTCTCTGGACTTGAACCTTCGCAAGTATTCCTTTATATGGATGACTTAATAGTCATAGGTTGTTCCGAAAAACAGATGCTGAATATAATTTTACAGTAGAGTATCTAAAGGGTAAAGACAATCAATTAGTCGATGCGCCATCAAGAATAACAATAACGGACTTAAAAAATATTCAAATAAGTTATAAAATTCTTAAAACCGCGCTACCAGAAATCAAAGTAATAAGTTAAAATCCTGCGCAGGAAAAGAAAATGAAGATTTGCGTAAACAAACTTTAAATGCTTCTCAGCCCAACGTATACGAAATCATTGTAAATGACGAGGTACGAAAAGTGTTGACCTTGCGATTAACCAAATCTCTATGCTTACTAAAACATGGAAAAAAGTTATAGCAAGAATTGACGTTAGCGATATGTACACCAATGAAATTTTTGACTTAGGTCAGTTCTTTCAAAGGCTTGAAACTGAAGCCGGTATACTTAATATTAGCCAACTCAAAGTGGCACCGAGCGAAAAGATCTTTAAGACCGTCTCAATAGAATCTTTTAAATTAATGGGCAATAAAATATTAAAATCTTTAGCGCTACTCAAGCCGGTGACCCTATTATCAAATAATGATAAAGAGAAAGAAGCAATACTGTTTACATTCCATGGCGATCCAATACAAGGAGGTCATACAGGGATAACTAGAATGATAACCAAAATAAAAAGGTATTATTACAGGAAAAATAAGAGATATATCAAACGATATAAGAAAATGCCAAAAATGTCAAAAGTCAAAAACAACTAAACATACTAAAACTCCATTAACTATTACAGAAACGCCACAACTGGCTTTCGACAGGGTAATTGTAGACACGATCTGTCATTTACGAAAATCTGAACAAGAAAATGAATACGCAGTAACTATGATATGCGATTTGACAAAATACCTTATTGCAATATCAATTCAAAATAATAGTGCAAAAGCAGTATGAAAAGCTATATTTGAAAATTTTATTCTAAAGTACGGTCCAATGAAGACGTTCATTACGGACATGGAAACAGAATATAAAAATTCCATAATTGAAGATTTATGTAAAAATCTTAATATAAACTAGAGGGATGGGCTAATTGGTAATACCCTTGAAATTGCAAAGGATATAAATACAGTTTTTTCTGATTTGCCACGCCGCCAACTATT
Source organism: Drosophila gaucha (assembly GCA_035045545.1). NCBI lineage: Eukaryota > Metazoa > Arthropoda > Insecta > Diptera > Drosophilidae > Drosophila > Drosophila gaucha. Next base: position 12,119 of record JAWNOY010000279.1, read on the forward strand.
GGATATATATAATTTTTAGACAATCTATTAAGCAGGCCAAATTTTGAAGCTGTACCTATAAGACTTTAGAAGATATAGTTTTATGCGATTTTCCACGCCCCTAAAAGGCGGATATATATAAGTTTTCATAATTTTGTCGAAACACTGAAGCTTAACGTTTTAGTCAATTTTGGGAACTCTAGGTGTAAAATTGTAGAAGATATAGTTTTTTCCGATTTGCCACGCCCCAAAGGGCGTAGCTATATAATCTATTTACTTTTGTCTTTGGGTGCAGCTCAGAGACAGACGGACGGACAGACGGACATATCTATATCAACTCAGCTCGTCTTGCTAATCAAGAATATATATACTTTATATGGTCGGATATGCTTCCTTCTCTGCGTTGGAAACTTCTGATCAAAATTAATATACCCTTTTTGCAAGGGTATAAATATATAACTTCCACCGCACATCATCACCAGACTGCAGGTACCGTGGAACGAAGCCATCGAACACTTAATGAGTTCATACGTTAATACATTTCAGTCGATAAGATAGATTGGGACGTATGGCTACAATACTTCGTATATTGCTTTAACACAACACCGTCTATGGTAAATGATTATTGTCCATATAAGTTAGTATTTGGAAAAACGTGAAACTTGCCAAGACAATTTAATAGTATAAATAATATTAAACCACTTTATAATTTAGAAGACTATGCTAAAGAATCAAAATTTAGACTAGAACAAGCTCATAAGAGAGCTAGATTAATGACAGAAGCAAATAAGCAAAAACAAACATATACTATGATAGAAATACTTTAAATTTTGATTTAAAAATAGGAGATAATGTTTTATTAAAAAACGAAACAGGTCATAAGCTAGATTACAAATATACTGGACCATATAAGGTAGAAAGTATAGAAGAAAATGAAAATGTAAAAATTTCAAATAATAAAAATAAAAAACAAATAGTACATAAAGATAGGTTAAAAATTTTTTTTCATAATCAATTTGTTTCTCTAATTAATATTTCAAGTATGGCCATACCTAAACTAAATGCAATAAAAAAAACGATAACCATACCTGAACTAAATGCAAATACAAAATAAGATAACCATACCTGAACTAAATGCAAATACACAAAAAGAATCAAAAAAAAAACTCAAAAGAAAATAATAAAAAAAAAATATAACAAGTAAGAACGCTCTAGTCGGGTCTGCCCGACTACGAGATCCCCTGAACCAAGTCCGAGCTGATGTTTTAAACAACCTAGCTTACATATTTTATCTATACATATTACCTCTGCGCGCATATACACATGCACACATACACACAGGCAGGCATATACACATGCACACATATACACATGCACACATATACACGTGCACACATATACACATGCACACATATACACATGCACATATATACACATGCACACATATACATACCACAAAAGCACGCTCGCCGATTTCTGCGTAGTTTATTTGAATGTATGTGTGCACACGTACAGGCTGCTGCCGCGTGCTTTTACAATGTTTCCTTTAATAACTTCTGCATTACTTAACGGATTTGAATGCAATTGAAAATACGGTTTTCACTAAAAAATTTGAAAAACTTAAATTGTGGCATTGATAATTTTTTTTTATAAATTTTTTTTGTGAAATGTGGAGCCGGTATCCAAAATATGAAAAAAATAGAAAATGTATTTTATTTACAAAAAGCTAAAAGAAAAATTTGGTAGCTGTAGCTAAAAATATGTAAAAGATATGGTCAAAAAACTGAATCTTGATAACGTTTTAAATCGATATCATTGAAACGGAAAAAAACAATAATGCAAAATTTGAAGTCTCTAGCTCTTATATGTTCTGAGATAGACGCGTTAATACATACGGACAGACGGACGGACGGACGGGCGGACGGACGGAGGGACGGACAGACAGACGGAAAGGGCTAAATCGACTCAGCTCGTCGCCCTGATCAAGAATATATATACTTTATGTTGTCTGCCACGCTTCCTTCTGCCTGTTACATACTTTTTGCAAAACCATTATACCCTGATTTCCCATTTTCAATGGGTTCAGGGTATGAGAATAAAAAACAAATACTACATAAAAATAGGTTAAAATTTTTATTTCATAATCAATTTGTTTCTCTTATTAATATTTCAAGTATAACTAGACTAAGGGCCATACCTGAACTAAATGCAAATACAAAATAAGATAACCATACCTGAACTAATTGCAAATACCCAAAAAAAAACCAAAAAAAAAAAAACTCAAAAGAAAATAATAAAAAAAAAATAAAAAAAATTTAAATATTAAATACTATATATGTCATAAAATTCTATCAAATTCATATAATCAAATTTTAAGAAATTCAAAACGAATAAAAAAAAATAAAATAAAATAAATAAAAGGAGGGAGATGTAGTATGTGCACATATCGAATGCTCACTGTACTCAGTGAAATGCATAAATATTGTTGCAAACACATTGAAGCATTTAGCTACAATATTCATATATACAAATCCAAGTCCCAAGCACTTACGGTAATACGATCGCTCTTGAGTAGTGTTGGGTAAACATTGCTCACTTTGGTGAACATGTTCACTTGTTCTTTTTTTCAAAGTGAGTTTACTCACTCACTTTGCTCACTTGTTCACTACTCACTATTCAGCTGTTCACTTGGTCACTACTCACTGTTCAGTTGCTCACTTGCTCACTACTCACTGTTCAGTTGTTCACTTGCTCACTGTTGAATATATACATACATCTATTCTATGTAAACTGTCATTTCAAAATAATTAAAACGTTTTCTAATTTTTTTTCTACGAAAATAAGGAACTTCAGTTTATTAATTATTGTGCAGCATTCAATGCTCTTCAGAACTTAAAACAGTAAACCAATAAAATAAAAATTAAAACTTAAAGCAATTATTATAATTCTTTAACTTCTTGATACTCAGGGTTTGTGTACATTGTGACAGGAAATTTTTATACCCTTGCAAAAAGAGTATATTAATTTTGGTCAGGAGTTTGCAACGCAGAGAAGGAAGCATCTCCGACCATATAAAGTATATATATTCTTGATCGGCAAGACGAGCTGAGTTGATATAGCCATGTCCGTCTGTCCGTCTGTCTGTCTGTCTGTCTGTCTGTCTGTCTGTCTGTCTGGATCAACGCAATCTCCTCCGAGACTATAAGAGCTACAGAGCTTTTGCACATAAGCTGGAATGTGCTGCAGGCATTGTATATCTCGGAATCATCCGGATCGGATGACTATATCCTATAGCTCCCATAGAACAGATCGGTTTTAAGAGATGTTTTAGTGGGATAACTTCGACGTTATTAAAGTCAGAGACTTGAAATTCGAAATATATACTCCTGAGTTGCACCCAAATGCAAAAAGATATAGATTATATATCTACGCCCTTTGGGGGCGTGGCAAATCGGATAAAACTATATCTATATCCTTTACAGCTGCAAGGATATTACCAAACTTCGGCATGGCCGAAGTTAGCCCATCCCTCTAGTTTAAGCTCTTTTTTACTGAAATAAAGTTAAGTTAGCTTTTTGTAAGGTGAAATATGACAAATAAGTGATTTACCATTTTGCTTTCTTTACATATTATTATGCAAAAACGTAAGATTATGTACATTCTTTGGCTTTAAAAGTGTTCGTCTCTTTGTTATAGTTTGCGCCACACTGGAAAATACTCTCTCGCATGGCACCGATGTGGCTAGTAAGCACAGGCGTTTCATCATATATTGATAGAGTCGTGGATATTGCCCCTTTCGCTGATCCCACCAATTTAGATACTCATCCTTCCGATTTAGATACTCCTCAGAGAGATATTTGTCCATTTCCCGAGTCAATGCCGCAGTTTTGTTGGATGGCTTGCTCACTCTTTGAAAGGTGTCGTCATATTCCTTCCAAATATCGTCATCGTTTGCTTGTGGCATGATTTCTTCTTCAACGGTGTACTCAGAAGAATTATTGGTATGGTGCTGAATGCTTTTTTTTAATGTTTGAAACCGCGGTTTTAAAAGAGTCCTGGTTTCTAAACAAGCGCCCTTTAAATCGTGGATCTAAAATTGTGCTTTCTGCATACAATAAGTTTGACTCCAAGTTTCTAAACCGGTGCTCATTCAATCCGAAACTTAGACTGGCAATCTTTCTTTGGAGAATTCCTGCCAGTACTATCACTTTTGATAGTGTAACATTTTTTTCGGCTGAAATTTCATTTGTTATTTGCAAAAATGGATGCAGGATGGGTTGAACTCCTTCAATTGCATCAAAGTCCTGATTGGATAAGCTCAGATCGGGTCGCAGAATTGATACGACCAGCATTACCGCCTCCTTCAATGTTACCAAACGGTCAAACATTTTGAAAGCCTTTCTGAACTTTAAGGTTGAGGGTGTGTGCAAAACACGGTATGTGCCGCCAGCTGCCCAATTTTATAGCACCAACAATATTATAAGCATTGTCAGAGGCAACCGCTGCAACTTTGTTTTGGATATCCCACGTTACAACAACCTTTTTTAATAGGTCTGGCAAATTTTGAGAGGTGTGGCGTTCCTCAACTTGTTCGCAAGACAGCAAAAATGAATTAGTTGTTGTTGACTCCTTTTTAATAAAGTGGGCAGTCACAGCCATAAAACTTTCATGGGCCAAAGACGTCCAACAGTCAGTTGTCAGGCAAACCGCAGTCGCATCAACTATTTTTTCTTTAATGATTGCCATCTGCTCTTGGCAAATTTGAGGAATCAAAACGTTTGAAAGCGTTTTCCTGGTAGGAAGCTTATAGCCAGGGCAATTAGAGACGTCCTCAATCAACTGCTTAAATTCCGGCTCTTCCACCATCCTAAGCGCATGATGGCCTTTAGAGATAATTTTCACCACCTGCCGATCAATCTTTTGGCTTTTGCTTGCAGTAGGCGGCCTATGAAAAAATGCAGTCATTTGTTGTTGCCTATTATTTTCACATCCAACATCGACAATCTCATCGTTTTGCCGGACAACCGGCTCCATTGCGGTTGGGTGCTTGCTGGATAGGTGCCGCCCTAAGTTGCTCTGCGACTTGCTGCTTAACACATTGCGGCAGTATTTGCATTTTGGCTCTTTATTGCCCAAATCTGTAAAATGCTTCCAAATAGCACTTTGTGGTCGAGACATTTTTAATTTTGCGAATGCGATATTTATTTATAATAAAATAACGGATTATTAAGTCAATGTGACCAGGTAAAACTATAGTTTCACCATGAGGTGAACAGTGAGTAAGTGAGTAAGTGAACAAATGAACAACTGAACAGTGAGCAAAGTGAACAAAAGAACAACTGAACAGTGAGCAACTGAACAATGAGCAACTGAACAATGAGCAATTGAGCAGTGAGCAAGTGAACAAAAGAGCAACTGAACATGTTCACTCGCTCAGTTTAATGAACAACTCTTTTTTGTTCACTCATGAACAACCCAACACTACTCTTGAGTGTATGGACTTGAACAGTGCAGAGTCGGCATACTTGACATGCGCTCCGGCTCTTTCACCAAGTGAACATAATACCTCCTCTCTGTCGCGGCGACACTCGTCAGCCCTTAGATATATACATATGTAAACATTTATACATAAGCTGACCGCTCCTCTGCCTGCTCCACGTAACGAACAAACATTGATCATTAAATAAAGATCACTCAATACAAAGAGTCGACGTTTCTCTGGACTGTATTCAACACATTATGCTGAGGAGACCATATACAAGAGCAGTACTCAAGTATTGGTCGAACAAGCGAAATGTAAAGAAGTTTGGTTTTAAAAGGATCATTAAAATCTTTTGACCAACGTTTAATGAACCCTAAACACCTTCGGCTTCATTTACAATAGTAAAAATATGATTCTAAAAACATAGTTTTGAGTCAAAAAGTACACCAAGATCTTTGATTTCAAAAATACGTTTCAAAGATGTATTGTAAATTGAATAGTTAACAAATTGGGATTTTTAACGACTAAAGGTCATAACATTTATTACCCACAATTACATAGAATTAAAGTCCTGTTGCAGATGTAGGTGATGGGAAGAGTCACTTCACATCATCAGCATACATAAGTATCTGAGAGTGAGATATTAAAGATGGAAGATGAAAAGAGTAAGAGTAATGGACCCAGATGACTACCTTGCGGTACACCCGATGAAACATAAACCAGTTTCAATTTCGATGATTTGAGCAAAAGTCTTTGAGTTCGATCTCTTAAATAAAACGAAATCCAATACAATAGACAATAGTGAGGGAGGGTTTCATGATGAACAGAGTCAAATGCTTTACTGAAGTCGGTGTAAATTACATCAGTTTACATTTTGTCAACAAAACCATAATTTATCAAAGAGGTAAACTCAAGTTGGTTGCAGTTGACCGACTCTGCACAAATCCATGCTGAGTCGGAGAAAATATATATTAGCAAAAATGTTGCAAAGTCGAGGTAATTATTTTTTCAAAACATTTTGGTATAGCAGACAATTTTGCTATACACCTGTAATTGGAAACCCACCATTTTTGTGGTAAGAATCTTTCCATATATTCGGAAAAATACTTGTTTCCAAAGACACAGAGCTTGAGCAATGGAAACGCAAGGGAACCACTGCACTCCTTAATAATGCAACTAGGGATGTTGTCAGGCCCAGGGGAGAAAGAGGATTTTAAACTGCCAATGGCAGATGGAATCAAGGCTCATAGTAGGAGAAATAAAAATTTTGATGAGGAAATATAATATGGGTAAGACATATTAAAGGGATTACAAGCAGAATAGGTGGATAAGAAGAAATAAGCAAAGAGATCAGATGCATCAGAATCATTGCTAGCAATCAAGAAGTTTTAGGGTCCCGAACAAATTGAAAGATAAGTTAATCAATATAAATGATTTAGAATATTAAACACTTACAAACTACGACGTAGTTGAAACAAATACAGAGAACAAAGAAAAATCTGTATTAAACCAGCTATCAAAGAATTTCCCACCACAATTCCATAAACAGTTAACAACATTATGCAAACAATACAGCGATGTATTCGGACTAGAAACCGAATCGATGACCACCAATAATTTTTATAAACAAAAACTGAGATTGAAGGATGATTAAGAAATATATATTAAAAATTGTAGAAATCCTCACAGTCAAAAAGACGAAATTCAAAAACAAGTCCAAAAATTAATTGACGACAAAATAGTCGAACCACCTGTATCTGCTTATAATAGCCCTTTGTTATTAGTACCCAAAAGTCACTTGCAAATTCGGAAAAGAAAAAATGGCGATTAGTAATTGACTATCGTCAGATTAATAAAAAAACTGTTGTCTGATAAATTTCCGCTCCCCAGAATTGACGATATTTTAGATCAACTAGGTAGAGCAAAATACTTTTCATGCCTGGACTTAATGTCAGTTCTCATCAAATTGAACTTGAACAAAACTCAAGAAACATTACTTCGTTTTCAACAAACTATGGTTCATATCGCTTCACGCGATTACCATTCGGCTTAAAAATAGCGCCAAATTCGATTCAGAGAATGATGACTATAGCTTTCTCTGGACTTGAACAGTACAGTAGAGTATCTAAAGGGTAAAGACAATCAAGTAGCCGATGCGCCATCAAGAATAACAATAACGGACGGAACGAAAAAATATTCAAATAAATAATAAAATTCTTAAAGTCACTACCAGAAATCAAAGTAATAAGTTAAAATCCTTCGCAGGAAAAGAAAAAGAAGATTTGCGAAAGCAAACTTTAAATGCTTCTCAGCCCAACGTCAATTTTGGGAACTCTAGGTGTAAAATTGTAGAAGATATAGTTTTTTCGGATTTGCTACGCCCCCAAAGGGCGTAGCTATACAATCTATATCTTTTTGTAATTGGGTGCAACTCAGGAGTATATATTCAAAATTCTTTTATTTCTTAAACACAACACCGTCTGTGGCACATGATTATTATCCATATAAGTTAGTAATTCTAAAAACATCAAACTTGCCAAGACAAATTAATAGTATAAATTATTTTAAACCACTTTATAATTTAGAAGACTATGCTAAAGAATCAAAATTTAGACTAGCACAAGCTTATAAAAGAGCTAGATTGATGATAGAAGCAAATAAGCAAAAACAAACAAGTAAGAACGTTCTAGTCGGGTCTGCCCGACTACGAGATCCCCTGAACCAAGTTATAAGAAATTGATTGTCAAATAACTTCGGTTCTAGATCTACTTTCTTGAAGAAATTTTTAAAACATAATCTTGACATCTAAAGGCGTCTATATGCGAAATCCTAACTCCCTAGTATTTGAAATACGTTTTTTTCACTTATGGGGCTAATGGAGGGAGGTATTCAAAATTTAAAAAGTTTAATATCTGTATTTGCATCACAGAAACCTACATAGTCAATTTGGTGTCTCTAGCTGTTATGGTCTTAAAGTTATAGCTTTAAAACCATGACAAAATATCGATTGTTATCGATAATAAGGAAATAGGATGAATTATCGAATAAAAAATAAACTTGTACTGCGCATAGTATACACGAATATATATCTAAAATTTCAAATCTATAGCTTTTGTGGTTTAGGAGGTCACTGCGTTCATACGGACGGACAGCTCGTCGTCCTGATCAATAATATATATACTTTATGGGGTCTGCCACGCCTCCTTCTGCATGTTACATACATTGTCACAAAATCATTATACGCTGAATTCCCATTTTCAATGGGTTCAGGGCATAAAAATATACTATGATAGACATACTTTAAATTGTGATAAAAACAGAGGAGATATTGTTTTATTAAAAAACGAAACAGGTCATAAGCTAGATTATAAATATACTGGACCTTATAAGGTAGAAAGTATAAAAGAAAATGAAAATGTAGAAATTTCATATAATAAAAATAAACAAGTAAGAAAGCTCTAGTCGGGTCTGCCCAACTACGAGATCCCCTGAACCAAGTCCGAGCTGACGTTTTAAACAACCTAGCTTACATCTTTTATCAATACATATTTCCCTCTGCGCGCATATAGACATGCACACATATACACAGGCACACATATACACATGCACACATATACACATGCACACATATACACATGCACAGAGAAGTACGCGCGCCGATTTTTGCATAGTTGATTTGAATGTATGTGTGCACACGTACAGGCTGCTGACGCGTGCTTTTGTCAAACTAAATGACTAAATGTTTTCTTTAATAACTTCTGTAATACTTAACGGAATTGAATGCAATTTTTTGCATTGATTGCAATACAGTTTTCGCTAAAAAATTTTAAAAAATTAAAAAAAAATTTAAATAAATAATACTATATATGTTATAAAGTTCTATTAAATTCAAAAAATCAAATTTTAAGAAATTCAAAACGAAAAAAAAATAAAATAAAAATAATATTTTTATATATACAAAATTATTTTATATATTGTGATGAATCACAAAATTAGCCACCCACCCATCTCCACCAAACACCACCCACCCACGACACCCACACCACCGAACCCACAGCACACACACGCAGGCGCGCAGCTGCAGCGCACACCCGA
>JAWNOY010000280.1:0-41881 GCA_035045545.1 Drosophila gaucha
AACAAGTAAAAAACGCTCTAGTCGGGACTGCCCGACTACGAGATCCACTGAACCTTTGTTGGAGTTTGCATTTTTACATAAATACAGAACGATATGAATGCAACAGTAATAAAAATTTGTTTTTGAACAATAAATGTTGGCAGCAGCGGGAATTGAAACATAACATAAATATAACACAACACTCGTCCATATTGTTCTTAAAGACAAAGACGCCACTAAGGTAGCAGTGGCGAGAATTACAATGAAACTGAAATTGCGATTGAACAAACAAAATTCAAAGAATAACGCATACATTTGAATGCAAGTGTGCTCACGTATAGACTGTGTGCACAGTGTGCACTGCACACGTATTGGCGCTGCAGCCGCGTGTTTTGTCAATTGATAAAATGTTTTGTTTCATAACTTCTATGTTACTTAACGGATTTCAATAAGATTTTCAGATATGATTTCTTTCATTTTACTTAAATTACGGTTTTACTTTGAAAATTTAAGAAAATTTAAATTGTGGCTGTAATAATTTTTTTTTTTTTTTAATAATTTTTTTGTAAAATGTGGAGCAGGTATCCAAATTATAAAAAAATAGAAAATGTATTTTATTTACAAAAAGCTAATTGCAAAATTTGGTGACTAAGCTAGCTAAAAAGATGTAAAAGATAGAGTCCAAAATCTGAATCTTGATAGAGTTTTTAATCGATATCAGTGAAACAGGAAAAGTTATCGAATATCAAAAACAAACTCGATATGTGCGCTGTATACATGGACATTTGCAAATTTGAAGTCTCTAGCTCTTATATGTTCTGAGATCTACGCGTTCATACATACGGACAGACGGACAGACGGACGAGGGCCAAATCGACTCAGCTCGTCACCCTGATCAAGAATATATATACTTTATGGGGTCTGCCACGCCTCCTTCTGCCTGTTACATACTTTTTGCAAAACCATTATACCCTGATTTCCCATTTTCAAACCAGCTCTGATCAACCACCAAAAAAGAAACAAATATTAAAAAAGCGAAAATTGCCAAATTAAAAAATTTAACAATTTTAAGAAAGAACGAAGATAATTTTTATTTTAAAAAAATCCCAATAAAGACGTATAATTCTTTTTCTCAACATAATATATATAACTACTAAAAAGAAAACACAAAACAAAAAATAAAATTATTTTTGCTGACATTAATATTAACAAATGTATGTTATATTGAAATAACTACATATAGAATATTACATTATTTCTTTAAAAAGGGAGGTGTAGTTTGTTGTATATAATTATATTCATCGTATTGTAGTGTATACAATATCTGATGTTGTCATATTCTCAACTGAAAGCTAGAGTATTACACCCATAAACATAGTGGCACTTTGTCGCTGTGTTTACATAAAACAACCATACATAAATGCCGTAATACGATCAGACACTTATATGTGGAGGCTAGTCCACATCGTGAGATCTGCAGCGTAAGCATTTTCATGTGCCTTCTGCACATACATACATATACATACACATATACTGCATAATACATACTCCCGTTCTGCTGACGCTCTCAGCGGCAGAACTCCTCATATATATATAAGAACACTATGTACTTTAGGCTAAGAAATATATACGAATAAAATATAAGATCATTCGATCCAAAGACACAAAACAAAGCACACGCTTTTGTCTCAATTGATTCAACATATTACAGTATCCTGCATCATTATTTTGTAAGCATTCGAAATAATTTTATCGACGCTCTGTATTTAGTTGAGAGTAAAGTGGTATGCGCATGTGTTGGTCTCTTCGTAATATTTAGTTGAATTTACTGTGTATAGAAAAGTTGGACTGGGATTAAGTATTCGAGGTCAATAGAGGAGATAATATCTTTGAATTGTTCTAAAAAGTCCTTTGATTTGTTTGATAATATAAACAACAATTTATTTTTTTATTTTTTTAAATTTAGGTAAGTTAGATTCATAAAATTTTAACATAGATATAAATACACATCACATCAACTACACCGTTTGCCAGAATTCACTCAAGTTGATACTCATGATATCTATTGAACTCAATTTTTATTGCTGTTGTATGTACATTCAATTAAATGATCATATGAGCTTCATTAAACGGGTAATCACATTGCTGATGCTGGCGGTAAACTAGGTTGAATAGAACACAGATCTAAAAAACACAACCGCACAGCAGTTGAACAGCCTGGACAGCAGTTTGATTGCAGTTAAATAGCTTAATGTGTGGGTGTGTGCGTATGTTTTTGAGATTTTTACAGCATTTTATTTGTTCCGTTGTCGTCGTCTATCCACGAGTTACGATCGTCGGAGAGGCCCAGCCATTTTTCGAACGCTTTACCTCCCTTCAGCCGAATTATTTTTAGACTCTGTTCCCAAAGGGAAAAAGAGTCTATTGGATTTGTGCAATGTCCGTCTTGCTGTCTGTCCGTCTGTCCGTCTGTCCGTCTGTCTGTATGAACGCGCAGCATTTGGACACTATAGAAGCTAGAGACTTGTAATTTGGAATATATACGCGTGTGTATCCGCGTCAGATCAAGTTTGAGTATGTTTTCGATACGCCCACAGGGGGCGTGGCAAATCGGGAAATGCTATATCTATTAAGACTAAAACGCTGTTATTTTAGTCAATATTGCAGTCTAAGAAATGGGATTTAGAATATATATTCGTGTACACCGCGCGGATGTTTTAAGATATAGATTATATATCTACGCCCATTGTGGGCGTGGCAAATCGGATAAAACTATATCTTCTACAGTTTTGAAGCTAGAGCATCCAAATTTGGCATGTGGGTTACTGTTGACCTTCCCTTAAGTTAGATCAAAAAGTTATATACCCACGCCCCCTGGGGGTGTACCAAATCGGGAATATATATATAGCGATTTGTATAAATCTTATAATATTTTGAGCGTATTAAGAGCTAGAGACTTGAAATTTGAAATACATGTGCAAGTAGATCACTCAGAATCAAAAATATATATTATAGATATTTACGCCCATTAAGGGCGTGGCAAATCGGATAAAACTGTATCTCCTACAGTTTTGGAGCTAGAGCGTCCAAATTTTGAATGTGGGATACTGTTGACCTCCTCTTAAGATAAGTCAAAAGTTATGTATCCACGTCTTCTGGGGGCGTGGCAAATCGGGAATTACTATATCTTTTAATAAAACCGTGATAATTTCGGCAATATTTCCGTCAAAGAGTTGGGACTTGGAATATATATACAAGTATCCTACCTCTACCCAAAATTATATGTTATATATAGCTACGCCCATTTGGGGCGTGGCAAATAGGGTAAAACTGTATCTCCTACAGTCTTAGACGTAGAGCATCAAAATTTGACATGTGGGTTACTGTTCATGAAATTTAAATTTACGAAAAAAAAAATAATAATAATCATAATGTAAGCCTCCGTAAAACAAATTCTAGTTGACCTAACTGGGGATTGAAGCAGGGTCTTCGCTACCACAACGCAAGTCTGCTTAACCAAATCAAAACACTTCCAAACTCAGTTTGGCACATAGTCGCGCAAGAGACGCCGTGGTGTTGTGGGTAGAGTGGTGGCATGCGAAGCGCGTGACCCAGGTTCGATTCCCATCGCTGCCGCGTGATATTATCATTTATTAAAATGGTTTTTTTTATTTTTTTATAACTTCTATGTTACTTAATGGATTTTGATAAAACTTTCTGCATAAATCCTTATATTTTATTTAAAATACGGTTTTACCTAAGAAATCAAAAAAATGTAAATGTGGCTTTATTTGCAACTGAACTTTTATTAAATTGATTTTGTGAAATGTGGAGCCAGTATCCAAAATATATAATAAAAACCAAAATAGTATTTTATTTTAAAAAAGCTATATGTAAAATTTTATGACTGTAGCTAAATTGATGTAAAAGACATGCTCAAAAAAGGAATCTCAATAATCTCGCACTCAAACATACGGAAAGACGGACGGACGGTCTACATATTTATTGAGCCTACACACCTTTAACAGGAACAGAGTCTGACGCAGTCGGTGGCGCCCGACTGCAACGTTCTTACTTGTTTCAACTAAATATGTGTGGGGAAATGGAGACTTTTACAGTTCTTGGCTTGCCCCTTTAGTCTTGTAATATATATATTGTGGTGTAGGTATTTTGAACTTGAGTTATTTTAAAAATTTCAGTTGTCCAGTTTGGTAAGTAACCTTTCTCTAAATCTATAACACTATAATCATAATATAATATATTTATGCGCACTTTTTGGGTGGCATGAAATTGTGAGCCGATAAATATTTTTTTATTATTGTACATTAATTGCTCAGAAAATTCTTTTGATTTGACTGATTTACTTCGATTGGCGGCATTTTTGATTGTCTGATGAGGCCATTGTATTTATCACTTAAATTTTGATCAATATGGATCGAACTATTTGTTCTATTAATTTTATTAATTGAGGCTTTCAAGCTGATATATATTAATTAATATTTAATTGAGTCATTAATTACGTAAATGATATGTTATAAAATTCCTTAATATAATCAGTTTGCCGGTACTTAGAGCACTGGTCCTAATTTGTGGCATACATATCAGTGCCTCTGCAACTTGTTCTGCCTTTATGACATTAGAGAAATGTGTCAATTACTGTCAGTAAAAGTTAATGATTTTTATTTGATGATAATTATCCATTTGAACTTAACATGTTTGCCAATGATTATCAATGTTCTTCATATCATCCCAATATTCTTTTCAACTGCCGTTTCACCTCAGTTTCCGAAATAAATTTTGGGGTTACTTCACTGATTTGCTTTCGTAGAAAATATTGTTCATTGCGACGTCTGTTCTGAAAAATCAATATTTTAATCGGAGTCCATAAGCAGCTCCAGCCTTTTGCTGCCATTTCTCTTGAAAATTTATTAACTATATTTTTCGTTTGAATGACGACCAAACCAATCAACAGACATTTAAATGATATTGCCAAATATAGAAGGAGTAATGAGCAAACTTATCGAGAAAAATTTTGATCAATAAATGCTAAAATATAATTTCCGCTCTTCGAATATTTTCTATAAATTGATACTATTTCGTTACGCGGATCGCTATCATCGCAAAATGCACAATTTGATATAATCGTTTTGCCCCCCCACAGTTTTTTTTTTGTTCTTCCCGAAGACTCTTTTTTTTTTTATTGAATCTAAATATTTCATAAGATTTAAAAAAGTGGGGTGCATGTTGACTGTTCTAAATATAAAAGTAAAAATTCAACCTTCTTAAATCTCAAGTTGCCATGAGAAATATTTATTTCGATGCAAAAATTGACTTTGTCTTACCTATATTATATTTCCCCATCAAATTTTTTTATTTCTCCTACTGTGAGCCTTCATTTCATTTCATCTGCCATTGGCAGTTTAAAATCTTCTTTCTCCCCTGGGCCTGACAACATCCGGAGTTAGTTTTTTTTTTTTTTTTTTTTTTTTTTTTTTTTACCACTACTCGAGCTCTTTAACCTGTCTTTGGAAACAAGTATTTTCCGAATATGTTGAAAGAATCTTATATCATTACTCTCCACAAAAAAGGTGGCTGATTTGATATTTCCGACTACAGGGGTATAGAAAAATTGTCTTCAATACCAAAATTTTATGAAACTAGAGTGATCGGATACATTGGGTCATACCGAAGTTTAGTAATACCCTTGCAATTGCAAAGGATAGAGTTGCACTTTTTTCTCATTTGCCACGCCCCCTTCAATTGGATATATATCAATTTTGGGGCAATCTATTAAGCAGTTCAACAGTAACCTATATATAAGATTTTGAAGCTGTACCTATAAGACTTCGGAAGATATAGCCTTCTCATATTTGCCGGCCGCCCCCCAAGGGGTTGATATGTATAAGTTTTCATAATTTTGTCGAAACGGTCAAACCTAACGTCTGCGTCAATTTTAGGGACTCTTGGTGTAAAATTGTAGAAGATATATTTTTTTCCGATTTGCCACGCCCCTAAAGCCCCTAGCCATATATTCTTTATCTGTTTTTCGAGGGGTGGTTGATACAAACATATGTTTAAAGTTTTAAAAAAAATTTTTTACCAGCATCCAAAATATTGGCAGATTTTTGTTAAGCACTATATAGACATTCCCGATTTAACAGGCACAAACAAGTAGGCTGGGATATAAAATTATTTTATTAATCTGAAGGAAGGGCTAACAATATATTACTTTGCAAATTTGGATCTTCTAGCTTTTTAAAAATGTAGAAGATATAGTTTTTATCCGATTTGCCTCGCCCCCAAAGGGCGTAGATATATAATCTATATATTTTTGTATTTGGGTAGATATCAGGAGTTTATATTCCAAATATCAAGTCTCAGACTTTAATAACGTGAAGTTATCCCACTTAAAACATTTCTTAAAAACCGATCTGTCCTATGGGAGCTATACGATATAGTCATCCGATCCGGATGATTCCAAGATATACAATGTCTCCAGCACATTCCAGCCTATGTGCAAAATTTCAGCTCTGTAGCTCTTATAGTCTCGGAGGAGGATTGCTATGTATATATCAACTCAGCTCGTCTTGCTGATCAAGAATATATATACTTTATATGGTCGGAGATAAGCTTTCTTCTGTGCGTTGCAAACTCCTGACCAAAATGAGTATTGCATTTGGGAAAGGGTATAAAAATAATTATCTCGATTCTGTAAAATATTTTTTGCAAATCCATATTGTCTCCGACTCAGCATGGATTTGTACAGAGTCGATCAACTGCAACCAATTTACTTGGGTTTTACCTTCTTGATAAATGATGGTTTTAAGTTGACAAAAGGTAATTGATGTAATTTACACCGACTTCAGTAAAGCATTTGACTCTGTTCATCATGAAATCCAACTTCAAAGTTTAGACCTTATTGGATTGCCTTCCTCACTATTGTCCTGGATTTCGTCTTATTTAAAAGAGCGAACTCAAAGAGTTTTGCTCAGATCATCGGGTGTACCGCAAAGTAGTCATCTGGGTCCATTATTCTTTACTTTTTTCATTAATACCTTTTCATCTTTTAATATCTCACTCTCAGATACTTATTATACTTCTTAACATTTCGCTGGTCTTTAGTTTTATAGATCGCAGTAATATCACTTACTACTTTTTGCTGTGATCTGGGGCATAGCTTCCTTCGGTCGGGCTTGCAAAATTCCCCCAACGTGTCGGTGATAATATTAGGAAAAATTTTTTTTTTTTTTTTTTGCTATCTTTTTATTAGATAATATTTATACCCTGAACCCATTGAAAATGGGAAATCAGGGTATAATGGTTTTGCAAAAAGTATGTAACTGGGTCAGAAGGAGGCGTGGCGAGACCCCTTAAAGTTATATATATTCTTGATTACAGCGCGACGAGCTGAGACGATTTGGCCCTGTCCGTCTGTCACTCCGTCCGTCCGTCCGTCCGTGCGTCCGTCCGTCCGTCCGTCTGTCCGTATGTATGAACGCGTCGATCTCAGAGACATATAAGAGCTAGAGACTTCAAATTTTGCATGATGGTCGGTGTATACAGCGCGCATATCGAGTTTGTTTTAGATATTCGATAAATTTTTCCGTTTCAATGATATCGATTTAAAACGTTATCAAGATTCAGTTTTTTGACCATATCTTTTACATATTTTTAGCTACAGCTATCCAAATAAAATACATTTTCTATTTTTTTTTATTTTGGATACCGGCTCCACATTTTTTACAAAAAAAGTTTATTAAAAAAAAAATTATCAAAGCTACAAATTTTTTTTTTAAATTTTTAAGTGAAAACCGTATTTTCAATAAATTAATAGCACTCAATGCAGAAAATTGCATTCAAATCCGTTAAGTAATACAGAAGTTATTAAAGGAAACATTGCAAGTGCACGCGGCAGCAGCCTGTACGTGTGCACACATACATTCAAATGAACTACACAGTAACCAGGGCGCGTGCGTCTGTGTGCATGGTATATGTGTGCTTGTGTATACAAATGTGTGCATGTGTATATGCGCGCAGAGGTAATATGTATAGATAAAAGATGTAAGCTAAGTTGTTTAAAACAACAGATCGGACTTGGTTCAGGGGATCTCATAGTGGGCTGAGACCCGACTAGAGCTTTCTTACTTGTTTTCTTATGTAAAATTCATATATTTTTCTTTTTTTTTTTACCTTCTGTTGCACACGTTTAGTCCACATATTATGAAATAAACAAAATAAATAAGCTTCCCACTGCCCGGAAAAATTTCGCTCACTGTGGAGGTGATGAAGTAATTGGTGTAGATGAAGAATGTGGGAATAAGAGTCTAGCTGATAGAAGATTGTTTAGGAAAATTTTTAATTATATTTGAATATTTTTTAAAGCGATTATTCTTAAGATGATAGTCAAACCTATGCTGTTTTCTATGATCGTTTGTGATATGAAAAATATTCTTTCTTTCTTTTCTCAAATTTTTCATTTCAAGTACTGATTATAGAATTCCCTACTTGTATTATATGGTCCATATTTCTTAGCACCTTTCTCCGAGCTTACATTGAGTCAGTTTTTGGGGTTGTGTGATAAAATGCATAACGTTTCATTTTCAGTAATGCCCTTCTATATAAATGATAAAAATCACTTTTCTTATTTCTTGTATATTTTTTTAATATTAATATATTTTTTTGCTTTAAAATTTTTTTTTCGACTAAAAATTAGTGCAACTTTAGAGTTTCATATATCGACTGTAAATGTGGTGGTTTTACCCTCGGACAGTATTGTTTTTGTTATGCTATATTTTTGATTACTCGGCATATCAATTGCTGAGTTGATATGTTATTGATATAGGTATGAAATGGTATCGTTCATCTCCAACGCTAGAGAAGGTCCATAACTTTATGGTGGACTGCCATTATCCTTCATCTTTGTCGTGGTTAAAAAATGCCTTCAAATTGATGTCTTTAACGAGTTTATGGTCGTCCACACTAATGCTAAGCTGCTGCTGCTGATAGTTTTCCAGTAGCATTTGCAGCCGCTACGACTCCTCCTGACAATGATTCTTCTTCTGCTGCTGTCGCTCCTGGGTACCGCTGATGCTGCTATTGCTGCTCCTGTAGACTCAACTTGATGTCGATGCGGCTTCCATGGTTAAAATAAGCTGATTCAGCTTGTTACAAGTCCTATTCTTTTGGGAAACATATTGTGACATTCAAATTTTTACGAACTCGTTGATTAATTCAATCCCCACCCACAAGTAAGTTCATATGTAGAGAGTGGATCTTGAACATTTGAAGTAAATGAAAATCAATGGTGCTTAACATATATCCTCAAATATTTGGATGCTGTTAGAGCCAGAGACTTGAAACTTAAAACATATATTTGTATCAACCACCCCAAGAAAAAAAAGATAAAGAATATATATATCTATGCCCATTAGAGGCGCGGCAAATCGGAAAAAAATATATCTTCTACAATTTTACACCAAGAGTTCCAAAGATTAACAAAAACGTTAAACTTCACCGTTTCGACAAAATTATGAAAAACTATATACATCCGCCTCCTGGGGGCGTGGCAAACCGGAGAAAACTATATCTTTTAAAGTCTTATAGGTATAGCTTCGAAATTTGATAGATATACGTTACTGTTGCTCTGTTTAATAGAGTTCCCAAAAATTATATATATCCAATTGTTGCGGAAGTAGCAAATCAGAAAAAACTGTATTTATATCCTTTGCGATTGCACGGGTATTACCAAACTTCGGCATGGCCTGAAGTTAGCCCATCCCTTCTTGTATCATCTTCATTTCGTTTGTAACGAACCAGTCGGCCACACTACTATCTGTAGCCTTTCCTTCCTCTCACGGCCTTTCTGATAATTGGGCATCCGCAATATGTCGCTTTTCAACGACTTTGTTTTGTAAGTAGGCGATATGGTACTCTCTGCAGGCCGCATCCAATGGATTTTTTCCCTTATCACCTCGTTCGAGGCGCTTCTCAAGTTTGGTGCCTGGTCCACAGAATTGAAAGGCAGGTAAACTGAGCAGGTAGGTCGATGGGTAGACTATTAGTACATTTACTTTATAACGATTTGCTTAATGTGCTCCATCACAATAAATATATAGATTAAAACGCTAAAAAAAAACTAATATTGAGGTAAGAAATGTTGATTTGTCATCCAATGCTAATAGTTTAATTGAGACATAGTACCATGTTACATTACTCAATAATGTCGTTAATTGAAGGTTCTAGTTATTGTCGTAAAACGAATCTAATGCTTGGCTTGATTGACAGTACCAAAAGATTTCAATTTAAAAAATATTTACCGATGTTCAAATGTTACAGCCGAAATATAAATATTTAAAAACCCTGATTACTCCTATAAAAGGGATGGGGTATTTCACGTATTCAGAAAATAAATCCATAGCATCACCCAATGAAGCGAAAGATAAGTCTATAATGATATTCGATGAGTTTGCGTGTGAAATTCAGAATAATATGTGCCGACACAATAATACTGATTTGTTTTACCTGTGTCAAACCCTACTTGCTACCCCACATATATTGTACGTGACAATGGCAACCAAATAATAGTGTTTAAACAAGATGAAATGAATATGAAGCATATTTATCGGGATCATGTGGGTCTTGACATGAGCTTCGATCATTGATGAAAATATGTCGGTGCTGAAAAAAAAATACGTCTTTCTAACTATAAAAAATGATGATGATCTATCCAATGGACTTCTGTCTTAACGGCTAATTATTTGCCTCCCATAGAATTGGATGGTGAATATAAGTGTTCTTTTATTGATTTTCATACGTACAACTCAATACCAGACGTTGTTGAAAAAAATTGTTTTTATTTTGGCGAGCATGTGATCGAAATACCAGTGGATTCAAATGAGCTCAGCGATATTAGTGCATGAATTATGCCCGGACAAATTCTGGCGAGAGGGATTTTGTCATCCAATTCAAATTTAGTTACTGAAAGCAATAACCCCAGTTCTACCGATATTCGTCAATAAAGAGCGTTCGACTATCCAAATACTCGGATAGGGTAGTAGTCAAGTTCTTTTGCACAGAACTAGTTATAGCTCCATTCTGCCAGCGACCATTTTAAAGGTGAATCCATCCGATTGGAGTGCAATATTAGGCTTATATGTAAACAACACCTCTTATCATAACCTTCATCAGTTTGTGCTCAACGTTTCGACAGGCTATAAATTTACTGAAATACCTCATAACCTATTTTATTTACCCGGAAGCACTCAAGAGATAGAAAGGCAGAAATAATTGATCGGGACGGTGACCCGATAAATTTGCGTGGAGAGGATGTTACTCTTCGGAATTGCGACAATGATAATTTATAACAAAAAAGCTAGGAATTCAATAATAGCAGACAGAAAGATTAGAAGTGAGTGAGGTCATAATCATCATTATCGTCATCGACCACTAACAGCTTAACATCTTAAGGCCTTAAACTTCAGAAGGGAACAATATGTAGAGCAATATCTTAAATGTTCGTGAGAGGCCTCACGCCGATGATAACATAATCAATATCACACTTATGCGACATATCATCAATCCTTCAATTCTAATGATGAAGTTCAAATTAACATACAAAACCAAGATCTACATGTATTACCCCATTATAGCTTCCTTTATATTGAGAGGTCATATTTATTTATTTATTTTTCTTTTTTCATATTTATTTATTTAATAATAATGTTTAATAATAATGTGTCAACGAAAACAAAACTAATATTTTAACCCTTTTTTGTGAAAAAAAAGTTAAATAAAATACCCAAAGAAAAAGTAAAAGAATACATCCTTGTAGATTGATCGCTTTGGTTTAAAGACATTGCATTGTAGATTGATAACTTTGGTTTAAAGACATTGCATTGAACACACTCAGCTTCTGCTCACTTGTAAGGTTGCTGGTCGAATGATATTTATTTGAAGTTATGTAGTATGCTTAACCTAAGTACATAATGTATATAGAGTTTTGCCGCTGAGAGCAGCGACAGAACGGGAGAGATTAGTATGCATGTATATGCATATGGCATATATATTAGACAGGCGCATAAGTCTTAGGGAAAGTGCAGACGCGGCAAATCCCACGCTGCTGGTCAGTCCACACATAAGTGGCTGATCGTATTTCAATATCTTTGCACTTGCCTTCTGTATGTTTATGCATAGCGACAAAGTGTCACTATGTGCACATTTAGTAGACACTATCATGTGTTGATCATATGACGCATTTATATGTAGAACATTCTACATTGCGTCGGATATTATTAATTATGTTATTGAACATACTACACCTCCCTTTTTTAAAAAATAACGTAATATTATGAAATTTTTCAATTATTTGATTAATAATAATGATATATATATACATTTTTTAATGATATATATATACATTTTTTTATTTTTTAATTAATGATAATTATATATAAATTTTATTTTTTTATATTTGAATGAGTTAAAAAAATTTTTTTTTATATATTGTTGTACATTGTAATTTTAATTAATTGTTAATTATTTAATGTTAAATAAAAATACTATCCAAATTTTCGTGTTTAAAGGAAAAGTTTGTTTATTTGTGGAGACGAAAAATTCTTTCCTTTGATTTATAATTTGGTATATCAGACCGATTCCGTGAAATCTTTTTTGTTTTATTTATTAATCCTTTTCAACCTATCCTTATGAGCTTTTTGTTCCTTATATTTCTTATTCTTTATTATTAATTTATTATTTTCTTCTATACTAATGATCTTAAAGTATAGTTAAAATATAGTCCTATATAAGATGGTTCTAATTTATGGCCTGTTTCGTTTTTTAAATAAACTTGGTGTCCTATTTAAATTTTAATATCTAATACATTCTTATCTTTTATTTCTTTTTGTTTAATTTTATGTGTTTCTAAAAGTATTCCCGCTCTTTTATACGCGTTTTCTAATCTGAACTTAACTTCTTTTGAGTAATCTTCTATGTTATATATAGGATCTATGCTATCTATACTATTGAAGTGTTTGGGCAAGTTATGTTGCCTACCAAATACTCGTTCGTACGGACAATAATTATGTGCCATAGAAGGTGTTGTGTTGAAACAATATACAAAATATTTACACTTAACATTCCAATCAGTTTTATCTACTGATATAGGTGATTAAATGTTCGCATTGAATGTCCTATGACTTCTTTCAATGGTTCCTAAAGTCTGGTGATGGTGTTCTGTAGACGTTATGTTGTCTATTTTTAAATATTTGCACAAGTCATTTATTATTGAACTTTTATATTCCGTTCCCATGTCCGTAATGAACTTCTTCATTGGACCGTACTTTCGAATAAAAAATTCGATTATGACTTTAGCGACAGCTGTTGCGCTTTTGTTTGCAACCGGAATAGCTTCTTAATACTTTGTCAAATCACATATTAAAGTTATTGCGTATTCATTTCCATTTTCCGAACGTGGTAGTGGACCAATTGTATCTACTATCAGTCTGTCAAAAGCAGATTTTTGTGTTTCGGTTAGTATCATAGATGATCTGATATGTTTCGTTGTTTTCGAAGTCAGGAATTTAGGACATTTATTGATGAACTCTTTGACATGACGAGTCATGTTTTTCCAATAATAATATCTTTTTACTTTGGCCAAAGTTTTTGTTATGCCTGTATGACCTCCTTGTATGGGATCGTCATGGTATGTAAACAGAATAGCTTCTTGATCTTTTTCATTTTTATTGCCAGTCGCAACCGTGGTGCTGCTAATAACAGCTATTTGATTTTCCCATATTTTGAAGGTTAATTGATGAATTCAAAGATCTTTTCTGCTCGGTGCCACTTTGAGTTGGCTGATCTTAAGTATACCGGCTTGAATTTCAAGCCTTTGGAAAAAGCTGACCTAGGTCAAGAGTACCATTGGTGTATCATCAATTCTTGCTTTAATTTTTAATCAAAAAACATGCATGATTCATTATATGCAAAGCCACTTTTCGTACTTCGTCATTACAAATGACTTCATATACGTTGGGCTTAGAAGCATTGTAAAGAGTTTGCGTAGGAAATCTACTTGTACATTTCCTGCGCAGGAATTTTTCTGTTTGCTTTGATTTCTACTAGTGACTTTTAGTACGTTTGTGTTTATGTTCATTAGCTCTTTTATTGTGATGCGTGATAATGCATCAGCTATGCATTTATCTATTCCCTTCAGATATTCTACTGTGAAGTCGTATTCCTCTAAGTCTAGTCTCATTCTAGTCAATTTTGAACTGGGATTGATCATACAAAAATAATTATGTTAATGGTCTATGATCTGTTTTTATTGTGAAGTGTCGGCCATATATATATGGTCCGATAGAAATCAATTTCGAGTGTATAGCTGCTAGTTCTTGTTCTGTTGTACTTATAATACGTTCACCCTTTGTAAATACTCGTGAGGCATAAGCTACTGGATGTTGGACTTCTTGATGGTTTTGAGTTAAATACTTGTTTGCTTGCATCCGTGATTATGCAAAATTGTTTGCTAAAGTCTGGGTATAGTAATAAAGTTTACTTAAAAAGTTTTTTTTTTTTTTTTTCAAATGCATTTTGGCATTCTGCAGTCCATTCGAAAGGTACATTATTTTTACATAATCTAGTTCTGTGTCTGCTTCCGTAGGGATCGGATTTTTATACCCTTGCTAAAAGAGTATATTAATTTTGGTCAGGAGTTTGCAACGCAGAGAAGGAAGCATCTCCGACCATAAAAAGTATATATATTTTTGATCAGCAAGACTAGCTGAGTTGATATAGCCATGTCCGTCTGTCCGTCTGTCTGTCTGTCCGTCTGTCCGTCTGTCTGGATCAGCGCAATCTCCTCCGAGACTATAAGAGCTGCAGAGCTGAAATTTTGCACATAGGCTGGAATGTGCTGCAGGCATTGTATATCTCGGAATCATCCGGATCGGATGACTATATCCTATAGCTCCCATAGGACAGATCGGTTTTAAGAAATGTTTTAGTCGGATAACTTCGACGTTATTAAAGTCAGAGACTTGAAATTTGGAATATATACTCCTGAGTTGCACCCAAATACAAAAAGATATAGATTATATATCTACGCCTTTTGGGGGCGTGGCAAATCGGATAAAACTATATCTTCTACAGTTTTGAAGCTAGAGCATCCAAATTTGGAAAGTGATATACTTTTAAAGTCCCCTTCAGATTTATCAAAAAGTTATATATCCACGCCTACTTGGGGCGTGGCAAATCGGGAAAGTCTATATAGTGCTTAACATAAATATTCCAATATTTTGGATGCTGTTAAAGCCAGAGACTTGAAACTTTAAACATATATTTGTATTAACCACCCCTAGAAAAAAAGATAAAGAATATATATCTACGCCCATTGGGGGCGTGGCAAATCGGATAAAACTATATCTTCTATAATTTTACACCTAGAGCTCCAAAAATTGGCACAGACGTTAGGCTTGACCGTTTCGACAAAATAATGATAAATCATATATATCCGCCTCTTGTGGGCGTGGAAAATCGGAGAAAACTATATCTTCCAAAGTCTTATAGGTAGAGCTTCAAAATTTGATATATAGGTTACTGTTGCCCTGCTTAATAGATTGCCGAAAAATTATATATATCCAATTGTTGGGGGCGTGGCAAATCAGAAAAAACTGTATCTATATCCTTTACAATTGCAAGGGTATTACCAAACTTCGGCATGGCCGAAGTTAGCCCATCCCTCTAGTTTTCAATGACATCATATTTTTGTAATCTGGTAAAATACCATTATCAGCACACTTGTGACCTAGGAATATCACTTCGTGCATAAAGAAAGTACATTTTTCTGGATGTGGTTATTGATGTGTTTTCTGCATAAATCAAAAACGTTTAAGTTTTTAATCATATTACTTTCAGAACAACCGATGACTTTTCAGTCATCCATATACAAGAATGTTTGTGAAGAACCAAGTCCAGAAAAAGCTATTGTCATCATACCTTGGAATGAATTGGGCGATATTTTTAAACCGTAAGGTAATCGATTAAAACGATATGAACCATTGTTTGTTGAGAAAGACGTTAAATTTCTAGATTGTTAATCTAATTCTATCTGGTGCAAAACAAGATATTAAATCCAAACATGAGAAAATCTTTGCTCTACCTAATTGATCGAGAATGTCATCGATCCTGGGAAGTGGAAATTTATCAGATAGAAGTTTTTTTATTAATCTGGCGATAGTCTATTACTAATCGCCATCTCTTCGTATCTGAGTAAACCTTTCTTAGGTACCAATAGTATTAGGCTATTATATTCTGATACGGAAGGTTCCACTATTTTGTCTAGATTGCGCTTGTGAGCATTATTTTTTATATATACTGGTTCTTTGTGATTTAGTGTCAGTTCTTGTTTATAAAAATTATATGTTATAGATTTGGTTACTAATCCGAATATGTCAGTGTACTTGGTGCATAATTCCTTTAGTATTGGCTTGAATAAAGGCGGAAAGTTCTTAGTTAGTTTTTTCATGACATTATTTTGTCTGTTATCACTAATTTTGGGCTGTCTCGTAGTCACTTAGTTATTCGATTTTTATTTTATCAAGGTTTATTTTTTAATTGAATGTGTTGTATTCAATATTCGTACAAAAGTATTGTTTTGGTTAGAAATGGCATTTCCAATAAAAATTCCATCCTCAATTTCTTGATTTTTAGTTAGAACATTAGGTTCTTTTGAATTTATTTTGATTTTTCGGACAACTAAATGTATTGGATAATTTAGATTAATTGGACTTAATTACTTTGGGCAACTCGGGCATTGTTGTTGTTGTTATTGTAGTGTTTTTGACTTTGGTTATTGCCTCGGTTGGAATTATTCCTACATCGGTTATTACCTTGTCCACCTCTATTGTTATTTCTGTTGTAATAGTTATTGTTATTAGAGTTATGGTTACCGCTGCCATTGCCTCTACCTCGTTGGTATCGGTAGCCAGCTCCTCTATGGCTTGGGTATTGTCGCTACCGAACCAACCCATATTGAAAATACTATATATTGCTTGTAAAAAATTGAAAATTTATTAACTGAACAAAAAGATTTCAGGGAATATTCTGACAGTTTTGATTTGAATTATTTGAAAAAAACTGAGCAATAAGATTTCAGGGAATATTCTGATAGTTTTGAATTGAATTATTTGAAATAAAAATTTTCTAATTTTTTTTTTTTAACAAACCTTTACTTTTTCATGCAGCTATGCTTATATGCATAGCGACAGAGACACGGAAATGTCAATTAGTGCACATGATTGGATAACATTTTTTATTTATATAATTAATTGTCCAATCATGTGTTTTTAGTCATAGCCTAACAGTGTTTAGTATTTTTCAAGTTGCACGATGAAGTGCATCAACTTGAGGTAGAAGCTTATATTATTAACAAAATCAGGCATATGCTTTTCAGCAGTCTGTTTGCGTTACTACTACAGTTTGTTACTTCGCTCTTTTCGAACGAAGTTGATTGGTTATATTTTGTATCCTCTCCTGTGCTGCTTCCTGGTCATTCTTCTTATTTAGTGTCTTGAGTAGGTCCCGCTCCAGGTACCTTTGTTGTAGTAGCTTCTTTATCCTGCCACCGCGCTTTGTCTTCTTGCGTGGCTTTTTTTCTTGTCGTGCCCTATACTCAGCTAGTCTGAGTGGTCGTGGTCCATCTGTGGAATACAACTCTAATGCATCTTCTAGCATTGGTGCGTCCCTTTGCTTGGTAGGAGCAGATTCCGCCGAGGGAATATCTTCAGCGTTGTTCATTAGTGGTTACGCACGGCCAGTAACGGTTGGGCGCGAAGCACAGGGTATTGATTTTGTCGTTGTGCACCAGAGTGAACAGGTTGTTGCAGTCATTCAGATCCCACACCCAAACCTTGGAGTTCTTGCTACCATTGGCACAAATATTATTTGCCTACATTATTAGGACAGACTTGGAACTTAGATGTCAAACTTAAAAGAAAACAACTAAACCAAAAGCTGCTAAAGTTAAACTGGATGCTTAGACAGAACAAATTACTAATATACAAAACACTACAAAAACCGATTTCGACTTACGGTATACAACTATGGGGCACCACAGCTAAAAGCAAGAAAACAACTTAGTTTTTAACCTGTTGGACACACTACACAGAGAGACTGAAACGACTTCACCTCTGATCTCTCAGAGCTGTAATCCACCACACTCTACCTTCTGACAGTTCACACTGATACATACTATCACTTCTTATATTAATTGTTGATGACGCTAAGACAGTTGCAAATAAAGACAACATAAAATAAAAAAAAAGAAAATAAATAAAAATGTATTGCGTTTCACTTTTGTGCACTTTTGTTTTGTTTTGTTGCTGCTGTGATTTATGTGTATTGAATATCACTCTGTCTTATTATCAGACAAGTCCAGGGGTTCATAGAACGCCCTGTCACGGTCGCCATGTAGATTGGTCACTTCGTGCACCTGGACCAATTGAACACTCTGAGCTTCTGCTCACTTATAAGGTTGCTTATAGAATGATCTTTATTTGAAGTTATAAAGTATGCTTAACATAAGTACATTATGTATATAGAGTTCTGCCGCTGAGAGCAGCGACAGAACGGGAGAGCGTAGTATGCATGTATATATGTATATGCATATGGCATATATATTAGACAGGCGCATAAGGCTTAGGCAGACTCGCAAATCCCACGCTGCTGGTCAGTCCACACATAAGTGGCTGATCTTATTTCAGTTGTTTATCTTTGCGCTTGCATTCTGTATGTTTATGCATAGCGACAAAGTGTCACTATGTGCACATATAGTATACACTATCATGTGTTGATCATATGACGCATTTATATGTAGAATATTAAACATTGCGTCGGGTATTATTAATTATGTTATTAAATATACTGCAGTAGACAAGAAAAAATATAACTCTTCCAATTTAAAGGATAGATTTTCTGAATTTTTAGAAGTAGAACATAAGGATAATATTAGTGAAGAAATTAACTACTACATTAATTTATATCAATTTAAGAAAAGTTTAAATATTCTGTTATTTTGCAAATGCTTGCTAGGCAAGTTTTAAATGTGCCAACCTCTTCTTCAACCAGTGAGAGGGTCTTCTCTACGTCCAGTAGAATTCTGGAAGAAAGAAGAATACGCCTCATTGGAGAAAACTTTGAAAAAATTTTATTTTTAAATAAAAATGTTAATATATTGTAATAGCTCGAATGTTAGAAAAAAAATTCGGGAAACGTTCGATCCCGCTAGGAAAATACAAATTTTTTCGGGAGTATCGATTGGAAAAGCAAAAAATATTTCGTGACGGGATGGGTCGTTACATCTTTAACCATAACACCACACTCTTCATATTGTTTTCACTATGGTAGAAGCTTCCAGATATATATATAAACTGAAATTTCGATTTAGAAAATAAAATTCAAAGAATACAATGTTTTCTTAAATAACTTCTGTGTTACTAAACGGATTTTTTTATTAAGAAATTAAACTGAGGCTTTAATAATTTTTTTTTATAAATTGATTTGGTAAAATGAGGAGCAGGTATTCAAAATATAAACAAATAAGAACGCTCTAGTCGGGTACCGACTATTAGATCCCCTGAATCAAGTCCGAGGTGGTGTTTTAAACAAGCTAGCTTACAATTTTTATCTATACATGTTACCCTCTGCGCGCACACACACTCACGTCGTTTAACGGATTCGTACGCGCCAGATACGGCAGCATCTTGATTTATAGCTGTTACCTGGCCCCTAGCATGCAACTAAGCGAGTTTAAATCTATCCTTGATGATCTCGTACTTGATGCAAGGGGACTGAAAGTTATCATTGCGGGTGACTTCAACGCCTGGTCAATAGAATGGGGCATTCAAATGACTAATGCAAGAGGATGTGCTCTACTAGAGAGCTTCGCTTCCTTGGAAGTGGCGTTGTTGAACTCTGGCAACGAGTATACCTTTAGCCGTGCGGGCTACCTAACTTTTGTCAGCTCATCCTTATTCAGCGATGCAAAGTGGAAACTTTGCGACGCTTACATGGGTATCGACCACTCGGCAATACTGTGCTTAATAGGCGAGCCAACAGCGAGTACATCAACTCGCTATCACGAAGCTTACCGAGTAGATACTTTTAATCCAGCTGTGGCAGTCCCTTGCCACTTCCGGCATCGTAGAGTATAGAGCCTGTCAAATGGTTTTACAAATAAAGAATGCGTGCAGTTTGACCATGGTAGCGCGTAAGCAATACCGGCGTCACCAAGTACCCGCGTATTGGGGGAATGAGCAGATTGCTGACATTCGACGCACCTGCATCCAAACCAGAAGACGATATCAACGTGCACGTGGAAGTCCTTCTTTCGCTGAAAAACAGTTGGAATACCAATACTGGCCCCATTTGTTATCCAAGCCAAGATTTTCATGCAGCAAATTAGCAGACTGCACTTGGCTGGGATGATCCACTTACCTTTGAGCTGCTCAAATAATGCTTAATCCTAAATCGCGTTGGCAACTCCATGGGTTTTGCGATGCGTCAAAGAAGGCCTATGGTGCAGCACTCAATGTGCGTGTTGAGCTGCATCAGAAAGTATCTATCCACCTTCTCACCGCTAAGACAATCGTGGCTCCAGTGAAAACCTTGGTGTTGCCTCTCCTCGAACTATGCGCCGCGGCATTCCTAGCCAACTTGTGTGCCAGTATATATTCATCATTCCCGATCCCGAATTGTGACAGTTACTCTTGGGCCGACTCCACCGACGTCCTAGCGTGGCTTAACAAGCCCCCTGCAAATGGGGACCTTTGTTGCCAATCGTGTAACCGCCATTTGCAAAGTCCACAAGAGTCGAACGATGGGCTCATGTGCGATCCGAATGTAACCCCCATCCAAGCTAAGCGCGGGGGTGTCATCGGATGAACTCCCTAGAAGCAATGTTTGGTGGCATGGTCCCAACTTCCAGCTTCCAACGAGCTAGAGCATGACGCACTGTATCTTCTACAATTTTAGACCTAGAGTCCCAAAATTTAACAACGGTATGCTTCACCTTTCTGAAAAAATTTTGAACAATTATATTTTTGGAGGTACCATCTTCCATTAGAACGGAATTAAAAACTAGAGGGATTGGCTAACTTCGGACATTCCGAAGTTTGGTAATGCCCTTGCAATTGTGAAGGATACAGATATTGTTTTTCTGATTTGCCACGCCCCAACAAATGGATGTATATAATTTTTGGGCAATATATAAAGCAGGGTAACAGTAACCTATATATCAAATTTTGAAGCTGTACCTATAAGACTTTGGAAGAAATGGTGAAGCCTAACGTTTTTGTCAATTTTTGGGACTCTAGGAATAAAATTGTAGAAGATTCAGTTTTTTCCGATATGCCTCGGCCCTTATGGGCGTAGATATATATGCTATATCTTTTTTTCTACGGGTGGTTGATACAAATATGTGTTTTAAGTTTCAAGTCTCTGCCTTTAACAGCACCCAAACTATTGGAGGAGAAGGCGTATTATAAAATTTTTGATAAACTGAAGGAGAGGCGAAAATTATATTACATTCAAAATTAGGATGCTCAAGCTTCAAAACTGTTGAAGATATAGTTTAACCCGATTTGACACGCCCCCGAAGGGTGTAGATACATACTCTATATCTTTTTGTATGGGGGTGCAATTCAGGAGTATAAATTGCAAATTTCAAGTCTCTGACTTTAATAACGTCGAAGTTATCCCACTATTTTTTAAAACTAATCTGTCCTATGGTAGCTTTAGGATATAGTCATCCGATGCGAGTGATTCCGAGATATACAATGCCAGCAGCAGATTGGAGCCTATGTGGAAAATTTCAGCTTTGTGGCTCTAATAGTCTCGGAGGAGATTGCGTTGATCCAGACAAATTACTGAGTCACAGCTTATGCTTATGTACTCGCTTTGAACAAATCCCTTCTTATACCAAATTGCATTAGTCGTACTTGGCCTGAGCGGTGCCCAAGTCATCCTTTTTGTGATCCTCTTTGTGATCACTGGCTGAAAGGACCTTTGTGCAGCAATCAGACTCCTCCTCTACTTGGACCCGTAAAGTCTTGACATGGTCATGACTGATCTTCAGAACATGAAGGGAGGCTTCTCCACTTACGTGATCGTGGAAAAGCTGAGGCGGCTCTGGGTTTGGACCCAGAAGTCGGAAATAGAATCGATGATGGTCTCTCATCAGTCGGAATCGGAATCTCGCCCAAGTTAGCATAATATGTTAATATAGCAGTTAGTATACCCGTTTGGATACTAGTAAGCCAATAAAACAACTAGTATAGGCGGGGGACTGAAAATTATATACAAATTTATTTTGTTATTTTTTTCTTATATATTTCGTAATCGTAGCATTGTCAATGTTGCCTATTTGCTGTGAGGTAGTGTGCATTAAGATATGTATGAAAGTGTGTGAGTATGCTAACGTTGAACAGAAAGTTTGTTACGTAGTTAACATTCCAACTATTTTAAATGAAACTTATAAGACGGATAATAGTTGACAGCAAATAATGTACATACATATATAAGTGCATACAATCGGAGTGTTGCCAGCCAGAAAAAGTTGCGCTCCGAGATAAACAGACTGGAGTCAAACTAATTAATTGTGGCAACTCACAATTATGCACATACCTGTTTATGTGTTTGAAAGAGCGGTATGTACGGAAATGTAAACAAAGTGCAATCGCCGAAAAAACTCAACAGAGGTTAATGGTTAAAGGTTAATAATTCTAATGGCGGCGGGAGTTATTGCTATGATTTACATGTGTACATAGGCATACATATATGATGGTTAGAACGGACCGTTTATGTGTATATTTGTATGTATGTCTGAAGTTGCTGCGTAAACCAAAGAAGGAAAAAATTAGAGAGTGCTTGGAAAAATGCAAAGTTTGGGGCAGTGGTGTTATTGTATCCACATAAACACACATATATAGATGAGGCTTTAAATGTACTTATCAAGGATGTTTCGTTGTCCACCGATGCGTAGTTAGACAAGTAGGTTGTATCCGGCTCGAAGGTAGTAGTTGATGCGCATTGTTGCAGTGGAGCGAAGCGCACGCTTGTATAGCTGCTGATGTGAATATTCCGCCCCCTTGCAATATCTTGCAATTGGAAATTGACCGCCCGTTAGTTCTCGGCCACACCCGAATGAACTCATTCAAAAACGGTGCTCTGGGCCACAGGCCAACAATCCAGGAAAGAGTTTATGCGGTTCTCAGCGCGCGCAGCTCGTATGCCCTACGCCCATTGTCCAACACGACCAGTGCAGTGGGCAGCAATGTCGTCACGGGGTGTAGCAGCAACGACGACAGAGACGGCTGATCTGCGGATATTGCATAGACAGGAGAAGTCGCTGGTCTCCCATCCTCGACTGACAACCTAAGAGTAGGTTTTCGGCGCTGGTATAGGGTAAAACTATATCTTGTACAGTTATAGACCTAGAACCTCGACTCTGCAATATTTTTGCAAATCAATCATACCTCCGACTTAGTATGGATTTGTACAGAGTCGGTCAGCTGAAATTTACTTGACTTTAGCCCTTTGATAAATGATCGGTTTCTTGACAAAATGCAAACTGATTTAATTTACACCGACTTAAGTAAAGCATTTGACTCTGTTCATTACGAAATCCTACTACAAAAGTTAGGCTTTATAGGATTCCGTCCCTCACTATTATCCAGGATTTCATCCTACTTAAAAGATCGAACTCAAAAAGTTTTGCTCAGATCATCCAAATCGAAACGTGTTTTTGTTTCTTCGGGTGTACCGCAAGGTAGTCATCTGGGTCCATTATTTTTTACTCTTTTCACCTTCCGTCTTTAATTTCTTACTCTCAGGTACTTATGTATGGTAATGATGTAAAACTTTTCCTGTCTTATGTTGACTCATCGCATCACCTACGCCTGCAACAACATTTCAATTCTGTGCAGGTGTGGTGTGATGTTAATCAGTTACATTTAAATTGCTCTAAATTTATGACTATGACTTTAAGTCGTCGAATACCCCAGCTTCTTAATTATTCAATTAACAGCATTCCCTTGAAACGTTTTTTTTTTATTCAAAGATCTTGGTGTACTCTTTGACTCCAAGTTATGTTTCAACAGTCATATCTCTACTATATTAAATGAAACCAAATGTGTTCTAGGGTTCATTAAACGTTGGTCAAAAGAGTTTAATGATTTATAACCAAACTTTTTTACATTTCGCTTGTTCGGCCAATCCTTGAGTACTGCTTTTGCATATGGTCTCCTCAGCATAAGACTAAACAGAATCGCATTGAGTTTGTCCAAAAACAGTTCTTAATCGTTGCTTTACGTGGATTGAATTGGGACATTATTCAACGCTTTCCATCTTATTCCAGTAGGCTTGTGCTCCTTGAACTTCCGTCATTAATCAATCGTAGAACGTCTCTTGGTGTTATTTTTCTACATAAGTTTATTATTGTTGACATTAACTTCATCTTTCTTTTAAGGCGTCTCAATTTCTCTTTTCCTGGGAGACCAACCAGGTATTTTCGGCCATTGAATTTAACTACGTGCACAACAGATTATGCTTTGCACAATTCGTTTCTTGTGCTCTGCCATAATTACAATCAATTTTATAGCGTCATCTCATCTGACGTCTCTCTTCCTATAATTAAATCCATGCCTTCAGTTCACCTTCGGGAAATCACTGACAGTACCTAGCTATGAGTAGGGGCTTAGCCGGCCGGACTGGTGAAAATCGCCCCCATCGTTATCAGTGATTTTCCAACTGGAATCGCTATATATTTTCTATTTTAATATTTTAACGCTACTAATTTCAATAATAATTTTTGTTTAAGTTTCCTATTAACAAAACCTTTTGATTTACAGATCCCAATAACATCACTGACTACATTGAGCTGTCAGGGGCATAGCTGGGCGGTCGGCAAATAAAATTCCCCCACCTAGTTGTGATGTTATTAATTAATAATAATTTTACTTTAGGCTATCTTTTTATACTTTCTTAAAGGCATATATTTTACTTTTCATATAATATTTTTGTTTTTGTTGACACTCGTTTTGTCAACATCATTAAATAAATAAAAAAAAAATTCAAATATCCGTATATCGACATTTCCCGTCGAAAGGTCCCTCACTCCAATTGATGCGCCAGCAATCCACGAAGGAATATATGTCCTTGGTCAATCGCTGGAAGCGCCACACATCCATAACCCGACCCGCTTGTAGAAGATTGAAGGAAGATACGAGACGAAAAATACAAGCGACGAGGAATTAAGGACTATTTTATTTTTCTTTGTTATTTTCACATATTACATATATATATCATTTTCTGCACACCCTAAAATCTAAGAGAGCTGTGCCACAACGCCACAAACATTGGTTCTTCGAGCAGGAGCTTTTCAACTGCATCGTCATTGAAGCCCCGATCTGCTCTTCCCAGCTACATAACGGTGGACATAGCCTCAGCCAAATACATAAGTTCATGCAAATCTGAATGTGTATATGTGTATCTCTATATGTAAATGCAGTGGTCCAACGGCCGAAACCCGTGTAATTTTCAGAGCACCTTACATTTTTCCTTTGGTTTGCGCGGCAACTGCCTACATATACATATAGACATACATATATACAAATCAGAACTCCATCCATCGAATATACATATACATATGTATCCCTACGTACATATGTAACTAAGTGCAATAATTCCGAAATTAGATTCTCGTCTGTCTTGAGTTTTCTGTAATTTCACTTATTTTCATATGTTTCTACATAGCATTTTACTCCATACATTTATATGTACATATTTGCATAGTTGCGAATTGCTGCCACTCTCCATCCAGCTGACTCCAGCATCTCTCTCTGAGTGGTAATATTTTTGGCTGCCAACACTCCAGCTGTGCGTACATGAATGAAATTATGAAATTACCATACCCTTCAGTCCAGTCAAAAGGGTACAAAAAAAAATAAAATTTTTAAATTTAAAAAACTAAATATAAATACATTTTTTTTATTACTCTACGCTATCCGTAAAGTCAACTGCAATAAAAATAAAAAATAAATTGTAAATAAAAAAATAAATAAAGTAAATAAAAAAAAAACAAATTATATATAAAAATTTGTTACAAGACGACACTTCCATACATACACTTCCTGACAGTCATAAGGGTATATTAACTATATTAAAAAAAATAAATTTTTTTTTTATTTTTTTTTTTTTTGTGTTTTTGTATCCGGTTCATTGTCATCAGTGCTAGTCCAGCACTATCCGAATTTTCAGTCCCCAGCCTCTACTAGGTGCTTTATTGGCGTACTATTATCGAAACGGGTATCCTAACTGCTATATCAGCATATTATACCAACTGGGGGCGAGACTCCGATTCCGACTGCTAAAAAAAAATTCTTCGACTCTATTTCCGACCTATTGGTCTAAATCCAGAGCCGCCTCTGCTTCTCCAACGATCCGCAGTAAGCCTGTGGCACTCAAGCCTTCTCCACGCAGCACGCCATCCTGTTCTGCAGTCTTGGCATCGTCCAAGTGCCATTCCACAAGCTCCCCAACTCTTCAAGTTTCGGCTCCTACTCGGCTCTTATGGTCCTCAGTGCAGCAGCACTTTCAAACTTCAAAGACATCTTTGGCGGAATTTATTGCAACATCCGACAAATTTAGCCAGCTAGAAGCTAGGCTGTGTGCAGAGGCGAGTGGAGAAGCTTCTCTTCATGTCTTGAAAATTCATCTTGGCCATGTCAAGACCTTGTGGGCCAAGGTGGAAGAAGAGTGTGATCGTTGCACAAAAGTTCTCTTAGCCAGCGATCAGGAAGACAGCAGAGTTGATCTGAGCACCGTGTTGGCAAAATATGATTACTGCTACTCGGTCTATGTAAGGTGGGCAGCACACTTCGGAGAGCGCATCGAACAGCTCTCGGCTGCCCCGTTCGTGCCTCCAATTCCTCAACCCTCCACTCCACGAGGCTAGCCACCTCCTCTATTGTTACGGCATCTCTTAAAGAGTATTGTGCTAGAGCTTCCAGTCATTTCTGTGCTGCAATGGATATATTTACCCATCATATCATTGAAGGTGACGAAGTTACCTGCTTCCAGTATTACTTTCAGTTTCTCATGCTCGCAATTCTTAATCATTGTTGAGAAGTTTTCTGCGTTGTCTGGGTCTAAGGCATCGTCAATATACGCTGCTTCCAGTTGCTTTCGCAAATTGTCCATTTCAGCTGTATAATGCGAAGCGGTTTTCTTTTGTGTTTAATATTTAGCAATTTAGCTTTTAGTACGTCGGGAGATTCTCCTTTTACATTACTTTTTATCTTGGTTATGATTCCGGATATAGTTATTTCATTTTGTATCTTGTACAAGATTGTGCCGGTTATTTTTGATTTAATAGCCTCGACTGCAATATCCTCTTGGTCGCCTTTTGTTCTTTCTATTATGCGTAAAGCAGTTAAGAACCTGTTAAGAGACAGTTTTTTACCATCAAATTCATTAATTAGAGAGGAAACCTGCTTCACATATTCTCTATCTAAAGCTACTTGGTCAGGCATTATGGTCTCTGTATTTTCTTGAAGGGTTTCAATGTCACTGTCGATATCTGAATCGACTATTGGTTTAGACTCATCCAAATCTTGTAACTGGTTCTCATCGAATTCAGCTAGCAAATTTGGGTTTTGAATTGTAATTACAATACTCCGTCTAATAATAATGTTGTGTAATCTTGTTTTCAAAGATTTTATAACTTTTTACATTGATTTTTATGTTCTGGTGTTTATTTTTCATTAACTTGATTTATTGTTGTTATTATATTATTATATTGAATTGTTAATAGTTACGCATGGTGTATTAACGTATCTGGTCTGATAGTTTTATCAGAATTTATGCATTTGAAAGATTTTTCGAATTTATCTTTGTAATCATTGATCTTTCTTGCTAATGCATTCCATTCCATAGTTTGGTATGAAACATTTAACGATGCAATCGCACTAAAATTATTGTTTCTGTACCAAGAATTGGATGGTTTTCTTCTATTATTCTCACCATAACATATGGCAATGTATTCATAACTATGCCCTTTTCGGTTTTAGTACAATTTAATAATGGGCTTGCTATGCAACCATGAGTGTCTATATATTTATTTTCGAATTCGTGTATTGTGATGAATTCGCGATGTTGTTGCAATATTTGAAGAGATTTTACTCTAAAATCAGGGTCTTTACTGTAAACTTCATCTATTTTACTTAGCATTTTATATAATGTCTAAGTTGTTCGCTCTACTCATATATCGTCTTTTGATTATATTATTGTGTTTTACGTAGATTGTCAATAAAAATTGACAAACTGACACAATTGATAATATTAAGAGTAGTACCCAAAGAGCGTTGATATCATCTGTATGATCTGTATGATCGCTACCGAACCAACCCATATTAAAAATACTGAATATTGCTTGTTAAAATTGAAAATTTATTAACTGAATAAAACGAATTGAATATTCTGATAGTTCTGATTTGAATTATTTAAAAAAAAAAACTGAACACAAAGATTTCAGGGAACATTCTGAAAGTTTTGATTTTAATTATTTGAAAAAAAAAATTAATCTATTTATGCAGCTTACTTACCTTACTTTTATGCAGCTATGCTTATATGCATAGCGCCAGAGACACAGAAATGTTAATTAGTGCACATCATTGCCTGACATTTTTATACCCTGAACCCGTTGAAAATGGAAATTCAGAGTATAATTGTTTTGTGACAATGTATGTAACAGGCAGAAGGAGGCGTGGCAGACCCCACAAAGTAAATATATTCTTGATCAGGACGACGAGCTGAGTCGATATAGCCATGTCTGTCTATCCTTCTGTCCGTCCGTATGAATGCATTGATCTCGTAAACCACAAAAGCTAGAGATTTGAGATTTTAGATATATATACGCAGTACAAGTTTATTTATTTTTTTCGATATATGTATTGTATACACTGCGGCCCGTGCGCGAGAAGTGCACGCGGTATCGGCACTCATCTGACCACACGATCCGCGCTGTCTGGCCCTGAGGGGCTCTCGTCCGTTGGAGGTGCTCCACCACCTCCCTAGGCCACTCGTCCTCCTCTATTTCTTTCCATGCCCCGGTCGGCCCGGCTTCTGGCCACGACGTCTGACGCTGTAATGTGGTCCGCACTGGTCCCAGGGCCGTCGGTTCCGACTGCTGCCGTTGCAGTGTCAGGCAGCTTAACAGTGGCAGCTGGATCTGCGTCGGCTGCTGCTGAAGCTGCGTCGGCTGATGTTGCTGCTGCTGCTGTGTCGGCTGATGCTGTTGATGCGTCGGCTGATGCTGCTGCTGCTGCGTCGGCTGCTCCTCCAGCGAGAAACCTGGAGGCCATTTTTCAACCGCCACTCGCCAACACACCTCTACTTGTAGCTCGTGGCACAGAAAACGATTCCGCACGCTCGACGTCCGACGAGATGACGATCACGTCGGACTCTTCTGCCGCCTCCGCTGCTCCCTGTTCCTCCTCGTCCTCGGTGTCGTTGATGACGATGGTTTCGTCGCTGTCCGCCGCTTCGGTACGATAGGGCGTGGGAGGCCGTGCCGGCTCCCACGTGGACAGCGGCGAGTATCTGCCGTTTTTCATGCAGGGTCCGTCCGCTTCCCAATCTGGCACGTATGGCGTGGCTGCCGGTGCCCATATCTCGTATTCGGACTGTGGCGTCGCCCACCCTTTGCCTCTCGCACTGTCCGGCATATATGGCGAGGCTGGCGTCTCCCATCCTTCGAGCGTCTCGTTGCCCCCGCTGCTCACTGAGCTTGCCGGTGCCCAGGATCCCGGTGATGGCGTTGTTCCCTCCATCTACGACGATGTCCATGCCGTCACTTAGGCCGGGTGCCGCCTCAGCCTCATGTAGGTGTGTGCATTTGTTGTTGCCTGTTTTGTCTATTGCCTACTGCATGCGACTGTATGCGTATGGGTGCGTGCACTTGTTGCTGCGCACGCTTAAGCGTGACGCTGCATTCGGCAGTTCGTTGCCCTCTTCTTCCGCAACTTGCCTTGCATTTTCGTTTGTGCTCGCATTTGTTGTTGTTAATTTTGGTTCTTGCTCGCATTCTAATTTGACTTAAGCTCTAGCTTTTGCTTTGCAAATGCTTTTCCCTTCTCATATATAAATGAAATTTTACTTTTTATTTTACAAATAAAAAGCAAAACAAGTAAGAAAGCTCTAGTCGGGTCTCAGCCCGACTACGAGATCCCCTGAACCAAGTCCGAGCTGTTGTTTTAAACAACTTAGCTTACATCTTTTATCTATACATATTACCTCTGCGCGCATATACACATGCACACATTTGTATACACAAGCACACATATACCATGCACACAGAAGCACGCGCCCCGATTACTGTGTAGTTCATTTGAATGTATGTGTGCACACGTACAGGCTGCTGCCGCGTGCTTTTACAATGTTTCCTTTAATAACTTCTGTATTACTTAACGGATTTGAATGCAATTTTCTGCATTGAGTGCTATTAATTTATTGAAAATACGGTTTTCACTTAAAAATTTAAAAAAAACAAGTAAGAAAGCTCTAGTCGGGTCTGCCCGACTACGAGATCCCCTGAACCAAGTCCGAGGCAGTGTTTTAAACAATCTAGCTTATATCTTTTACCGGTACATATTACCCTCTGCGTGCACCCACACACGCACACATATACATACACAAGCACGCGCGCCGCTTACTGCGTAGATGATTTAGCGGCTACGCTTGGGCTGCATTCTATGCAGCATTATGAGAAATTCATTGTTAAATAACTTCGGTTCTAGATCTACTTTCTTAATGAAATTTTCAGGACATAATATTGACATCTAGAGGTGTATATATACGAAATCCCAACTCCCTAGTATTTGAAATACGTTTTTTCCACTTATGGGGCTAATGGGGAGAGGTATCCAAAATTTAATAAGTTTATTATCTGTATTTACATCACAGCAACCTACATAGTCAATTTGGCGTCTCTAGGTATTATGGTCTAAAAGTTATAGCTTAAAAACAAAGTCAAAATATCGATTGTTATCGATAATAAGGAAATAGGATGAGTTATCGAAAAAAAAAATAAACTTGTACTGCGTATGGTATACAAGAATATATATCTAAAATCTCAAATCTCTAGCTTTTGTGGTTTACGAGATCACTGCGTTCATACGGACGGACAGACGGACAGACGGACAGACGGACAGACGGACAGACGGACAGACGGACGGACGGACAGACGGACAGACGGACATGGCTAGATCGACTCAGCTCGTCGTCCTGATCAAGAATATATATACTTTAAGGGGTCTGCCACGCCTCCTTCTGCCTGTTACATACATTGTCACAAAACCATTATACCCTGAATTCCCATTTTCAATGGGTTCAGGGTATAAAAATTTGTGGCTTTGATAATTTTTTTTTTAATAAATTTTTTTTGTAAAATGTGGAGCCGGTATCCAAAATAAAAAAAATAGAAAATGTATTTTATTTTCAAAAAGCTAAAAACAAAATTTGGTAGCTGTAGCTAAAAATATGTAAAAGATATGGTCAAAAAACTGAATCTTGATAACGTTTTAAATCGATATCATTGAAACGGAAAAATTTATCGAATATCTAAAACAAACTCGATATGCGCGCTGTATACACAGACCATCATGCAAAATTTGAAGTCTCTAGCTCTTATATGTTCTGAGATCGACGCGTTCATACATACGGACAGACGGACGGACGGACGGACGGACGGACGGACGGACGGACGGACGGACGGACGGACGGACAGACAGACGGACAGGGCCAAATCGACTCAGCTCGTCGCCCTGATCAAGAATATATATACTTTAAGGGGTCTGCCACGCCTCCTTCTGCCTGTTACATACTTTTTGCAAAACCATTATACCCTGATTTCCCATTTTCAATGGGTTCAGGGTATAATTACGTTTCCCCAGCCGTTGAGGCATCTTGCTCACCTGCAGCCTTGAATGGCTTCAGGTCGGCTATATGAGCGGTCCTAATTCGCTTATCCCCTCCTGACCCTATATTGCAGATCGCCGGCGAGATGAAGCCGACCACAGTATATGTTCCTCCATATCGTGGTGCTAGTTTGGCTGCGAAGCCGTCTGCAGCATTGGATAGGTGTCGCTCCTTTGCCCACACCTGTTCCCCAATGGCCGGTTTCCATGGCCGCCGCCACAGGTTGTAGTGCCTCGCCTGATCCTGTGCAGCTCTCTCCAAGCTGCGCCTCACAACCTGGAACACCTCTGCCAACTTGTTTGTGTTGCTTGCCCGGTGCCCACTGTAACAGTGCTTTGGGCAGCCTCGGCTCTAGTCCCTGTGTTAGGAAGGCTGCACTGTACCCAGTCGATGCTGAGACACTGCTGTTGACTGCCAACGTCAGCTCCGGCAGAGTCTCGTCCCAGCCCCGCTGGTTGCTTCCAGCGAATTGCGCAATCATCGTCTTCACTGTACGATTTGTTCAGTCGGGTTCTCTTGTGGCGTATATGGCGCCGTCAACTGATGCCTCACCCCAAGCTCGTCCAGAAATGTTTTAAATTATTAGTTATCAGTTGTGAGCACCCTAGGTACCCCGAATCGGGCCAAGATCCGCTCCCGAAATGCTTTTTGTAGCGTTGTTGTGCTAGCGCTTCGGAGCGGCACCATCCCCGTCCACTTGGAGAATCTGTCGATGAATACCAACAGCATGGTATTCCCGTGCTTGGACCTCGGCAAAGGTCCCACGACGTCGGCGCACACGGTGGCCCACGGCTCCTCGGGGGTCTGTGTCAGCAGAGTTGGCTCGGCTTATACCGCTGACACAGTTCACATTGTTGCACATATGTGCGCACATCTCTGTACAGTCCAGGCCGATAGTAGCAAGCTGCCACCCGTGCTATTGTTTTCCGGCTTCCAAGGTGTCCCGCCGCCACTGCGTCGTGGTTCTACTTCTCTTGCCTTTTGGTACGCATAGTTTCCACGCCGCCACATCCTCGTGCCCGGCCTGATGTGGGATATGCCGATACAGTGCTCCCGCCGCTTCCACATAGTCAGGGAATTTTTGGGTCCTCATTTTTATCTCCCGCCGCAGTTCTGGACCGCCTGTTCCTCAGTGTCCACTAGTACTCGGCATGTCTCCTCGGGCAATGGCTGTCGAGACAATGCGTCTGCCACGACATTTAGATTGCCCTTCCTATATCTGACTTCAAAGTCAAACTGTTGCAGTTCCAGCGCCCATCTAGCAATCCTTCTTGACGGACTCTCGATGGAGTTGAGCCATTTCAAAGCCATGTGATCCGTTATCACAATGAAATGGTACCCCTCCAGATATGGCCTCATCTTTCGGCTGGCCCAGATTATTGCCAGACACTCTTTCTCGGTGACAGAATAATTTGGCTTTAACAGTCTCAAAAGCCTTTTGCCGTTCCTCTGCTCAATCCCACTTGGTGCCTTTCTTCAGTAATGCATTGAGGTGATGCACTGTTGTTGCAAAGTTTGGAACAAATCCCCGATACCATGACGCCACTCCAACATATTGCCTCAGCTCCTTAATATTGGACGGAGGCTTCAGTTCTGCTATTGCCGCTACTTTTTCTGGGTCAGTTCGGATTCCACTCTCCGTCACTCTGTGTCCCAGATATTTTAGCTCCTTCTTGAAAAAATCGCACTTGTCGATGTTGATCTTCAATTTCGCTGGTCGTAGTCGTCTGACTACCTCCCGCAGATTGTCCATGTGCTCTTGGCGAGTTTTCCCAATCACTATAATGTCATCCAAATATGCAAACGCATGCGGCATCATATCTGGCCCAACGATGCGATCAAGTTCTATCTGGAATGTTGCTGGGGCCGAATGGAGTCCAAATGGCATCACTTTTCATTGAAACAGTCCCTTTCCTGGAAATCTAAATGCCGTCAGTACCCGT
The DNA here is from genome assembly GCA_035045545.1 of Drosophila gaucha. Taxonomy (NCBI): domain Eukaryota; kingdom Metazoa; phylum Arthropoda; class Insecta; order Diptera; family Drosophilidae; genus Drosophila; species Drosophila gaucha. The sequence continues at coordinate 33,948 of JAWNOY010000280.1, forward strand.
CCTTTAGATCCAAACTTGTTATGAACCGTGCCTCCCGCAACTGCTCTAGAATATGATGCACCCGTGGCAACGGGTAGGCATCTTTCACTGATCTTGCGTTGAGCTGACGGAAATCCACACATAGCCGCCATTTCCCAGTCTTCTTCTTGACCATGACTATTGGTGCGCTATGTGGACTCTTTGAAGGCTCAATGCAGCCTTTCGCCAGCAGCTCATCTACCTTTGTGCTGATCTCGTCCTGCATCTTAAGATTCTTCGGAAAATACCTCTTATTGATGGGTCGCTCGTCATGCATCGTGATCCGATGTTCGGTGATCTTCGAGGTTCCCTTGTTGTTGTCGAAGGCTGCCAATTCTCTCTTGAGAAACGCCTCCACTTCCACATCCTCGTGGAGTGGCTCTCCGGGTGCCTTTTCCACTCATTGGATTGGCATGCTTGTGCTGCCGATTGCCACCGACAATCTCTTCTCCAGTTGTGCACCATATCGTGGGTTCCTCGGCGCAATCTCCAGTTTCAGCCCGGCGCACTTCACTGTGATGCCCATGCTGACCAAGAAGTCCCAGCCAAGCACCAAGTCATCGATCACCCCAGGCAGGAGCAGCACCGGTATCCTCGCATCTCGCCTACCCAAGAGCACTTTCGTCTCCAAGAGTTTGTCCACTTGGGTGCAGCTTCCGTCTGCCAGTCGAATTAACCTTCGTGTGGTGCTCCACCGGCCCACGTCACCGAGCCTGTTAGCTTTCACTAACAAAGCTGCTTGTTGCTACGGTGTCGATCGTGGCCTTAAACTGTGCGGCGCCGATTCTAACCGTCGCCGAAAGCTGTGCACCATCGTCGTAGATGCCGCCTACTGGCGTCTGGGGCCTCCTCGGTGCGGTTCCCGCTCGCCCCTGGATGGCGGGTGCCGCAGGTCGTTTCCCGTCTGGCAACAAGCAGGCGTTCTGATTCCTATCCGCCCACATAGCCAACAGAACTCCAGCATGGCGTTCCGACACTCTATTGCCCAGTGCCACTCTTGGCCACACACGCGGCATGCCCTTGCTGGGTTCTGAATGTGGGTAGTCGGGCCTTCCATTTGCCTCCTTGGCGCTGGCCTGGGCCTTGCCATTTCTGACTCCCGGCTGGGGTGGTGTGTGTCTCCCATGCTACCACTCCCAGCGTCGTTCATGGCCCTGAATCTTGCTCTATCTGGCTGCTTTTTCTGTCGGAGCTTTTCTCTGTCCTTTTCGAGCTCTTCGAACTCGTCGGCGAGCAGCATCAGTTCTGTCAGGCTGCGGAACTGGTACGGCCGAGCGTATGCACGTAGGTCGGGGAGGCTGTTGTTATATATTTACTTGAGCTCTCGCTCCGCTGCGTAACGTAGTGGGCTCATTAACGTCTGCATCTCTACCATATATATCTTAAACGGCTCTCCCATGGCCTGTCGTCTCCGAGTCACTTCGTCTTTCATATTTTCAAAGTAATCTCTTGGTAAGAAATATTCCTGAAAATTTGCGACCATGACGTCCAATGTCTATCGTTGGCTAAATACCATTTCAACGCCATACCTTTCAGCAGTTCCAGCATAGCTCTCGGCACTAGGTCCAGCTCTAGGCCGTATGCCTCTGCCGACCATTCCACCTGTTCCAAAAATTCCAGTGGCTTCATCGAATCGGAAGCCCCACTCTCTGCTTAGACACCTTTGGATATTCGGGTGCCGTTGGGATCGCTCCCCGTGTCCTCACCTCAGGCTGTGGAGTCTAGGTGGCTCCCCAGTGTCTCTGTTGCCGATCCTGTAGGCGCGTGGCCGCACTCGTCGATGGTATGCTGAGTCTCGCCATGGGCGATCCTGAGAGAGTATGGGATTCGTCATTAACCATTCGCCAAACTGTGTCCGCATCGCGTCGAGTGTGTCTGACAGGCTTACGCCAAACTCGCAGCCATATCGCAGCACATCCTCTTTTTTTAGTTTATATACCTACGCTCGTACCATTTTTATCACTTTCTATGTTTTTCACTTTTATTATTATCGCAAAGGCCCCCATGTTGGGCGCCAGTTGTAACGAACCTTCGGTTACTCCGAGTTCAAGCGGGGTGTTTGTGGCGGAGTGGCACAGCTCTATTAGTTGTTGGGGTGTGGAGAAAATAATACACAGTTTATTAAATATATATTGTACATTTAATATTTGTCCGTTTACAAAGAAGAATTTATGATGCGCAGCGTTGCGTTGACGAAGTTAAAGCGTTTCTAAGCTGCTGGAGCCGAGCGCAAGCTTACGTTAGAATGCAAAGCTTGCTCTCAGATGGAGACGAAAAGCTCGCTCTAAGCGTCAGGTCAGATCAGCTGATCTGGCTGATCAGCTGGGCGTAGCTGACGCGAACATTCCGCCCCCCCTTGCAATATATTGCAGAAGGAAAGTAAAATGGTCCTTAATTCCTCGTCGCTTCCAGCGATTGACCAAGGACATGGACCTTCCGTGGATTGCTGGCGCAGCAATCGGAATGAGGGGACCTTCCAACGGGAAATGTCGATCTACGGATATTTGATTCGAATAAGAATATATCGATTTTGGTTTAGAAGTGGATAAAATGGATAGGGGACCACTGAGAACCCATCCAAAGATAGTTTCTTGCCCAAGAAGCGTACCACAAATGTTGGTTTTGACGCCCTCCAAGAGGATGGACGGAAGGATATCCGCTCCAATGAGAACGTCAATTTCCGAAGTTTGGTGAAAATTGGGGTGGCCAACGGCATATTAGGCAGATCTCTTAGCAAATTTCTTTGGATAGAGTAGGAGGGGAGTTTGCCTGCTATGCTTGGAAGGACAAAAACCTAGGCTTAATAGGAGATGTGAGCCGCAGATGGCACAACTTCTTTGATTGGGCGGAGATTGCTTGTTTAAGCCCAGTCACGTGAGCTGAAACCAAGCTGAAAGGCGGGTTGATCGCATTGAACATGCGTTTGGAGATAAAGGATGCTTCGGATCCAGAAGCGATCAACGCGCGCACTGGATAGTTAGCCCCCAGGTGCGATATATTCACTAGGGCGGTTTCTAGTAGGACGCCTTGCGTGTTGGAGGCAAAACAGTTTTGCACGTGCGTAGGTGAGGTTGATAGAGTGGACTGTATGATCGGGAGACTTGCGTGTGGAATGGAAGAAAGCGATGCGGAGGGGACGTCTCGATGCAGAAGTGTATTGTGACGTCCCTTGCAAGTGCGGCAGTTATACGCACTGGTGCAATCTTTTAATTGATGCCCTCGACCAAAACAGTTCAGACATAGTCTATACTGTTTTATGGTGGAGGCTCTCTCGTTTACTGACATTTCCAGAAAACGAGGGCATAGACGGATCGGGTGGTTCTCTTTCGAACACAGCTTGTAACCTTGCTGGTTGACGCTTACTTTCGTTGTGAAAGTTTGGATCCTGGCCATCGGCATGTTTTTTTTGAGGACTTGAGACTGGTTGATCGTGGTTGAAGGGGTCTTGTGGTCTTCAATAGCCTCAAATGTTCGATGTCTATCGATTAAGAATTTGTTCATCAAATCCCACGAAGGTAACTCTGTCCTACTGCTGATGGATTGCTCCCAGAGGGACAGAGTTAATGTGGAAAGCTTTGATGAACAAATGAATACTAGAACGGCATGCCAATTCTCAGTATTCACGTTGGAATGCTCCAGAGCGGTTAGACACCCTTCGATGGTCCTTTGCAGCTCTTTGAGTGCTGCTCCGGTCTCTTGGTGGATGGAGGTCAGACTGAATAGAGTTTTCAGTTGACTGTTCATTAACAGCCGCCTGTTTTCAAAGCGCGCTGTTAGGTTGTTCCAGGCGGATTGGAATCCCTCATTAGTGAGAGGTGATTTGGAAACTATAGCCTTGGCTTCTCCTATATAACTTTTCCACAGGTGTTAGGCTTGGATTATGCACATACATCGCTGTGAATAAGTCCCTGAAGGTAGGCCATTTTAAATAGACACCCGTGAACACTTCTATGTCACAGGGTGGGAGATGGCAGCCTCGTGGAGTGGAGGGTTTAGGAATTGGAGGCACGACCGGGGCAGCCGAGAGCTGTTCGATGCGCTCTCCGAAGTGTGCTGCCCACCTTACATAGACCGAGTAGCAGTAATAAGGATGTTGCAATAAATTCCGCCAAAGACGTCTTTGAAGTTTGAAAGTGCTGCTGCACTGAGGACCGTAAGAGCCGAGTAGGAGCCGAAACTTGAAGAGTTCGGGAGCTTGTGGAATGGCACTTGGACGACGCCAAGACTGCAGAACCGGATGGCGTGCTCCGTTGAGAAGGCTTGAGTGCCACAGGCTTACTGCGGATCGTTGGAGAAGCAGAGGCGGCTCTGGATTTAGACCCAGAGGTCGGAAATAGAGTCGATGGAGTTTTCTTAGCAGTCGGAATCGGAATCTCGCCCCCAGTTGGCATAATATGCTGATATAGCAGTTAGGATACCCGTTTCGTTAATAGTATGCCAATTAAGCACCTAGTAGAGGCTGGGGACTGAAAATTCGGAGAGTGCTGGACTAGCACTGATGACAATAAACCGGATACAAAACACAAAATAAAAAAAAAAAAAATTGTTTTTTTTTTACTATAGTCAATATAACCTATTGACTGTCGGGAAGTGTATGTATGGAAGTGTCGTCTTGTAACAAATTTTTATAGACAATTTTGTTTTTTTTTATTTAAAAATTTTTTTTTTTTTTATTGTAGTTAGTATGGCTTGTTGACTTTACGGATAGCGTAGAGTAATAACAAAATTAGTTATTATTATTATTTTTTATTTTTAAACATTTTTTTTGTATTTTGATGAAGTCAATGTACTCTTTTGAGTGGCCTGAAGGGTATGGAAATTACATATGTTTATATGTATGTACTCACAGCTGGAGTGTTGCCAGCCAAAAATATTAGTACTCAGAGAGAGAGAGGCTGGAGTCAGCTGGATGAAGAGTGGCGGCAACTCGCAACTATGCACATATGTATATATATATGTATGGAGTAAAAATGTACAAACATCTGAAAAAAAGTGCAATTGCCGTAAACTCAAGAGAGATGAGAATCTAATGGCGGAATTATTGCACTTATTTACATATGTACATAGGGATACATATGTATATGTATATTCGATGGATGGAGTTCTGATTTGTATATATGTATGTCTATATGTATATGTAGGCAGTTGCCGCTCAAACCAAAGTAAAAATGGAAGGTGCTCTGAAAATTGCACGGGTTTGGGCAGTGGGACCACGGAATTTACATATAGAGACACACATATACACATTCAGATTAGCATTTACTTATCTGGACTTGGATGAGGCTATGTACACCGTTGCGTAGCTGGGGCGATGCAGTTGAAAAGATCCGGCTCGAAGCACCAATGTTTGTGGCGGGGTGGCACAGCTCTATTAGTTGTTGGGGTGTGCAGCAAATAATACACAGTTTATTAAATATATATTGTATATTTAATATTTGCCCGTTTACAACAGTGAAGTTATGATGCGCAGAGTTGCGTTGACTAAGTAAAAGAAGTTTCTAAGCTACTGGAGCCGAGCGCAAGCTTGCGTTAGAACGCAAAGCTGGCTCTCAGATGGAGACGAAAAGCTCGCTCTAAGAGTCAGGTCAGATCAGCTGATCTGGCTGATCAGCTGGGCGTCGATGACGCGAACAAAGCCGGGCTGAGTTTCAGTCGACTGTGTCTTCGTGCCAACAATATTTGTATTTGTAGGCACCTGGCGATAATAATAAGTCTTTTATGGTTTTATGTTTGAGCTGGTATATTTTGTACTTCGTTGCGCTTGTGTTAATGTATTGTTCACAATTTCATCTATATTGCCTGAGGTACTCCTGCTATCCGCAAGGACTCGCCTCCTATGGGCACACTTGGCTGTGTGACTCGCTATTTACGAAGGCACTCCGGCTTCCCGAGTGCGATAAGTCTCTCTTGCACGTAAAGGATTCGCTCTGGGTACACTAGGTTATCGCCATGATTCGCTGCTGTATACTCCGGCACTCCGAACGGATTTCATACAGGCTCTCCTACTGGCTGGCTTCCCCTTGAGCACTCCTACGTATTCGCAAGAGACGGTGTACTCACTCCGAGTACGCACAGCTACACCGTAAATAATGCTAATTCTGCCCACCAATGTCCTGTCTTGGTGGCAGTTCTTGCTGAAGAGAGCCTTGAGCGTGGTGTCCTGTGTTGTCCTTTCAGGTCCCTCGATGTCCTTGCGTATTGCTCGATGTCCTTGCGTGTCCTCCGATGTCCTTCGCTGATCACTTCTACTTGGTACTTTGCGTTTGACTTGCACTTTCACGTTTCACTGGTACTTTCATAATCCCCCGCCGTCAGCTGCATTTCCCTTTTTATATGCCGGCGGCAGGCCCTGCTTCGTGCTGGACCGGGGCCTGCTTATGGTGCTCGTGTCCACTTAACGGTGCCCTAGCGTGATTCTTTCGAACATTCAATTCGCCGAAGCCCCGTTATCTTGTCTGGCGTATGCGCGACTGTATCAGCTATCGCTGCGCAGACGCGAATGGCACTTCGGCTAACCGTTAGTTGTTCGAATGCGTGTGCGACACGAGCCCATTGGTGAATAGCTGCGTACGACAGAGAGCCACTCCTGTGTGTCTATGTCGCATTCGTCGTTGCGGTGTTTATACCAACCGTTAAGGAGTTTGATGTGGGGAGCTGGGCCCTTATATACATATGCCTAAATATATATATATACTCCTCCGCCCATTATATTGCTCCTCACAGTATAGCCTCTGCCCAAAATGACTCATGTACTATCATACTTTCGTCTATGCACACCATAGTACGCTGATTCTGTTCAGGCTTATTTTCGTCTTGCTGTTTCTTTTTAACACGACATTCTGCTTTCTTGAAGTTTTTCTTTTCATTTGTCCTATCTTGGCTGCTTAGCACTTTAGTACTGCTTTCATTTTCATTACTAACACTTGCTTCTTGTCTGCCTGCTTCTTCCGGGATTTTTATTTCCAATGCGTTAGTATGTGGCAAACTATCTCATGACTCTATAGCGACAAATAAAACTTTCAAGCGATTTTGGCAATCCATTAACCAAAACAACCGTTTTTATTTCAAAAGGAACAGCTATATAAACTTCAGCTAAAACTTCTTCTAGGACTTGAAACTTGTGTAAATATAATTTTACACTCACATCCTCTGACAGCATTTGCTTTATAAGAAGCACTAATGTAGCTGGCCCACTTGGCTTGTGGATTTCTTTTGCCATGCCTGCAGCGACGAAACACAATTTTTAATATTGTTTAACTCCGTCGGCTTTACATAAAGTAATATTGAAGCCAATGCTTTTTGGTCTTTTGCCTAAAAACTAGCACGCAGCGCAATACTGTCATTTTCACCTAAAGTCACTTTTCCACACACTATTGGCCACAAATCATGTTGTATTAAAACACTTTTCATTAACACTTCCCATGTGCTAAAATTGTTTTCGTCAATCGAAAAATCAAAAAATCGAAAATATCGAGTTTGTTTAGATATTCGATAAATTTTTCCTTTCAATGATATCTATTTAAAACGTTATCAAGATTCAGTTTTTTGACCATAGATTTACATATTTTTAGCTACAGCTACCAAATATTGTTTTTAGCTTTTTGTAAATAAAATACATTTTCTATTTTTTCATATTTTGGACACCAGCTCCACATTTCACAAAAAAATTTATTAAAAAAAAAAAATTATCAAAGCCACAATTTATTTTATTCAAATTTCAATTGCAGAAAATTGCATTCAAATCCGTTAAGTAATACAGAAGTTATTAAAGGAAACATTGTAAAAGCACGCGGCAGCAGCCTGTACGTGTGCACACATACATTCAAATCAAGTACGCAGTATTCGGCGCGAGTGCTTCTGTGTGCATGGTATGTATATGTGTGCATGTGTATACAAATGTGTGCATGTGTATATGT
>JAWNOY010000281.1:0-11806 GCA_035045545.1 Drosophila gaucha
TGTGCATGTGTATATGCGTGCCTGTGTGTATGTGTGTATGTGTGCATGCATATATGCGCGCAGAGGGTAATATATATAGATAAAAGATGTAAGCTAGGTTGTTTAAAACATCAGCTCGGACTTGGTTCAGGGGATCTCGTAGTCGGGCTGAGACCCGACTAGAGCTTTCTTACTTGTTTTTCATAAATGTTAATTTCATGAACAGTAACCCAGATGTCAAATTTGGATATTCTACTTTCAAGACTGTAGGAGATACAGTTTTACCCTATTTGCGAAGCCGTAAATGGGCATAGCTATATATAACATATCTTTTTTGGTAGAGGTAGGATACTAGTATATACATATATTCCAATTCCCAACTCTTAGACGGCAATAAATTACCATGGTTTTAGTAAAAGATTTAGTGATTCCCGATTTGCCACGCCCCCAAAGGACGCGGATACATAAATTTAGAGGAGGTCAACAGTATTCCACATGCAAAATTTGGACTCTCTAGTTCCAAAACTGTAGGAGATTTAGTTTTATCGGATTTGCCACGCCCTCAATGGACGTAAATATCTATAATATATATTTTTGATTCCGGGTTATCTACTTGCACATGTAATCCGAATTTCAAGTCTCTAGCTCTTATAACGCTCAAAATATTATAGGATTTATACAAATTGCATTATATATTCCCAATCTGGCTCGCCCCCAGGGGCGTGTTGGCGGATATGGAAAATGGGACTCCTTTTATTCAATGTTTGCAACTATCATTAATAGTCATCCCGACCTCAACAGCATAGAGAAGCTGCAGCGCTTACTATCCTGTTTAGATGGTGCAGCGTTGGACACAAATCAGTCATTGGAAATCTCACACGAAAACTATACCAAGGCTATACATTTATTGAAAAAAAAAACGATTTGATAACCGACGTTTAACATTTCAGGCACACATAGTTGAGATCTTGGGGCTGCGGAAGGTAGAAAATGGATCTATCAGCAAGTTGCGAAGGCTGTCAGACAAATTTAATGTGCATATTCGTGCGCTCGGCAGCCTAGGCACCACCGAGCAGCTATCGAGCGCTTTGATAGCTCAAGTGCTGCTGCAAAGGCTCGATATGGCCTCGCAAGCTAAGTGGGAGGAGCAATTGGATAGGTCAGAGTTGTCAGACAATATACCGACTCATGTGGAGGTCTCCGAATTTCTTGAGCACCACTGCCGTGCTTTAGAGTCGATGGAATTTGCGATGCCAGGCTATGTTTCGAGCGAGAAAATGAGCCACAGCCGCAATGGCATTCCAAACAAATCAGCGCTGGTGGCAACGACTAAAAGAGTGCAAAGCTGCATGTTTTGTGATGATCGTCAGCATATCATATACCACAGCACAAGATTTGCAAATTTGTCGCCTGCTCTTCGGCTAAAGGAAGCCAGGAAAGCTGGACTTTGTTTGAATTGCCTAATTCGCACTCTCAGTGCAGCCCCATTGCTAAGCCGGCATATATTTTAGTTTATAAATTTATCTGTGGTGGACAGCACGACATTTGGTTGCTTGCTCGGATTATCATAATTCATATTTGGCGGACAGCACGACACCTTGGTCGCTTGCTCGCATTTGTTAACTAATTATTGAGTGCTATACTATTCTTGGCTAGTCGCACAACATTCGGTCGCTTGCATATAGTGTTTAGTAATAGCAATTGTTATCTTGGCTAATCGCACGACACTTTGGTCGCTGTTAACATAATTCAATAAAGACATTAACATTAACTGTACTTATAATTCAAAATTTTAAAATACAAAGCCAATGAAAAAGTTTGTTGGCTCAACACATGAGTTTACTGTTTTTTTGCGGGTTGATCTTCAAATTCCACTGCTTGCACCAAGCTGCGAGAGTATCCATTCTGGATTCCATATACCCCTGTAGTTCATTGCTTGCTGCTACGCGATATTTGGAGTTTATATATGCGTAGGTCGCAATAATTGCTTTTGAGGGAGCTTCCACAAGTTGACAGGCAGGGCTGGATATATCGGAAATATACAAGGAAAAGAGGAGGGGACCCAGAACACTACCTTGCGGCACTCCTGCTCCCATTGTATAAGTGGACGAGTATGTGTCTTTAACGTTGACCTTAAATTTTCGTCCTTCCAGATAAGACCTTAATTGGACGTAGTACGGTGCAGGTAATAGGTTTTCTATTTTACACAGTAGACCATTGTGCCACACCTTATCAAACGCTTGATGCATGTCAATGAAGACGGCATTGGAGAACTCTAGGTCGTCAAAAGCCTGCAAGATGTGCTTCAGCAATCTGTAGACCTATCCCACTGTGCCGTGTCCCTGTCTAAAACCAAATTGGTGATCCGGCAAGATATTGCACTGGCTTGAAATGACAGCAATACGATTGGCAATAGTCTTCTCAAAGACTTATTGTCTGGTCTGGGTTGCCTGGCTTATGAATTATCAGAATTGCTGCTAATTTCCATTGTTGTGAGAACATTTACAAATCCTGTCGATACCTGAAGCTTTGTTTTGCGGCAATTGTTTCATCGCTTCAGCTATTTCCTCAATCCTTATAGGCTCAATAGGCGGGGACATCTGCAATGGGGTCAGCAGGGTCTGGTGAGTTTCTTTAGTCTGCTCTATCGTAGTAAAGTCATAAGGGGCGAAGCGAGTCTCTAGATGGTGTCCGAAAGCGTTAGCCTGCTCACTTTCGTTTTCACCACCAGGACATCGGACAGGAACCTGTCTAAAGCGTTGTCGCTTAAGCGATTTTGTACATTTCCAGAGAGAGTAGTTCGCATCGACGGTATACTCCATGGAAGCCAGTTTTTGCTCTAAGAAATTACTTCTAAGTTCTCTTAAGAGGTTACGTATCCGTTTTGCTGCTCGGTTCCACACAATTCGGTCCCAAGGATCTTGAGATCGAATTGCTCTTCTTCGCAAGCGCCTCTTTGTTCTGATTAGCCTCTATCGTGAGGATAATGCCATAACTAATAGGACGTGATACAGGATTGTGGCGTTGAGACAATAACAGCTGTATATAGCTGTCTATGTCTGCTCCAGAGTCCAGAGTAGAATTTATTTGAATGGAGCATTCGAGATGTTGTCTGAAAGCCATTGTGTCTGTTCGGTTAGTGATTAACCGAGGGCTTGGCCTAAGGTTAATACCATCTGTTTGCAAATTAACAACAAGGGCTATATGGTCAGCTATATGGTCTAAGTCCCAGTTTTAGCAGGTAGTTACTTGAGAATTCCAATCACCACCAATAAGATACCTTTATCAGCAAGCAGAGAGTATGTCACTGAAGTTCCTTTCTTCAATTCTATTCCTTGGCGGACAGTATATGGCGCTAAGCTCCATATTTCCTAAACCTGTTTCAACTTTTACTGAAGACAATTGTATGGCTTGCGTTTCAATACATCTTAGTGGAAAATGGCGGAGAAAATTCCTCGCGAATGCCGCCGCTCTTCCGACGCCGTTATTGTGACGTGCTGGCTTGTAAGCTGGGTTGAAGGTATACCAGTATATTTTGTCTGTTTTTTCCACGTTTAAGTCTAATCTCATTTAAGAGAAGAATGTCGATGTTGTTGTTGTGCACGAAGAAGCTCAACTTCTCTGTGTTTATATTATTATACTTAAGGCTAGATAATAGGGTGGGAAAAGGGGAAGATTAAAGGGTTCTGTGGGTCAGGTCGGTTGGGTGAACTCTTTTGAGCCTCCTTCTCATCCTTACTCTGCAGATACGTCACCATCTGAGGAGCGTCAGCGCGTCAGCTGGTTACGGTGAAGTGCGAGTTTGTTCAAGTATGCAGTAGCCTGGCGGTTAATCACATCTCCGATCCTCGGTACAAGGAGTTTCTTATCTATGTCGCTGTTACGTATGTACCATGCCGCACCAGAAATTCTTCGCAAGATTTGGGACTGGGCTACTCGTATTTTGTTGAGGTTCGACTTTGCCGCTATGCCGTAAACCTGAAACCATATCCCCAAATGGGTGACAGAATGACTTTGTATATGAGCGTCTTGTTGGTAATCGAAAGTTTGTTCTTGGCGTTAAGAAGCCAAGCCTGTGTGTCCGTTATATGGCGCTGAAAATTTAGCCGTTTGTCCAGAGTGACTCCAAGATACTTGTGGGCTTCCGAGAGCTGCAAAATTCACTTTTTTCTTGATTTGCTCATAAGGTAAAATTCTTACTCAATTCCAATCACTGATCGAAAGACAGTTTTGAATGAAAATCAGCTCACGCTATTGAACACATGAATTATGTATATGCACAGACTTCGGTACAGATTCAGCCTCGGCCGAATAATCGTGCCATTCGGCTCAACTGATCAATCTTGCGTACGCACACGAATTCACTGTTGAGTGAAATTCAGTCTAGTACGCCAATATTTTATGCTCAGTGAGCTTAATCATGCTCATATTCAAACCGATCACTTCGGGCGTTCGGCTCAACATTGAATGAGTTGAATAAAGAAAAAACTCAAAAGGCAAAAATCGACTTGTATGAGCTTGTGCATGTGTAAATAAACAGAAAAAAAATACATACAGTGTACCAATAATGTCTTCGTACAGCAACAGCTTTTTTCTTTGCTAACGAAAAAAATGTATGTGCTAAACGCAAACTAAACAAGTAAGAACGTTGCCGTCGGGCGCCACCGACTGCGTCAGACTCTGTTCCTGTTAAAAGTGTGTAGGCTCAATAAATATGTAGACCGTCTGTCCGTCTTTCCGTATGTTTGAACGCGAGATTATACAGATTCCTTTTATTGTCTTTTACATCAATTTAGCTACAGTCATCAAATTTTACATATAGCTTTTTTAAAATAAAATACTATTTTGGTTTTTATATATTTTGGATACCGGCTCCACATTTCACAAAACCAATTTAATATAAGTTCAGTTCCAAATAAAGCCACATTTACATTTTTTATACCCTTGCAAAAAGGGTATATTAATTTTGGTCAGGAGTTTGCAACGCAGAGAAGGAAGCATCTCCGACCATATAAAGTATATATATTCTTGATCAGCAAGACGAGCTGAGTTGATATAGCCATGTCCGTCTGTCCGTCTGTCTGTCTGTCTGTCTGTCTGTCTGCCTGTCTGTCTGTCTGTCTGTCTGTCTGGATCAACGCAATCTCCTCCGAGACTATAAGAGCTACAGAACTGAAATTTTGCACATAGGCTGGAATGTGCTGCAGGCATTGTATATCTCGGAATCATCCGGATCGGATGACTATATCCTATAGCTCCCATAGGACAGATCGGTTTTATGAAATGTTTTAGTGGGATAACTTCGACGTTATTAAAGTCAGAGACTTAATATTTAGAATATATACTGCTGAGTTGCACCCAAATACAAAAAGGTATAGATTATATAGCTACGCCCTTTGGGGGCGTGGCAAATCGGATAAAACTATATCTTCTACAGTTTTGAAGCTAGAGCATCCAAATTTGGAACGTAATATACTTTTGGCCTCCCCTTCAGATTGATCAAAAAATTATATATCCACGCCTACTTGGGGCGTGGCAAATCGGGAATTTCTATATAGTACCTGACATAAATCTTCCAATATTTTGGATGCTGTTAAAGCCAGAGACTTGAAACTTTAAACATATATTTGTATCAACCACCCCTAGAAAAAAAGATAAAGTATATATATCTACGCCCATTAGGGGCGTGGCAAATCGGATAAAACTATATCTTCTACAATTTTACACCTAGACCTCCAAAAATTGACACAGACGTTAGGCTTGACCGTTTCGACAAAATGATGGAAAACTATATATATCCGCCTCTTGGGGGCGTAGCAAATCGGAGAAAACTATATCTTCCAAAGTCTTATAGGTACAGCTTCAACATTTTATATATAGGTTAGCTGTTGCCCTGCTTAATAGATTGCCCAAAAATGATATATATCCAATTGTTGGGGGCGTGGCAAATCAGAAAAAAACTGTATCTATATCCTTTGCAATTGCAAGGCTATTACCAAACTTCGGCATGGCCGAAGTTAGCCCATCCCTCTAGTTTTTTAATTTTTTAGGTAAAACCGTATTTTTAATAAAATATAAGGATTTATGCAGAAAATTTTATCAAAATCCATTATATAACATAGAAGTTATAAAAAAAATAAAAAAAAAAAAAACATTTTATTAAATGATAATATCACGCGGCAGCGATGGGAATCGAACCTGGGTCACGCGCTTCGTATGCCACCGACTCTACTCACTACACCACGGCGTCTCTTTCACGACTATGTGCCAAATTGAGTTTGGTGGTGTGTTGATTTGGTTAAACAGACTTGCGTTGTGGTAGCAAAGACCCTGGTTCAATCCCCAGTTAGGTCAACTATAATTTGTTTTACGGTGGCTTACATTATGATAATTATTATTTTTTTTTCCGTAAATTTAAATTTCATGAACAGTAACCTACATGTGGTCGTGGGTATATAACTTTTTGATCTAACTTAAGGGAATATCAACAGTAACCCACATGCCAAATTTGGATGCTCTAGCTTCAAAACAGTAGAATTTATAGTTTTATCCGATTTGCCACGCCCACAATGGGCGTAGATATAAAAACTATATCTTAAAACGTCCGCGTGGTGTACACGAATATATATTCTAAATCCCATTTCTTAGACTGCAATATTGACGAAAATAACAGCGTTTTAGTCTTAATATATATAGCATTTCCCGATTTTCCACGCCCTCTGTGGGCGTATCGGAAAAATACTCAAACTTGATCTGACGCGGATACACACGAGTATATATTCCAAATTACAAGTCTCTAGCTTCTATAGTGTCCAAATGCTGCGCGTTCATACAGACAGACGGACAGACGGACAGACAGACGGACAGAGGGACAGACAGCAAGACGGACATTGCACAAATCCAATAGACTCTTTTTCCTTTTGGGAACAGAGTCTAAAAAGTAATGATGCAGTTTTATTAGCCAATTTATTAACTTCATTTAACAAAAAAATATTATAAATTTATAAAATAGATAAAAAGTTACAACTAAAAAACAATGAGAAGGCACGTTTTTGGCTCCAATAAAGTCTTGGTACACCTAAACTAAATACTTTCAAAATACTCTTAAAAACTATTTTAAATTAAATTTGTTCAATTTTTAATATTTCGTGGGGTATCCTCTATTCTTTATAACCGCTTTTAAGCGGTTTGGCATTGACAAGACCAGCTTTTCTGCATAGGATTGGTCAATTTTAGTCCATTCCTCCTTCAAAACTTCGATCAGTTTGGGTTTCGAACTTATCTGATGAGTCCTGATCTTTTTTTCCAGCATATGCCAACAGTGCTCAATGGGATTTAGATCGGGACTCTGTGGTGGTGTTTTTATACCCTGAACCCATTGAAAATGGGAAATCAGGGTATAATGGTTTTGCAAAAAGTATGTAACAGGCAGAAGGAGGCGTGGCAGACCCCACAAAGTATATATATTCTTGATCAGGGTGACGAGCTGAGTCGATTTAGCCCTGTCCGTCTGTCTGTCCGTCCGTCCGTCCGTCCGTCCGTCCGTCCGTCCGTCCGTCCGTCCGTCTGTCCGTATGTATGAACGCGTCGATCTCAGAACATATAAGAGCTAGAGACTTCAAATTTTGCATGATGGTCTGTGTATACAGCGCGCATATCGAGTTTGTTTTAGATATTCGATAAATTTTTCCGTTTCAATGATATCGATTTAAAATGTTATCAAGATTCAGTTTTTTGACCATATCTTTTACATATTTTT
The DNA here is from genome assembly GCA_035045545.1 of Drosophila gaucha. Taxonomy (NCBI): domain Eukaryota; kingdom Metazoa; phylum Arthropoda; class Insecta; order Diptera; family Drosophilidae; genus Drosophila; species Drosophila gaucha. The sequence goes on from JAWNOY010000281.1 coordinate 7,739, forward strand.
AGCTACTGCTACCAAATTTTGTTTTTAGCTTTTTGTAATTAAAATACATTTTCTATTTTTTCATATTTTGGATACCAGCTCCACATTTCCCAAAAAAAAATTATTTAAAAAAAAAATTATCAAATCCACAATTTAATTTTTTTAAATTTTTAAGTGAAAACCGTATTTTCAATAAATTAATAGCACTCAATGCAGAAAATTGCATTTAAATCCGTTAAGTAATACAGAAGTTATTAAAGGAAACATTGTAAAAGCACGCGGCAGCAGCCTGTACGTGTGCACACATTCATTCAAATCAACTACGCAGCAATCGACGCGCGTGCTTCTGTTGTGTGCATGTGTATATGCGTGCCTGTGTGCATGTGTGTATGTGTGCATGTGTGTATGTGTGCATGCATATATGCGCGCAGAGGGTAATATATATAGATAAAAGATGTAAGCTAGGTTGTTTAAAACATCAGCTCGGACTTGGTTCAGGGGATCTCGTAGTCGGGCTGTGACTCGACTAGAGCTTTCTTACTTGTTAATACATGCGGTGTGTTGTACGCCAAATACATTTTGGTATTATGAGCAGTATGTTTGGGGTCATTATCTTGTTGAAAATAATAAGACCGTGATAGACCCAACTTTTCTACACTTGGGGACAAATTTTTTTTTAAAATATCAAAATATTTATGGTGGTCCATCACTCCTTCAATTATTTCTAAATTTCCGAAGCTACTTGCAGCCATGCAACCCCATACCATCACTCCACCACCACCATGCTTTATGGTTTTAATTGTGTTTTTTGGATTGAGCGCTTCTCCAGTTCGTCGCCACACTCGTAGTCGCCCATCCGATCCAAATATGTTGTATTTCGATTCGTCCGAGAATATGACATTACGCCAAAACTCGATTGGTGCATTTTCGTACTCTTTTGCAAAGGCCAATCGTTTTTTTCTGTTGTCGCTGCTTATAAAAGGTTTTCGCCTGGGTGTGCGCGACTTGTACCCGGTAGCTACTATGGTTTTTCGAACAGTTTCAGGGTGAACTTGCTTATTTTTTGTACGAAGAAGCTCTGCACTAATACTATTTGCGCTAATAAATGGATCCGAGGATACCATTCGCTTAATATTAAGGCGATTGCTGTTCTCCAAAATTTTGGGCCTTCCGCATTTTGACTTATTTTCAACTCGGCCTTCATATTTAAATCGTCCAATGACTGATTGTATAGTAGAACGACTGCGACATACAATTTCAGCAATTTCCGAATAGGATTTCTGCTGCTTTACATGCAAATTCAAAATAAGGTGCCGTTCTTGAATGGATAAATATTTTCCTGGCATTTTGCAGCTTTTTCTGTCTAGTTCACTATTAAATTTCATCAAAATTCTTAAGAAGTTGTTGCGAAATTTTGCACAAGCCTGCCTATGCATACATTCGAAAACAACCGTTATCATTTTCGTTTTTTGTATTCAGCTTAAGTTCTAAGAAAGTACGCTGTACGAAGACTTTATTGGAGCCACAAACGTGCCTTCTCATTGTTTTTTAGTTGTAACTTTTTATCTATTTTAAATATTCATATCTTTTTTTTTCTAAGCTAAACTTAATAAATAAGTTAACAAAACTGCATCATTGTTTTTTTTGCTATTAACACTTACCTTATTTTCGTTAGCAAAGAAGAAAGCTGTTGCTGTACGAAGACATTATTGGTACACTGTAAATGTATGTACATACAGTGACGAATAAAATTATTGGCTCAGCAAGAACTTTTATTTTTTTTGGCCACCTTTTGACCCTTTAAATATAGATAAATGTTAAAAAACTAGAGGGATGGGCTAACTTCGGCCATGCCGAAGTTTGGTAATACCATTGCAATTGCAAAGGATATAGATACAGTTTTTTCTGATTTGCTACGCCCCCATCAATTGGATATATATAATCTTTGGGCAATCTATTAAGCAGGGCAACAGTAACCTATATATCACAGTATCACTTCAACCTCCCTTGAGATAAGACGTGCTGCAATAAAATAAAACTCCGCTACGCAAAAGCAAACGCGAAAGCAAAAGCAAACGCAAAGCAAAAACAAAAACAAACATCAAACCCAAAAGCAAACAAAAAACAAGTAAGAACGTTGCAGTCGGGCGCCACCGACTGCGTCAGACTCTGTTCCTGTTAAAGGTGTGTAGGCTCAATAAATATGTAGACCGTCCGTCCGTCTTTCCGTATGTTTGAATGCGAGATTATTGAGATTCCTTTTTTGAGCATGTCTTTTACATCAATTTAGCTACAGTCATACAATTTTACATATAGCTTTTTTAAAATAAACTACTACTATTTTGGTTTTTATTATATATTTTGGATACTGGCTCCACATTTCACAAAATCAATTTAATAAAAGTTTAGTTGCAAATAAAGCCACATTTACATTTTTTTTATTTTTTAGGTAAAACCGTATTTTTAATAAAATCTAAGGATTTATGCAGAAAGTTTTATCAAAATCCATTAAGTAACATAGAAGTTATAATAAAAAAAAAAAAAAAAAAACATTTTATTAAATGATAATATCACGCGGCAGCGATGGGAATAGAACCTGGGTCACGCGCTTCGCATGCCACCGACTCTACCCACTACACCACGGCGTCTCTTGCGCCAAATTGAGTTTGGTGTGTTGATTTGGTTAAACAGACTTGCCCCAGTTAGGTCAACTAGAATTTGTTTTAATAAATATAAGGATTTATGCTGAAAATTTTATCAAATCCATTAAATAACATAGAAGTTATAAAAAAAATAAAAAAAAAAATTTTATTAAATGATAATATCACGCGTCAGCGCTGGGAATCGAACCTAGGTCACGCGCTTCGCATGCCACCACTCTACCCACAACACAACGGCGTCTCTTGCGTGGCTATGTGCCAAACTGAGTTTGGAAGTGTTTTGATTTGGTTAAACAGACTTGCGTTGTGGTAGCGAAGACCCTGCTTCAATCCCCAGTTAGGTCAACTAGAATTTGTTTTACGGAGGCTTACATTATGATTATTATTATTTTTTTTTTTTGTAAATTTTAATTTCATGAACAGTAACCCACATGTCAAATTTGGATGCTCTACGTCTAAGACTGTAGGAGATACAGTTTTACCCTATTTGCCACGCCCCAAATGGGCGTAGCTATATATAACATACATTTTTGGGTAGAGGTGGGATACTAGTATATATATTCCAAGTCCCAACTCTCTGACGGAAATATTGCCGAAATTATCACGGTTTTAGTAAAAGATATAGTAATTCCCGATTTGCCACGCCCCCAGAAGACGTGGATACATAACTTTTGACTTATCTTAAGAGGAGGTCAACAGTATCCCACATGCAAAATTTGGACGCTCTAGCTCCAAAACTGTAGGAGATACAGTTTTATCCGATTTGCCACGCCCTTAATGGGCGTAAATATCTATAATATATATTTTTGATTCCGAGTGATCTACTTGCACATGTATTCCAAATTTCAAGTCTCTAGCTCTTAATACGCTCAAAATATTATAAGATTTATACAAATCGCTATATATATATTCCCGATTTGGTACGCCCCCAGGGGGCGTGGGTATATAACTTTTTGATGTAACTTAAGGGAAGGTCAACAGTAACCCACATGCCAAATTTGGATGCTCTAGCTTTAAAGCTGTAGAAGATATAGTTTTATCCGATTTGCCACGCCCACAATGGGCGTAGATATATAATCTATATCTTAAAACGTCCGCGTGGTGTACACGAATATATATTCTAAACCCCATTTCTTAGACTGCAATATTGACTAAAATAACAGCGTTTTAGTCTTAATAGATATAGCATTTCCCGATTTGCCACGCCCCCTGTGGGCGTATCGAAAAAATACTCAAACTTGATCTGACGCGGGTACACACGAGTATATATTCCAAATTACAAGTCTCTAGCTTCTATAGTGTCCAAATGCTGCGCGTTCATACAGACAGACGGACAGACGGACAGTCGGACAGACGGACAGACGGACAGACAGCAAGACGGACATTGCACAAATCCAATAGACTCTTTTTCCCTTTGGGAACAGAGTCT